>JAMWYP010000033.1:492500-969957 GCA_025563575.1 Acacia pycnantha | reverse complement strand
TTTCTAAGTTAAATGACGTTTGAGGACCCCAAGGGAGATGCCGCATCCATTAATTAGTCAACTTTCAACTTTGTTAACATCAACCTAGCTAAAATTACATATTACTACTATGAAGGAGTTTTACAAGGAGTTTAACACAATGTGCCCCGTGTGCTCTATAATAACTTAAGATAAAAGCAAACAGTTTCTCGTTTCGTAATAAGAAAACAAATACAGTAGCTAGCTTTTAGAAGATTTCTCAAATTAAACTTAATCAGGTAAAGCTGGAAGAGATTCATGAGATACTGTATTTTTTTCAGTTGATGATCATTGAGCTTAGCTTCTTGATAATGTGCTATACATGTTGATGGGGATCATTGCCGATGGGCGCGGCGATGGCTTGAACTGCCTGAGCTTGTATAAAATTTTATGGGCCATGCATGGGATGTTAATAATGGTGATAATATTAATGATTGTTTAGTGAAATATTGATTATTTTCAAAAAAATAATACTCAATTCTTTTAAAAGTGAGTGTTTGATGAGTTAGTAGAGTATCTAGGTTTGTGCGTGAAATATGATTTTGTAAATATTCTGTCTGTCTTGATCAAAATCTGGAGGAGGAGGCAGATCGGATAATATTAGTATCTTGTAATGTATTTCAAATGATGATCAAATAATTTGACTAATTAATTTTGGACAAGTTATTGGGAATAAATAATAATCGTGTATATACTATAGAGCAAGGGGAAACAGAGAGAATCTAGCTAGCATGGGCCCATTTTATTATGCAAACGATATTTGGCAATGGTGCATGATATTCAAGAATATTCTATCCCCACTCTATTATTCCACAGTGAATAGGCCACAATGAGGCCAAAATGTGCGTGCCTATATGCGAAAAAAAAAAAAAAGAATTCATATCATTCACACATTTTATTTACTTAACGCATATACACAATGGTTTTTCTCGAATTATTTGAAGAAAAAAAGAAATGCAAAAAGTATCCTTTTTTAATAAAATTTCGGCATATTCAATTCACAGATAGATCAGATGTGTACGTGTATTGTAATATACATATTTATAGCTTAGTTATGTATAGGGAATTGAACAGTGGATATATATCAAGACAAATTATTGTGTGCCCCACGTTGCTCTTCAACCTTTTTTTCTGCCATGGCAAAAAAAAAAAAAAAAAATCTGAATAATAAAATATTAGATGACCTTCAATGAGGTTTATTTTCTTTGCCGAACAAGTTTTCCTATATTTAAATAAAATAGCAATAAGCTAAGGTTTGACGTAATATGAAGATGATGATAAGGGTCTATAGTCTATACCAAACAAAGGTGAAATGAGGGAATGAATAATGGATCCGACATTTGGAGAGACAACTCCAAACTCCAACGTAACCACTTGTCCTTTAAACATCATATCATCTCTAATACCCTAGCTCGCTTAAAATCAAATATAGATTGTACGTACTTGCTGTACTACGTACGCATCACTACCAATATTAATGTCCGTATATGATACCATATCCAATGAAAATCCAGGCATGTCCTGTAAAAACACACAAGCATATATATATCAGAAGCTAATAATTTGAAGCACCATAAGTATATAACAGCAGTGTGATAGATGATGTGTAGAATCAACATTAATCATATACTCCTGATAGTATTTCATTAAGATTTCTGTTGTTAATTGGCACACTTATTGTTGTCTTTTGAAAACGTAAAATCACTTCGTACGACAAGACAGAGCTAGTTTTCGGCGCCTAATCAAAGTTAATGGAGGCAACACGTATCTAAGCAACAAATTAAGCTTGTAAAATTTGAGAAGTACATATATATATAGGATAAACTGAGGGATATGCTTATTAAGGAGGCAAGAGCCAAATGAAAGAGGACGCGACCAGCAGGATTATGATCATTAATTAATGAGAAGTAGCAATCAGGAGATTGACAACACATACAGATATATATGCCAGGTGTATGTATTTGTATATATATAAGATATGAAAAGGAAAAGATACAAAGGCTTCATCAATATAACAATCATATCATATTGATGAGGCCTCTTGGGAGCTTGTACGTTAATGTGCCAAATGGCACGTCTGCTCCTCTTTCATTTCACTTCTATGTCTACCTCTCTCACACCCACACTATTTCTTATATAGTTAGTTACCTCACCGTATAAAATTTAAGCATGTCAAGCTCAATTGAGATAGTCGTTCCAAAAATATTTTCTGCATTCACACATGCTTAGACTTAAAACCTCAGGCTAAAAATATGTGCTCACACATGTCATATATATTCTTTATCAGAGCATTAATGATTGGGCATATAGGGAGAAAATAGAAAAGAAACATAGGAACGGTGGAGGCTTGTTTGGCTTTGTGCGATATAGAAAGCCATGTGAGTGAGATACATTGGATGAAATTATGGTGTGGTTTTGGTTAAAGACGTGCTCTTAGTCAGTTACGTGTTTTATTTCGCAAATATATGTGTGTGTGGGTAAGCATGTATGCTTGTGATCATTCATTCATCCACGATTGATCCTGATTTTGGATATATCTTAAAACTCTGACAGCTTCACATTATTTGAATCTCTTATCTGTACGTGTTATATGATATCTATATTCTTTGTCATCACTTCCCACGTCCCAGTCAATGAAGTTGTCCACTCTCCTACCAAACTGTACCAGATTTCTCTCTATAATTGTCTTGTCCGCCTCACAATAATTCCAAACATTTCTCTTAAACCCGTACACGATTATTTCACTACATATTTGATATTTCACTCTTAACTTTTCAACTGATGATGATTACTCGATCCGCTTAGATTTATTTCTATTGCAGAGACATCCATCTTCACCCACTTCATTTTAAATTGAATTGACAATATTGTTTTTAGCTAGTCCTTAATTAAAAATAATTTACTTACAGTAATTATCATTCTGAAATCCTTTTTCCGTTTATATATGGTAAAACAAATCGTAAGTGACTATGGTGCATGAATCATAATAAATTATTACGGAGTATAATAATTTCATCATTATCTGAGCGAGGCTAGCTATAGTTTCGGGATCACCATTATATATGATGCAATTTTGTATTTGCTGTGTCAAAGTTGGTGCAAGTAAGCATGGACAATGCCTTATTCATTATTACTCCCACTATTTAATACTCCTCTGGTCCCAATTATAGAAGTAAATTTTAGAGTTGGTTTTGGTCCAATTATAAATTTTAACTTTTGTTTTAGGAAGTTGATTGAGTTAGTTGATTGGTAAATTTAAAAACTGTCTCATATTTATGATCCAACATCAAATTTCTAAATATGTCATATATACCTCTGGTCATTAATTAATATAAGAACCAATTGGTTTTCTTTGAAGAGGTTAAGGAAGTTAGATAAGTTAGTTAATCATAACATATATATGTTGTGTATCATTTCATTTATATTAATTTATAAGTAAAAATAATAATTTGGTATAAAAAAGATAGATATAAATAATCTAAAGTAATATATTTAGCTTATTTTAATATTTTCAAAAAAGTCAATTGAATCTTATATTTAGGATCAGAGGTAATATTAAAGAGTGGACGGAATAGTCAATAATCTTGTCATATCACCCCGTCACGTGTCATCATTACTTTTAGTTAGTGCCTATTTGTTTTAGCTTTTCAAAAAAATATTTTATAATTTACAATAGAAGTATAAGGAGGAATTTTATCTCAACTTGCGAAAAAATACCTTTGAAACCATACTCGTATACGACAATTCATGTGGTTGTTGGATTGCGTTTTATTTTAATTTTTCCAAAATAATCATGTGAAATTTATTCATAAGATCAGATGCTTTCAAACAAAAATTTCAACAAGTAAATAGTTATTATGAATCTATGATGCGTGTATCCCTCAAATATATTTCTAGTCTAGTACACCGACTTGATTTTTTTTTTTTTTGGAAAAATATAGGCAAGCCGAAGCTTGAGAAGTAGGAGAGGCTAGTCTATGAAAGAGCACCAAAATACAACAAACTAGTAAAAGAACTAGGATCTACAGACCAATTGGTCTTGTAAAGCTATATCCAGGCATCCTGAAGGAATTGCCGGGACTAATAACAAGCTGCATCAGCAGGAGCATTATGACCCTCCTTGGCCATATAGTCAGCACAAGAGATGTTATCCCTAGGGGTATATCGGAGCGTCACGTCCCAGTCCTGGTAGAGAATGTCTCTAGTCTCCCTAATAAGGTCTCGCAATGGATGGTCAGCATAACAGCAGTCTCTCATGAGGATGTTGATCGCATCCAAGGAATCAGAATAAAGGAGGATCTTTTGAAATCCCATCGAAGTCCCAAATTCAATCCCACTTGATGGCATAGAGCTCCGCTTCAATAACGATATGGAGACCAAGGGATTTGCAAAACCCCATCGGCCAGTGCCCTTCGAATTCTGATTACTCCTCATGCCGCTTGAAAGTTGTGGCGAACCGATCCGTCTACATCAATTGGACCGCATCGTCTGGAGGGGGTCCAAGATCTCTCCTCATACTATCAAGTTGAAAAATTTGATGAGATAAGTTGTGATTAACATGATTTTCCATAAGAAGATAGTTACACAAGTGGAGCAACTCCCTGGTATCTTTGTGTTCGCCTTGAAATAGAAAGTTGCATCTGGATGTCCAAAGAATCCAACATCCCAAACTGAAGACTCGTGGCCAAGAGAATCCGTGAAACCTTCCCTTACCAGGGTTATGGTTGGTGTTCCAATCGAGCCATACCTGCAAATTACCTGCAAAACACTGGGAAAAGTAGTTAGGTTTTAAGATTTCAGCCCAAAAATTTCTCACTTTTTCACAGTCTTTGATTATGTGGAGCACGCTCTCCTCCTGATTGCATTGAAACGGGCAAAGGCTTTCATCAGTAAGCCCTCTTTTAGCTCTGAGAGAATTGGTGACAAGCCTCTCATGACCAACCTTCCACATGAAATATTTAACTTTTTCAGGAATCTGTCATTTCCACATTAGGGACCAGAAATTACTTCTATTCCTTCTTGCTTGATTAGAGATATATAGGTAAGCAGCTTTAACAGAGAAGCAGCCATCTTTCGCGTTTCTCCAGGTGAAGCAATCCGGGGAGCCACTACCAGGCGGGTTCATTCGAGAAATACTATTAATGATGTGGGAGGGAAGGATCCCACGCCATCTATTCGTGTCCCAACTTCCATTCAAAAGATGATCACGTACAGACTCATCTTCGTTGATTAAGCTTCTGGAGATCTTGTCAATCTCATTGATAGTGCAAATGGGGAGAAGAGTTGATTGCATAAAGTACGCGGGAAGAGAGGATAAGACAGATTTTATGAGGACAGAACGCCCAGCCATTGTCAAAAATTTACTTTTCCACATGGACAACCTTTTTTTAGCTTTTCAAACAATGGGGTGATAAGTACTTTTCGTTACTCTTTTATGAATAATGGGAACCCCAAGGTATTTTCCAAGATCAGAAGTAATTCCGATCCCAAGCAATCTGCTTAACTCAAGGGCTCTGTTGAAATTGACATTAGCAGAACAAAACATTCTAGATTTTTCCAAATTAATTCTATGGCTAGAGACCTCACAGAATAGTTGCATTACTTTACGAACTTCCATCATTTGACTAGTGGAAGCCTCCGTAAAAAGAATGAGATCATCAGTGACCAAGACGCTCCATACAAAGGACAAAAATGTACGGGCTTAACGGATCTCCTTGCTACGTACTGTTGTCTCAAATTTAATAAACTATAGTTTAATGAGTTTTTATTCTTCTAAAATGTTTTGATAATATATTCATTTACTTTCAAAGTAAATAAAAAATCGTGTAATTTGTATTTTTTTAAAAAAAAAAAAAAAAAATTGCCCATCCCTTATATTGGAAATTAAATTTCTTGGCAATAAAACCATGTATGGAGTCCAGGCCCATTCCTAACGACTAATGAGTCATAAACTGCATGATTATTTATTCCAGGCGTGATGGAGAAAAAAATGAGATTTCTTTAGTGTTTGACTGTTTGTCAAGGAAAAAATCATGGTTTCAAAAGCTTTTTTCCGCAATACAAAACAAAAATTCTCTCACATACAATAAAAATCCTCTCACATACTCTCTCTGGTCTTTATTATAAGATACTAACTAACAAGTTTATTTGGTCCTTTTTATAAGTCACTTGCTTGTTCCCAAGAAGTATTGATTATTTTTTTTCCATGTCTACCCCTAATTAATAAAAGGTAATCGATGAAAGTAATAATTAATATAATATTAGAGTTTATGCAATTAGTAGGGGTAATATTGAAAATTATTTAGATTCTATGACAACTTTATTGACTTTTATTGGTTTGTAAAAAAAGTTAGTCGGTGCCTTATAATAAGGACCAGAGGGAGTATTTACCTTATAAATCGTAAAAGCACTTCTGAAAAGTTAAAACAAATATCACTCTGGTTCTATTTATAAGTTTCTTTTGACCAAAACACACATATCAAAGAGAGGTAGTTGGCTCAATGATTATAGGGTAAAATTTCAACTTTACCCTTATTTATGATTGGGTATCTTTCAAATCTTTATTCATTTGTATAATTAATATGGGCAAAATTGTCACAATCTCATCTATTTCCTAAAAGATGACTTATAAATAGGACCAAATTTTTTGGTCAAAAGTGACTTATAAATAGGACCAGAGTGGTAGGTATTTAAATGTTTGGGTAACTCTGAAACCGTAGTTTCAAAAAATCTTTTCCACAAGCCGAGGCAAAATTCTTCTCACATGCTTACCTCATAGATTGTAAAAATTATTCTCCAAAAACTAATTCAAACACACAATTACAAAATTGTATGGCCTCTTAAACAACGTTAGGCTCTATTATAAAATGAGGATACCACAAGAGGAAGCAGATTACCTCAGTATCTTTTCTTTAGAATCTCTCAGTATCCCATCACCACCATCCGTTGGAGAGAGAAATTGAAAGGCTCAAATCTCAATGAGGCAAAAAAAAAAAACCCACATGCGGTCTTTTAAAATAGATCCTGCACCCTTGGATCAATTTTTGAACGGATAAGATCGAAAGATACTGAGGGAGCCGCTTCTGAGAGCATCTGAATCCCTACCACAAAATGGCTATCTTCATTGGCTTCGTAAAAAAATCTCAGTTGGATTAAAGAGACTGCAGCACGCACCATGTATCATTGTATGCTCACACAAGACACTGTGAACTAAATAAGGGACTGGTTAAATGCAAAATCGGATCATACAACTATTGATCAAAACTTTAAAGGAAGTTGATTGGCACAGGATCGAGGTTTTTTATTTTTAAGCACACCACTTATCCTGTTTTTGTTATCATCTTATACTAAATGTAAGCACTTGTTATTAGCCTTTCTCACTGATCCTGACCTTTGTTGATAGACGAAGTTCACCAAATAAAATTGGAATACGTGATTCTTGAGGCAGCCCCTCCAATTGTGGGCGATCTCGTCAGTCCTGGCTAATGATTTTTGTAATAAATAGTTTGCTCTGTTTTCTCTTCTTATTGAACAAACTATAATTAAACATTAAAGGACATTTTTACTGTGCCCACGGCATTGAGATTAGGGGTGGAAATAGGCCAGGGACTGTGACCTGGTGTAACATCCTATTTTCAAAAGCGGAATAAAAAATTTTTCATTTAAAATCATCAGAGTAGAGCATCGGAGCGAGAGAGTAACTGATACATATATTCAAAATGCCAATTGTGTAGGTCTGACTAATTGCCGTAACGGTACATTAATCCGAACGTCTAACATAAACGTAACTACATAAACAAAAGAAGTCTTCAGCCGTGTCTCTATGCGTGTTGCTTGCCTGTATCCTCGGTCCTCCCGACCCTGAAGCTATATTAAAGGCTGAGGTCCCATGCACCGGACCTCAGGTAACGGTTAACCTCATGTTTACATACACAATATATGGACTACGGATATCCACAACATAAATAGATTAAGAGCACTCAACCATAAGTACAACAAGCATATCCCATAAGCACATAAGATGTGTGGCCCTTAGCAAACGTATCTCAATAGCACATAAAATGTGTGGCCCTTAGCAATAGCACATAAGTCCCCTGACATATGTGTGGCCCTTAGCAAACGTACCTCATCACCACATAAGCCCCCTGGCATATGTGTGGCCCTTAGCAAGCGTAAATATATCAACAGTACATAAACATACCACAGAGCTATCAGCTACCTCATATAAGCATACCATACACAAAGCACATATACGCATACAATAAACATCAGAGTTAGTGTTACAGTACGCGAACGTACCTTCGTTGATGATATACGGTACGTGTGACGATCGGAACGTGATCACAGATATCCTATAAGGATAATACGTATTTATTAATCCAACAATATCCTAACAGTCATTTTAGTCACAAATGACCATTTTACCCCTGACTTTGCTAACCGGCGAAATTTCGCCAGAGCTTCGTTACTTTGACTCTAATCTTCCAAAATGTTGTCATATCTCTTTCTCCAACATATTTTCGAAATAAATACCATATTTAACCATAAAACATGATATCAACAATATATTGAAAGATTAAAGATCAAAACAACATCTACCCTAGAACTTTAAGAACTACCGAACTAAAACTAGAACTTGAAACTAGGGACCGAAGAAATTACCCAGAACTTCGCTACTTCTTCTCCAGAGCTCCTCCTTCTCTCTACCTTCTCTCTAACTCTTCTAATTGCTCTTTGCAATGGTGTGAATTTTCAAGAGCAAGGTGAGGCTATTTATAGGCAACAAAATGCACTATTCATTACTTTTTCTTCTTGAATTTTGGCCATTAGATCTAGGTTATTTTTGCATCTCAAATCCTCACCCCACAACCAAGGGTGCCGACCCCCCCCCCTCTTTTTTCAACAAAATGATGTCACCAACATGATGTCACTCCCTTGCTTTATGGATTCATCCGATAAAATCCCCTGTTCGGTGTTCTAATCGCGTAATCTTAAATAATCTCAAATATTCCTTAGCATAACCTTGAAGGTCTAAGCTTCCTCTTGAGAAATATTTGGGTTAAAAAAAATTATGGTCTCATTAAGGGTATTTCCTAGTCTGTTAACCATTTCAGGATAAACGTCGTCGGTTAAGTACGGAAATGACTTTGGCTAACACCAACTTCGGGACAAAAATTCACTGATTCATAATATGTCCAGATGTTTACTACTTAATCTAAGGATTTCAAGATAGGATTTAATTTCTATCGGTTCTCATTTATCCTATTTGCTTTTCAACAAATATCTCATCTTTTTGCCAAAAATATCATGATATTATCCCTATCCACTTGCAAAGCTTTCACACTACATTTTTCTCTCATTTTTCTTCACAAATTTCGGCTCCCCCTTCCTCTTTGACTTGTCAACACTAATTAATTTATACTCTAATTATCTAATTAAGCAATTATCCCATTAGTTAATTAGATAGATAATTATTCCATTAGTTAACTAGGCTTTAGGTGATTTCATATAATTCTTCTTATATTTTTCTTAATCATGCTTAATTATTTAGTAATTATTCTCATGCTAATCTTGAACCTTCATTGATCACTAATCTTTAATTAGGGTTTATACATAATTAACTTGGAATATCACCTTTATTCATATCTAAACAATTAGCAATTAATTACTTATTTAATCACTTACTAGTTGTTGATAATTTTCTTAATTAGGATTCTCACAACTATTTTACTGACATTGGTAATTTATGCACCATGTATTATATTAAAAATCATAGAGTCATTTAAGGTTCCCAAAATAATATTTAATTTCTCCTCTTTTATTTCCAAGGGAAATAATCCCATAAATTACCTAAATTAGAGACAACATACTTTCTAATTTTTAATAAATATTTTATTGCCTCTTAGGAATTATCATAATTTATTCTCAGGGTATTTTATGACCCACAATTGTATTTAGGGATTTTTGGCACTTTATTTCTTTTAATTTCAAGGGAAATTACCCTAAAAAAATAAGATTATTACCTCACAGGATTTGAGACAACATATTCACCTATTTTCAATAGGTATTATTTACTAAATTATGATATTTATCATAAGTGAGATTTTAGGGTATTACACTTGGTCTGTTAAAAGTCTGATCGGGCTGGCACGGCTGTCGAGCTAAAAGACCAGTCAATGCTGTTTTGTCTTAACAGCCAGGCTAACCTGTTAAGAATAATTATTTTTTTAATAAAAACATTAATTAATATCCCTCCGGCCGGTTTACATTAGGCCTGTTGTCAGCCTGTATACTGTAAGCCTATTTCCGGCTTGTTTACATTAGGCACATATCTCAAAACTGTTTCCTACTGTTTGCATTTGGCTTGTTTTCGGCTGTAAAAATACAGCCTCTTAACAGCCGCCGGACTTAGGCCAAAATTTTAGCCTCATGTGCCACGTGGTTAGGCTCAGCCACTTCCTTGCATAACAGGCCTGACCTGTTAAGGGTGAGGCCTGACTTGTCCTGTTTCCACCCCTAATTGAGATCTACCATCTACTTGATTAGCAACACTGCATTAAAGGAGAGGTGCCTAAAATCACAAGCTTTTTTCAATGATGATAACTCTTTTTTTTAACAAAAAAATAAAATAAGAGATTCAATTCTTATATGATGAATATTGTTGTAGAGTGTAACACTCCCTCAGTCTTAGTACGATGGTTTTGTTACCCCGCCCTGTAACATATGCTTCTATTTTTTAATCATCAGCATTAAACAAAAACTAAGCATAACTAGATATCTGGCCATGCACTTTTTAAGGTACACGTAATGTGAAAATAATGAGATACATGATGGAAAATATACCGTGCTATCTAAGTCAATTCATTATTCAAGGACAGGTCCACATGATTACACAACAGATGCTGCCTTTTGTTCTTAGTCTGAACGACAGTGCCTTTTCAATTCTTGAGTTTTCTTTTACTCCATGTATTAAAGAATCTGTGCAAATTGACGTAAACTTCCTTTTAGATTCTTACCGTGTGTATTATAAATTACGACTGAAAAACTGCTTTTAAATATGTGTTTAAGATTGGATTAGTTTTTGAAAAATATCTTTTATGATTTATTTGAGAAAAAATTTATCTCAATTTATGGAAAAAAAAAACTTCTAAAATCACATTTTCAGAGTACCCAAACATTCACTAAAGACTTCAATTGATATTCTGAATAAGATTGTAGTTCATACCAATAGATAGAAATATTTTAAAATTAATTTAAATTAAAAAAGGAAATTCCTTATAATCTCTTATTTTCTTTATAGGATTGTTTCAGTGGATCTGATTGAAGCCGACCTAGTCGAGAATAGCTCTCTTCTGTATTTAGACGAACTCACGAACCGAACTCTACACATCATGTTTAAGTGGTACAACTTGTTTAATCGTTAGTTAATCACAAAAATTTTAACCACCTCAATGGAACAGAAACGCCAGGAAGTGTCAGTAAGGGCTACTACTAGTATAATAGATTCGGTTGTAATTCAACGCCAACCAACAATATGGGCAGAAATCAAAACTCAAAACTGAGCTAGCATTTGCATTTCGATGAACCTTCCCACATGCTGCTTCAACGCAATAAATGCACATTTAAATAAAACACCGTCTTATCCCTTCACCAAACGCATCGAGTTTTCCTTCCATCTTACGCACATGCGCGTCTCCTATCTACAATCTACACATCCCGTTCCATTGGATTTGAATCAATCAAATCAAATTCTATTTATTTGTCTAAACGCTTGCGAATTATTTTCCTGAAAACTTTGATTCAGATGCTGCCAAGTTATCATTACAGTTCAGAAAAAGTTACTGATAGTCCGAATCAAAAAAAAGTTACTCATAGTACAGTCACATGCAGCTTTAAGCTGGCCTGATTTTATGTCAAAGTTTCTCACTGAGAAAACAGAGGATAAAACGGAAAGAAAAAAAGGAGATTTTTTTTATCAGTCAATGTTAATTGGCTGGTGAAAGAGAAAGACTAAAAGGTAAGTAAAAACAGAGAGTTACAGAGAGAGATCACCAAAACCGTTTTGGCTTATTAGATTAGATTTCGTTACTGGCCATCGCCTTGTTCTGATTCAATGAGTTCTTGCAATGAGTGATTGCGCCTTGGATTGCGTTCTGTAACTCTTCCATGGAAGACGTGTCTCCACAATACATTGCCCCTCCTCCTCCGGCCGCCCTGCCTGCGCCACTGGCCGGCCACCCTCCTCGAGAAAGTACGCCGGAGTGACTAGGTGACGATCTCATCGACGAAGGACAGCTTGAAACGCAGCGTTTCCTTCGTGGGTACCTCAGGTTCCCCGAGAAAGAATGAGCAAGCAAACCTCCACCACCCCCTGTTTCTTTCCTCCCCGTTTTCCCTCCGACCTCTGTTTCTTTCGCCGATATCTCTGTTTTCGTCAACACTGACGACAGCACCGTCCCCTGTTGCTGCTGCTTCTGGGAAAACTTCTCATACAACGGCTTCACCTTCTTCAAATACTTCCTTATGACCTCTCTCGCCGTCGCGCTCATCCTCTTCACCGACGATCCGGACATGGAATCCGGATCACGGCTCTTACCCGAATCTTTACGGAAAACAGAGGAGAATCTCGATAAAGAGAAGTACTTGGACTTCTTGACATGGCTTTGCTGATTAACGGAAGAAGAGGGGTTATGAAGACGCTTGAACTCGTCGTCCTCTGTCACTGAACTGGGACGGGATGAGTCACAGTCCGGGAAGATAGCGAGGTCGGAGATGAAGGAAGACTGGGAGTCAGCAGAGCTGCCGGTGGAATCACGGGCGCCACCATTGGTGGCGGTGGAGGAGGAAGAGCTGCTGGAGGAGGAGAGAAAAAGGGTACGGACCATGGAGATGCGGGGGGATAGGTGGAGAGGCAAGAGCTGGCCCTTGTAGAAGAGCTCATCGGCGGGACAGAGTGCGGCGGAGGATTTGCGAGGGGAAATGGAGATGGTGAATTCGAAGTCGGAGGAAGAAGAAGATGAGAAGGAATGAGAAGGAGACGAAGGAAGCGTGTAAGATTTGGAGCTTTTCCCTGTTCTCCTACCCATCTCTCTGATTTTTTTTTTGGTGCTCTACATGCTACAGAGTTCAGAGAGAGTGTCTGTGGCAATGTGTGCGTGATATGGTGAGAACAAAACTCTGTGCTGGCAATACATGAGCGGTCATTTATAGTGGCTAAAGCAATAGTCAAAGAATCCAATAGAGAAAAATCATTTACAGACTCTCCTTGGTGGCGCGTCAACCGCACGCTCCTCCGCCGCCTAATGAGTACTCCTCACCATGAAATTGCCGCTGAGCGCAGTAATGAATTTTGACAGTGATTATAAACACCATGAATACTACTACTAAACACAGTCAATAATGCAGGGGAGTTTTATAAATACTCTAAATTTTGAAATGAGTGTATATTAAATACTGGATCTCAAGGGATCATGTTGTGTCACGTGGTTTAAACGTGGAAGGATAGAGGATTGGGTAGAGAAAGGAGGCTAACTTTTCATGATGAGGTGTCCCTTTAAGAGAGAAAGAGACTATTCACATTCATAGTTAATAAAGAGAGTGTGTAGTAATAAGTAGTGACACTGCCATATTCATTCACAGCGCACCAGTTGTACCCTGAGAAAATCTCCAATTATGTGTGGCGAATCTATTTATATAATTAGATTTGTATATTTTGTTCATCATTACTGGCCAGCAATTCCATGGCAATAACTAATCTTATTTACACTTTGCTCATGTTACTTTTTTTTTTTTGGTTTTTTGGCTGCTGCTTCTCTGTGTTTGATGTCAGATGATAATGGATCTGAAGCAAGCCGGATCGATCATATGCTTTCAGCGCAGGATGCGTCCCATTTCTTGTGCCTATATTTTAATTTTTATGCTTTTCCCACAAGCTATGTTATGTTATTTTTATAAAATAATTAACTAATCCAGATTTTCATGTTCGTTTTATATGCTCCACCAGTCCATCCAAGTTTTTCTCTCCTTTGCTCTTTGGTGCCCATTTATAACTCACATGATAACTTCTGACAGTTCACCTAAAAGCACTGCAAATTTCTCAGCATTTTATTGATCTATTATTATTTGATATCCTATTATAGCATCAACTTTTTAGTCTTATCACTAAAGGGTATTGATTGAATGCTTGTGCTGATGAAGGGCAAACTCCTCATGTTATTCTCTCTTCAGAAACGTTAAAATATTAAGGTCCAATCATCCATACCTATCTATTCGTCAAATTTTCCTCATGTTTCATTTAAGGATTTTATCAACACATTCAGATTACTTTTGTTTGAATTACTTTGTGTCTATTTAGATTAACGATAAAACGTGATTTACAATGTATAGGTAAGTTTGTGTTATAAGTTTCGTTTCGAGTTGTCTGTATGTAATTTTCCAACACCAACCTAAATAGGCCATTTCTTATGTCAAATTCATCAAAATAATTGAAACCCCACGTTCATATAATAATACATACACACACCCTGTCTTTTCTTTCTCTTCTCTTAATTATTCAGAAAATAATTAAAAGAAAACATCAGATATCGCAGATTTCGAATCTGTACATCTAAACCATTTATATTTTGTCAACTAACTCTTGTCTATATATATGTGTATATGTAGCCGGGGTTTCATCTCGATCTCGCCCCTTAAATATGAGTATTTTTTTGAACAACCCTTAAATATGAGTATGAGGTAAAACAAAACCCTAACTAAACTGAAATAATAAAATGCCATATTGCTGGTTTGAAATGCTTTATTAGATTTAAATGCAAATTGATTTGTAAATAAGTCCAAAAGATATCATGACCATCAGATCTGCCGATATATATACTAATAGGTAATAGTAGTAAAATGGATTTTGGTCGTTTAAGACTTTATCTCACGTTCTTGTATGTGTGCTGTGGCGGAATCATAAAATATTTTTAACCCAGGTCAAAAAATAAACATATTAAACTATTTACTAAACAGTATAACACAAAATTAAAAATACAAAAAAATAATAACCGAAAATTATAAATCAAAACAAGATATAAAATGATATTAAAATTTTCAGTAGGTATCTCAAACAAGAATTTTACTTTCCTCTCATAGCCCAATGAGTAATGAACCAAACATTGTTCTTATAGAGAAGATAAGAGATTAGTTGGGGCTAAATTATTGGCCAAAATAAAATATTACAAATTAATTACATATATATACTAATAAATTTTAGAAGGTCCCCAACAGGCCAGCAAGTCGTTCCGCATTGAGAGGGTTTTTTTAAAAAGAGAGGTATTAAAAGACTTTGGTTTCTCCGGCTCTAATAACAGCTTTTCGGATGTGGGTTTTCTGTTTACATGAGTCGTGTGGGGAAAAATCCTTACTCAAAAGCTCATCAAGGCATAATACCCTAGGCTATCATATATGGAAGCAGATCCCTTCCTCATCTTTTTTTTCATTTTCTCTCATGAGTCCATCTAGATTGTTGATTGGGAAAGTAAAAGAAAAGTCAAAGTACTATTGTGACCTTTCAAATTGATTGAACGGATATGATTTAAAGATTATGAGGGACGATAAGAAAAGGATGATGCAAGAAACTCAACCATCATATATTACTTTCGGTCCTAAATATAAGATCCGGTTGACTTTTTCAAAGAGATTAAAAAAATTAAATAAATTACCTAATCATATATTACATGTTAACTATCATTAGGATCGGGGTGGCCCGTACTATACTAATATTAAATTGCAGACTGTACGTAGGACGCACTTTGATGTATAGAACTTGGGATATATAAAAGGAGGACCACGGGGAGGGATATGGAATTGACAGTTGTAATGGGAGTGCATAATTCAAGACATGGTTTCATGAAAATCACACGCATAAATAAAAGCAGCTTAGTGCATGCCGTGGGATTTAAGATCCTGAATAGGACAACGTACCGTCCCCTGGCTTGGGAATACGAGGAATGGCTTCAACTTTTCAATCGTTGGCCAACAATTCCAAGCATGAACCCATAGATTAACCACCTCGTACACACGAATTGTGCTTCACTATACAGAAAGGTGATGTTCCAAGTATGAACCCATATATTAACCACCTCGTAGACACGAATTGTGGTTCACTATACAGAAAGGTGATGCTTTATTAAGTTTCACAATGGCCAACAACCATTTCATCACCTCGTATTTGGAGAGAAGCATTGCCATGCATTGTGATGCTATGGTGAGTGTTTGATAATTTTTAAAATCATGGTTTTAGAAACCTTTTTTACAAGTCTAGAGAAAACTCCTATCACATACTTACCTTATAAATCGTAAAAACTATTATTTAAAAGCTAATCCAAATACACACAAAACTATTCCTTTATACAAACGAGTATTTGAAACTATAAACGATATTATTAATAAAATTATAAAATCTAAATATAAATACAAAATTTTATTTGAATTGAATTGTTCGAATCATGCAATCGTCAGTTATTGACATTGGTAAACGACCCAAAGCAATTTGATTATAATTCAATTTGTGACGATCATAAGTTAAAAGTTCATATTCTTTTAGTCATTGATAAATAATTTGTTGGACAATACTCAACGCAATTACTTCAAAATATACAAATCCCAGAATCAATATTCAAATATGAATATCAGTTTCCAGTTTCCAATCAATATAAGGTAGTAGACATGCATTTTTGGTCATAAGTTGTAAAATGCATCTCCCCTCGTTAAGAAAAAACTCAAAAAGAGATGCTAAAAGATTCAGTGGGCCAATCTTCTATGACCCGTATAACTAGATTGAACCGGCCTGTTAAAGAGAGCGCATCCCAGTCCAGTAGTTTATGGCAATGTGTAACTTGTCTAGTTATGCTTAGTTAGTACTTTAGCCCATCGACGTATAGTTCATGGACTATATGACAAATTTGCACTATTTTTGTAGCAAAAAAAAAAAAAAAAAAATTTGCACTATTTTCGAACACATTAAAAATTACAATTCACCATAGTGTATTTACACCTTAGATTACAAAGCATTTTCGTCTTGTATAAAAAAAAAAAAAAAAAACCTTTAGTTTACTAATCATTTTTGTCTTTAAGGCTACAAGTAACAATTTTCTCACAAACCAATAAAAATAGTTAAAGTCAATAAAGTTATACTACAATTTAAGAAACTTTCAATATCACACCTACTAATTGCATTAAACTCTAATATTATATTAATCATTATTCTCACCTACTATCCTTATTAATTATGGGCATTATATGAAAAATAATAATTAATGCGCTTTGAAAACAAGCAAGTGGTTTATAAAAAGAACCGAATATAATTACTAGTTAGTATCTTATAATAAAGACTAAAAAGAGTATATTGCAACGGACTAGTTTCTCTCCCTAAATCTGACACTTAGTTTTTTTTTTTTTTTACTTTTATCTTTATCTTTATCTTTTTTTCTTAGAATTCTAGTCCTAACTTTAACTTTTGGTCAATTGGTTTAAGATTTCAATGTTTACTTTGGAATATAAAAATTAAAAGCACCTTTGATTAATATAAAGTATAATATCAAGCGACCATATGGCGTTTACAGTAATTTATTTTTTTACGTCATGCAAGATGCAAACTATAACAAGGCAGAAAATTTTTATAATTACGCTAGCTGAAGCAGGGTGGACCCAGAAAATTATAGAATGTCGAAATTTTTTTTCTTTAATAAAAGTTTTAAATGTATTAAAAAACAAAAGAATATTTTAAAAAATATTTATGAAATTAAGTGAATACTGATGATCTAATAAGAGAAACAATTATTTTACAAACCTGTCATTTAGAAAAGCAAGGCTAAGTACGGTTAAAAATAAATGCAGCTACATAAATTACAATGAAGGGTGGGTACTCAATAAATTCAAGTACATATATTTTAATAAAAATAATATATTACAATAAAAATAATTATAATGCCATCCTTTTAGGCTTTATTTTTTAGAATTCCATCATAATTGTCTTATTATCAATGCTATCAAATACATCTTTTTTTCAATATAAGGCACTAAACAATCATTTAACCATTCATCCTCATCCGATTACGAAGTGCAGTCTTAATATATTAAGGGTGAACACTTAATTTAAAAGTGAGAAATTATTCAAACATGCATTAATTTATTAAAAAAATCAAAATCCCAAATTCAAGAGGGCACTTGCCCCCAAACGTAATATGTGGGTTTGCCCATGGATTAAAGTGCATGTAATATTCGTATGGTACTTTGTAAAATGTACATTATTAACAACGTGAAAGCATATTTCCCACCATAATAACGTCTAATACTTTGTTAGATTTCTCTAGATCTCGAATTTGAATTTTTAAGGAGACGTCTGTATTTGGAGGGGAAGCCACAAACCCGAACTAGATATCAGGTGAAAATATCAAAAAATGTTTTTAAATATTTTAAATTTAAAACTAAAAATCATTATTTTAGAAAATTAAATAAAATAAGAAAGGATCGAAATATCAATTACCACTCTGGTCCTATTTATAAGTCCAGTTTGACCAAATCTCACATACCAAGGAAAGTTAGGTATATCAATGATTATAGAGCAAATTTCCAACTTTACCCTCATTTATGAATGAGTACCTTTTAAAATTTATTGTCAAATCTCTCTCATCTTTTTCTCTTCCCAACATAACTAGTCAATCTCTCTCATCATCATTAACATGGGCAAAATTGTCGCAATCTCATTTATTTGGTCAAAATGGACTTATAAATAGGACCAAATTTTTTGGTCAAACTGTATTTATAAATAGGACCAGAGTGGTACTAAATTAGGAACAACATACACTTTTGAATTAAATAGAAAGGTTAAGGTGTAAAAATATACTTGTGATTATTCTCAAAGTACGTGTGAGGTGTAAAAGTGACCAGGAGCTTCCAAAACAGGGGTAAAAGTCACCGTTGTTGCCGTTAACTTTGCCAGATGTAGTCTATGTATGATTTATTCATCCTTTGACAATAGATGATGTAGCACTTGGGGGAGTGGAAGACCTTACTAAAACCGACGCTTGCTACTGAACCTTGCATTGAATCCCTAAACTCATTCCTATTTTGATTCTGATTTCATCTTTGTTTACCGGATGTTCTCCTGTTAATTCCTAACACCAGCATTCCAGAAGATGCTAGCCTCCAAACTTATTTGTGCAAGGCTGTAGTTTTTTATGGACATGAAGCACATGTATGTATCTTGAAGGTTCATGCTTTTTGAGGCCACTGGGGGTTTCGAGGCCGATGATGCCGTTGACGCCATCATGGATGAATAATCTGCTGAAGCAGATGGTGACGATGACTGCAATGTCGACAATGTTGAATCTTTATAATGTTTAAACCTTGGCTGTATCATGGGCCGAATTGATGATGCTGAGCTCTACCACTCGTTTAGTCGTGACCTTAGCAACTTTCACGGCGAGACGTCGGTGACCGACCTTGGGCTTGAGTTTGATAGGGTAAAACTTTATAGCCTATAACTCTGCAAGTATGCAGGCCGTATCAAATAATAAAGTGATGAGAAAAGTATAATTCATTCCCATGAGGACTTAGTATCACAAACTCCAATTAAGCATTAATTTCACAATTTCGTTTAAGTTGAGCAAACCAGTTTGAATTTAATTAAGACAAAAGAAAAGAAAATCAAAATAACAAACTACAAAAATAATCGAGCGAGCAACCTAGAGTCACTAATCCCTTGTTTGTTTCTTAGATTTTATCCCCACTAAACTAATTTTGACTTAACATAGTCAGCTAATCTAGAGTATTAATGTCTATAAATACCTTCCGCTCCATTTATATACCTACCTTAATTAATTATGTAATGTCTCACACAACTAAATAAGATGCGTTTTAGATCGGGCGCACTCGAATTTGATTATGCGGAGCTTCAAGATATATGACTATCTTAGATGCAAATTAGATTAAAACTAATTCCACATTATTTAATTACAATGTCAATTTAAAATTCTCTATTTCAAGTTCAACCCTAAATCCCCAAAACATGTTCAATGATGGCCAATCAATAAGCAATAACAATAAAGACAATATTAAATAAACTGAAATAAAATTAAGCAAAACTAATTTGTGGGAATAATCTCTAGAACCCAAACAAGTTCATAGGTCCTCGTTGAAAAGAGAATTAGCCACACATGACTATAATAAAATCCATAACAAAATGATATGAATTCAGATTCAAAGAATAAAGAGAGAGGGGGAAAAAGCATTAATTTCATAATTTTGTTTAAGTTGAGCAAACCAGTTTGAATTTAATTAAAACAAAAGAAGAGAAAATCAAAATAACAAACTACAAAAATAATCAAACGAGCAACCTGGAGTCACCAATCCCTTGTTTGTTTCTTAGATTTTATCCCCACTAAACTAATTTTGACTTAACATAGTCAGCTAATCTAGAGTATTAATGTCTATAAATGTCTTCCGGTCCATTTATATACCTACCTTAATTAATTGTGTAATGCCTCACACAACTAAATAAGATGCGTTTTAGATCGGGCGCACTTTAATTTAATTATGCGGAGCTTCTAGGTATATGGCTATCCTAGACGCAAATTAGATTAAAACCTAATTCCACATTATTTAATCCCAAGGTCAATTTAAGATTCACTCTTCCAAGTTTAACCCTAAATCCCCAAAACATACTCAATGATGGTCAATCAATAAGCAATAACAATAAAAACAAGATTAAAGAAACTGAAATAAAATTAAGCAAAACTAATTTGTGGGAATAATCTCTAAAACCCAAACAAGTTCATAGGTCCTCTAGGTTGAAAAGAGAATTAGCCACACATGGCTATAATAAAATCCATTACAAAACAAAGGATAGGAATTCAGATTCAAAGAATAAAGAGCGGGAAGAAAGCTTATCCGTCGCCTGCACAATCCTCTCGTCCTTCCGTGGGGATGATGAAGATAACCAAAATGCCTCTCTTGCTTAGCCGCTACTGTCCAACCTTCGTTCTTGTTCTGCGTCTCTCACTCTGCTCCTCCGTATTTATAATTTAGGTATCCTCCTCTTAATTAATCACCAAGCTTAGGATCCAAGTTTAATCACCAAGCTTAGGATCAAGTTCTCTCTTTAGCATGTGGGGTCCACGTTTTTATTCCTTTTATGATTGCAAGCTCCATATGCTTTTTGTCTCTTATCTTTCATATAATATCTCCTCCACAATAAAAATAGGATATGAGTAGATTTTATGTCGATTTATTCTTTGATCCTAAATTTAATTCAATGATAAAAAAGTTTATAAAAGATAATTAAATAGGTATATAATATTAATAAATCCAGCTAATTATAACCTAAAATATACATCTATTTAATTATAAAATATATATTTATCAAATTGGCAACAAACCAAGACAGAACAACAAGCTTGATGTCAAGCTCACTCATGTAGAGAAACCACCTATCGCTCCTCATCAAGACGTAATCATGGCTCAAGGCAAGCATAAAGTAGTCGGTAGAGGCGTGTCTAGAGACGGCACAAATTGTAGGCATCAAGAGTGAAATTAGATCCGTGAACACTGATCGGATCAGAGCAAGGAGTCCATGAGGAACATGCAATCTTTGAAGGTCTCATCTTGAGCTTTGGCCTAGGCGAGATCGTAGCTGTTGGAGAAGATTTTTCCGTGCGTGGTGGTGATGAGAGTTGAGGAGGATCATTTAGTTCAAACACGACGAAGAGCGAAGCTAATAGCATTGAGATTTGAGAAGCGTGGGATTGAGGCAGTGCTCGTCGATGTCAGTAACTGTCAAGATGAATATCTTGCCTCTCTCCTCCAACGAGCAAATCCTCTCTCTCTCTCCCTCTCTGGGTTTTTCAACTTATATCCTCCTTTGACTGTGAAGGAGAAGAAATAATCGTGGATTATTACCTACCAATCTTGAGGGTGATTCTGGTTCCAATCTTGGTGAGACTTAATTAATAAATTTATTATCCGGTCAATTCTTCAACATGTACATTGAACAATACTTTAATGGTCTAGGAGCAGATGTTAGGTTTTAATGGGGTCTGCCATTCCCCTCAACTGCCACATCATCTAGAGTCAAAGGATGAATATATCACACATGGACTTCAATTGGCAAAAGTTAACGGTAATTGTGGCTTTTGCCTTTATTTTAAGGGTTAAGGTGCAGATTTGTCAACCAACTATTACCTGAGGAGTGTCTGACACAAATAATAATTGAGGGGACCAAAATTACCAATCAACAATTAAAAAGTGAAAAAAAAACATAATTTGGTGCAGATTCGTCAACGGACTATTACCCCGTCACTGTCTTGGTGTCTCCATCTTCCATTGACTGTTACAATGTTGGCGAAGTCGGCATCTCTAAAGCTTCCATTGTTGCTGGGTGTTCTAGTCACCCTCTTGAACTCATCCAGCAGTCCACAATTTTCGACCGGCACGCACCTTGCACCCTGGTTCCATCCCTCCGATGCCACAAGCAGCAACCGCCGCTGCCACAACGCCTGCTCCCATGGGTCCCATCTCTGTTGGTGTTTGCCTTATCCAACAAGAAGGCTTAACCGCTCTTTTCTCCAGCGTTTCCGCCACCATCCTACGCCAGTGCTTCATATTTTAACTTAATTGTGGTAGTTGTTTTTTTTAATAGTTATTTGGTGTTTTTTTTTTCACTTTTTAATTGTTGATTGACAATTTTGGCCCCCTCAATTGTTATTTGTGTCAGACGCTCCTCGGGTAATAGTTGGTTGGCAAATCTGCACCTTACCCCTTATTTTAAAAAGCTCATGTTTACTTTTACACTTCAAAAAAAAAAAATTTCTTGAACGCATTTTGAAAATAATCACATGTATATTTTTTTGCACTTTAGTTAAATACTCTCTCTGATCCTTATTATAAGATACCAACTAACAATTCTTAAAAACTAATACAAACATTTAAAGTCAATAGAATTTTCATAAAAATTAAGTAACTGCCAATATTACCCCTACTAATTACACTAAACTCTAATATTATATTAATTATTACTTTCATCCACTACCCTTATTAATTATGGGCATACATAAAAAATAATAATTAATGTCTTTGAAACAAACAAGTGCCTTATAAAAAAGACCAAATATAATTGTTATGCATTATACTCCCCCTGGTCTTAATTATAGGACAAAATTATAATTTTTGTCAATTTCTTCATAAAATACCCCTATTTTATTCTTTAAGGTGTGTTTGGCTTTTGGTGAGTTATATGTATGTGGGTATATAGACTCTTCCAATCAGTAAAACTTTTAAATTGTTGGATTTTAATTATTTATTGATCAGCTGATGTTAATTTGCCAATATATATCCGCGTGTGTTTGTCTATGTATGTATATATGTGTGTGTCTGTGTATATATGTATATATAAGTGTGTATAGATATATGTATATTTGTGTGTATGCATATGTGTGTGTATATAGCAAGAGCATTATTTCAATTAGAAAGTATGTGAAAAGGAAAATTTTAGGTCGGAGAGATATATAGTAAGGACTGTTAATTCATTTTTACTTATGTCATTTTAAGTTTATATAAGGGTATTTTAAGAAAACGAATAAAATTAACTAATTTAACTGTTCTCTTTAATTTTTCTAAAATTTGTTAAATATGTCATATAAATTTAGGATCCAAGGAAGTAACCAGTACTTGAGGAAGTAGAAAATAAGAAAGATATTGCAGAGGAAAAGTAGACAAAGCGGTCGAGAACGTGGATCGGGTTGGCCTACCTTCCAAAGGACCAATCTCACCGAACGCAGACAGGAAGGCACTTTAAACGTGGGAGATGCTTTGCCGTTCTAAACAATGTTTCCCTGACAAATCCTCCGTTTTTGTTGACCTCAAACAAGGCTGAGTCTTGTAGTCATCATCTTTTCTTCAAAACCCTAATTTCCATCCTAATCCTAATATCTAAGCTTCGATCTCCTCTCATCAGATCGGCTTCGCTGCTAGACAGGTTATCCATTAACATTTCCTACTACCTTGTTTAACTGCGAAATTAACCTATGAAGAGATCTGCATGATGAAACTTCCAGCTTGAAAGTTTTTACTCTTTTGTATCTGTCTCTTGTAGCACTAGACATCATGGTCGGTATAGAAATTGTTTTGTTGTAATGGCTTTTTACTTGGGCGACGACTGATACAGGGTTCTCAGGTCTGGAACTCCTATGAATTGATGTTTATATCCCTTGAATTGTATCATTTGCATACAAAATGTCCTCATATTAATATTTTATGTTATAAGATTATCACAAGTTTTCCAAAGACGAATCGGGTTTGTTATAGCTAGAACTTAGCCCCCTCAGGCGTTCTTCTGAGTTGCGTGACGACTAAGTGTGAAATTAAGATTTGTGCTAACTGATGGCTTATCGTGGCGTACAAAAATAGTCCAAGAGAACATAATCGACATTGATAATTGATGTATTTTTTTCAACTTTTGTTTTTGTTTGTCATTCTTATGGTATTTGTGGTGAAGTTGTAATTGTATGTAATTTCATGTCTAATTTGGGTGACTCATGATTCTGCAGGGATAATGTCTATTGCGCAAAATTTTCAGGGGGAAGGACATACATTTTATGGTGGTTATTGTTCCACATTTGATGGAAATAACTTCAACAGCACTAATAGGAAAAGAAGCAGGAACAATTCTTTTCATAAGAATTTTAACAAGGACTACTGGGCAAAATTTGGGGAGCATAATGGCAACTCCAAGTTTTACAACGCTGATCATGCAAACTATATGAAGTATGATGCTGTCCCATCATCTTTGAAAAGAAGAAAATATTCAGTTCCTACCTGGGATGAAAGCTGGAGATACTGTCTTCCACCCCCCATCCATGATAATGTCCCTTCATCATATAATTTTCCACTTCCTCTTATGAGATATAATACTGAGACCTCTACATCAGCTTGCTGCAAGCGTGATATCTCTAGGTTTGAAGATGATGAACCTGTCTTTATGTCAAGGGATGAGATTGATAGATGTTCTCCATCAAGAAAAGATGGTATTGATGTGCTTCATGAGACACACTTGCGTTATTCTTACTGTGCTTTCCTTCAGAATCTTGGAATGCGGCTTGAATTGTAAGATCCAGATCTGAAATTCCGTATTCATGACCTTTTCCCATCTTTAGTTTAAGGTTTCAATTGCATTCTGTGCTCGTAAAAAAATAGAAATAGTGCCCTAATCTTGGTTTTTTTTCCTGCAGGCCGCAAACTACCATAGGAACAGCTATGGTCTTGTGCCACAGATTTTTTGTTCGAAGGTCACATGCTTGCCATGACAAATTTGTGAGTTTTTAATTTCTCTCTAGCTCTGAGTATTTGCTTGAAGCATCTTAGAAATGTTCTAGTACTAAAAATTTAATATGTTCCTGCTGTAAACAGGGTTTTGATTGTATATTCAAAGAGGGTTTTTATTAGTGTTGCTTTTCCTCTCATGCAGTTGATTGCTACTGCTACTCTTTTTCTAGCTGCAAAGTCTGAGGAAACACCACGCCCATTGAATAACGTATTGCGGGTCTCCAGTGAAATCCTTCATAAACAAGATTTTACTTTGTTGTCTTATCGGCTTCCTGTTGTGAGTATTATTCCTTCTTTTTACACTACATTTGCAGGTGGAAGACTATCTATTGCCTTAAGATACAGTCTATCAATATGTTTCTATATACATGGTTGATGTCCTGTAGTTTGCTCCTGCTCATGGATTATTTCTATAAATAGCTTTTGTTCAGATGGCTTGTGACATTATTATGTGATTAACGAAAACTTTCGTATTGATTATTTTCCTGTCATATTAAATATAAGCACTATTAGTGAGCTAATTAGTTATTGTAGGCTTACTAACATAATCTTTGAAAAATTGTTTTGTTTTTGGGGCTTGATATTGTCTAATATATATTAAATGTAGTTTTCATATTCATTGACATTAATTGAGTTGTTTACAGGACTGGTTTGAACAGTATCGTGAGCAAGTGCTTCAGGCTGAGCAGTTGATATTGACTACTCTTAACTTTGAGTTAAATGTACAGCATCCGTTTGCTCCTCTTGCATCCGTTCTTAACAAGTTAGGTCTATCACATACTGTGTTGGTGAATTTGGCCTTAAACTTGATCAATGAAGGGTGAGTCATCATTCTCTATATCTTAGTTAATTAAACCTAAGCTTATGTTTGGTTGTTCCGTTTATTCCTTTTGAAGACTAGTTGACTCCTGCCAAATCTGATCTAATATCCACCTTCAATCTCTTTCCCTTGCATGCCTTTGACATGTTCTGACTCTTCAGGTCCCTTTTTGGTTTGCCTTGCTTTCATTATCTAACACAGTGATTGGACTGCAAAACTTAGTCTAGGTAACAGGATACGGAACATTGGGTGTTAAATTCAAACAAAGTCATGTTCTTGAGGTCTGGAGATATAATGGCTGAGGAAGATGCGTCTCCCATTCTATTTCTGGTTCAAGATAGTGTTGATTCTCACAGTATTTTTCTTTAGAGCACAAGCTCTGTGTAGTTATTCTGTCATGGGATATTGATTATTTTGGCATGCATACAATTGCAGGGTCTTCACAAGATTAGCATGCTGGCCTGTTTGATAATCTTAGCTGGCGGATTGATATGCTCCTCATGGAATCTTTTGTTTTTACGTCTGAAGTTGAACTGCTGATGTCTAATGGATTGCTTTACCCTGAAAATTACCCATCCAATTTTTTTTGGGTTGCCCTTGGCACAAGACACCTAACCCAGATTTCCTATCTACTATCTAAACCAAGCTTTTATGCTGGCGACCTTTTGCCACATGGCTCATTGTTGCTCTTTTTATAACGTGGGGTGCAAAGAAGGTCATGAAGTCTGAACCATGCTGGGAATGGGCTGGATGAGTGATCTAACAATTAAAAAACAACAAAAGGGAATACACTTTTCTGAAATTAGTGTAGTGGGTCATCTATTTCTTTCTTTTTTTATTACATAGTTCAAACAGTGGGATTGAACTCACAACCTTCCATCACCATGGATGGGTTACTTGCCGCTAGGTGACAAGGCCATTATCAGGTCTTCTATTTTTATGATTTATAAGAAAACAAAATTTGGAGACAAAATGACTCTAGTCTTGAAACTGCATCATAGTTAGTCATGACTCATGGGGGTGTTTCAACTGGGTCCAATTTACTTAATTGATCCAAAAGAATTTTGTTTCTAGGCATATTTTACAATGTGAGTGATATAGTTGCTTATTTAAGATGGTTCATTGGTTGCTATTCTAGATGTTAGCACTTGAGGGCTTCAATTTGGTTCTAGTATTAACCTTTTTCCCATTGTATCAATGTGCTGATAATGCACACTTGGCAATCCTATATGAAAGGAATTCCCTTTCTTTTGTTTATTTGCATAATCCTTGTAATAATTTCTTAACAGTTTTTTTCATTTTTGTTATTTTTTTAAAGGATATCAGGGTGACTTTTTACCCTCAAATCATTTTCCCCACTTCATCTTTTATTTCATCATTTTCCATTTTGGGTATCAAGATCGGGTTAGTTATTCAATGACTTAAAAGTTAAAATTGTAACTTGAAGTGTCGGTCCATTGAATCACATTATTTCATGCATTTCAAATTTGAATTTCTTGTAACAACGGAATAATTTTTTTTAGGACCAATAAGGAATATATGCATATAGATGTACATATGGGCTTATGTTTTTATGCACTTTTCGAATCAAAATAAGGATTTTATTTGTTTGATTATCACTAGCACATTGTCCACTGTGTATTTGTCACTTAAACATGAGATATTTATAACCTGGGTATATGGCAGTGTTGTATTCATGCAACAGTAAAGTGCCTGTTAGTTAGCTGTAAATTTGGGACACTTATTATTAATTTTCTTGTCGTTTTCATCTTCAACAGCATCTTGATGACGTATCAATATCTCCAGTGAGTAAGGGATTTTTTAACTTGGGCAGATCAAATGATCAATTATATAAAGCTTATGTTTCTGTGAGTAAGCTACGCAAATGTGTACATGAATTGGAGCCTTTGTTTCTTTGATGGGTTGAGAAGGGGATATCTTTTTCTTTCCCCTTTTGGATTGCGTGCCAATGAAAATTATTTTGATCTTAATTGGTTCACAAACTGAGCCCATCTTTGTCTTGTGCTCTCTAGAAGAAGATAGTTGTCTTTTGTTGCTCTTAGGTTTGGGGGGGAAAAGACCCCTCTGGTCCCTCAAAGAAGAGGGGGAAAAAGCAAAATTTAGGTTTTGGGGGTATTGCAGTGCAGCTTAAGAAGTAGCTTCTTCTAAGCTACAAAAACACACTTACTCAGAGGAGAATTGCTGGAGAGTTTGTCTTCACCAAAAGAAGGTTGGGCTTTGGGGGACCTAAAATCTGTGCCAGTTCTGTACAAGCAAACTGACGTTTGCATGATGTCTCCAGTGTCCACTTAACTTTCAACGAAGCTGCTGGCTATTTAGAAGCAAACTGTTGTGTCCAGCACTCATCAAAACTTAGCACTACTGTATATTGATTGGGCAATGATAATTCAAAACTTAAGATTCTTTAATGCTAGGTATCATGTAATGATGCCCAAAGTTTCAGCATTTATCCACTATCTGGATATTACTCTAATTTGGAATTAGATGCATCTGTTATGAGAATTCCAATGTGCATGTTAGCAAGCCTGTCCAGGTCAAAAGCCCCCACAGCACAGTTGGCCCAGGAAGTCTGATAAATTCTGTAGATGAGTGTAACATAATGCTATAGTTTTGTACTACCAGCAATCCTGCAGAGATTCTTGGATTATTATTCTTCCTGAGTTGCTGCCTTTCTAGTTGGTAAGGAAACGTTAATATGTGCTTACCACTTGGTATGAATGCTCAATTCTGTTTTTATTGTCTAGTTTATGTTGTTCATCTTAGTTGCTGACATGATCTCTGTCATGGTGGGAATACATGCTTAAGTTGTGCAAGAATCTGCTTCTGTTAGTGTTGCCTCAAATGGTTAGTTTGACTGTATACATATAGCGCACCTGTGATGAGGAATGCTATTATGCTAGTGGCGGTAGCATATGTTCTATGATCTTCTGAAGCTGAAAATTGTTGTTTTGCAGGCTTCGTAGTTCTCTGTGGCTTCAGTTTAAACCGCATGATATTGCTGCTGGAGCGGCACATCTTGCTGCCAAGTTTTTGAACATGGATCTTTCTTCTTATCGGAACATATGGCAGGAGTTCGAGACAACGCCATCCATTATTCAAGGTACTCCCATAGCTTGCTATTTGCTTTCAAGCTACATTTTTTAATTTATTCTCTCCCGAATTGTTTGGTTCATTAGCACTGGATAAATGAATTTCTTTGATGCAGATGTGACAGTTTTCTTTTTATCTCTCTCTCTCTCTAACAAATATGGTTGGTTAATGATGATTCTTCCTTTGCGCAGACGTGACGCAGCAATTAATGGAGCTCTTCTAAGTGTGTATAGAATACAAGACACGAGATGAATGTTATTTAGGTTTTAGTTGGATGTACAAGTCGAACGTTATTGATTGGAGCGAGTGTCAATTTAGTTTGGAGGTTTTAAATAAAGAGTGATCAATATGTCTCAACTCGATAGTGCTTTCAACTTATCTGTGAATCATGTAGATTTCGCAAGTCCCATTGATTGCTTCAACGGAGACCATTCTTTGCCCTATAGGAAATATACGCAAATACCGAATGTTCGGTAGTGTTGTCCTTTTTTATTAGAGTAATTATATTCTTTCTCTGAGGCAGGCATCCTACTTAAATTGCGTTATTTCTTCTTGTGCTTTTTTTAAGGTGAGAATGTTATGAAAATTTACCCATTTCTTCCATAACGATTTGTTACGTTGATTGTTTTGGCCACAAAAGATCAACAGTTTTGCTCCATTCAACTATGTAGATTCTCAAAGTGCGGTTTACTACGAATTTTAGTGTATATTAATGATAATAATAATTTATTAAACGTATTTTATAATGTATAATTGTGAGAGGTACTAAATATAGGTTGAATCGATATTAAAATATTTAATTTTTAAAATTTAGCATAAAAGTTTCAGTTTACACGCCAATAATAATGTGAAAATAGAATCTTGAAAAATGTTCTGAGAAATTAGTATTATCGTCAAAAATATTTTGCTCATGGCTTAATTTCGTTGCTGACCAAAAAAAAAAAAAAAATCAATGTGTGATGAAGAACAATGTATTGAAGAATAATCATATGTGAAATCAATTTATAGGATTATCATTCAACATAAGATATACAATTGGAAAAAACATTATGTTATTCTTAAGATTGGCCAAGAAGAAAAACTATTCTTTCTTAGGTAAAAGCATAACCAAAATATAGAAGCTCTTGAAAAAATAATGCTGAAAAAATAATGCCCCTGGCATGAAAAAGGGGAAGAAAAAGGTTGATGTGGATTTTCTGGGGCCTGGCTCCTTTTGGATAATTGCAAAAAGTATGTGGGTAACATTCAAACCACATTTTTATAAATCATTTTTTATAAAACAAAACTCATCACATATACTTACTTTATAAATTATAAAAGTTATTTTTTAAAAGTAATCTTAATATACTTTTATAAAATATCCTATTTTTGGTATGTTCACATTTTATTAAATGGTCAATTTTTTTTTTCCTTTGTCCAAAAAAAAAAATTCCCGGAATATTAAAGGGTAAGTTTTAGATTTGCCGAGTAAGCAAGATATGCATTCAGGCCAAGGGCCGGCGCTGACGGGCGGATATTTCACCTCCGGAATCACCGTAATATGCTTTAAGGAATATGCTCCGTACTAATTATCATCGACGTTTTCACAAAGAATACATGGAGCACTTTTCTGACCTGGAAAATTATTCAGATGCATATAAGGGTTGAACGTGAGTACAAATAATCCAGCAAATCAAAAGCTAATAATCTAACCTTTAAATCTAATTAAATACAATAATGTCTCAGGTTTATAGTGTTACATGTATTGATGAATAAATGTGTGCCCGTTATGCTGCAAAAAAAAATTCAAAAAAATGAATAACCTTCTTCGCGATTTACTATTTAATTTATACGCACCGCGACCCGCGAGGGCTGCTTCATGATTTATGCGTGTTCACTTCACCCGCGCCACCGCGCCCACGCACATAAAGTTCGTATTTATCAGATAAAATTGATTTTTAACAAAATAAAATATAAAAAAAATACGATTCTAACATTATATTATCTACCTTGTTTTCTGTGCCCCGTTGATTTGTTTTCTAGTTCCCGTCTCAATCATTTTCCCTTTCCTTTTGAATGTTCGATCGATCCCCGTAAAATATCTCCAATATCAAGAAAGCTCGATTTGGATTGGTTTTCTTTCGTTAGTTCCCTCCTTTGATTTGTTCTTTGTCGCCCATGGATTCCTCTCCTGCTCACCGTCGTCTCAGAGCCATTCAAGGCCACCTTCTCTCCACCAATGATTCTTCTTCCCAGCTCCGACCCCACCCAACGGCCGGCGAGTTCGTCCTTGGTACTTTTTTCTGTCTATGTTATGTTTATGTTGCTATCCATGCTTGATATTGCCCGCTCGGAGCTCCTTTGGAAATTGGATTATTGTGTTACTGTTTTGAAAAGTTGGTCCACTTTTGAATTTTAATCTTAGTGGAATATCCAATGGCGCGCTTTTCTTTTATAGATGAATATCTCTTGTCGCATCTAGTGCTTTAGTTTGTGGTGATATCGTTGTAAGTTCATTAGTGGTTTTCTGACTTTATACTAAAGTAAGGAAGAGTCAGCTTGTCAAAGCTAACAAATTGTTCTTATATATTTCGTTGGTTGATCCTAGACGTTGGGCACTTTTTTTTTTTTTGCTCTTGGGTTGTGCCACTTCCCTTTGACGGGGCACTTCATTATTCTAGGAATATCAAATATACGATGGGCAGGAAAAAAATCTAAATTTTGAAGTGATGGAAGGACAGAGCTACGTTTATCCACTTTCTGGACATAAACGTTGTGATATGCTTTTCAAAGATGGTTCAGACTTTTTATTCGAAAAAAAAGGTTCAAACTCCGGTGATCAACGCTAGGAGGATGCTGTTTCTTGTGACTGACAAGCGTCAACTGTTTTCTTTACTCGTTCTCGTAATTGAATATGATGAAGAAACGTTTCTAATTTAAAAACCTATCGGTACTGGGTAGTGCTATAATGTTTTAAAGGTTTGGACTTTGGAGAAAGGTACTGTTGAGCGACACTCAAAAGTTGGACAAACCTGCATGGTTTTGTCTGAGAATTCTTGCATCATATATTAGTTCCTAGCACCCACTTCTTTGAGCAAAACTGTAACAGCTTCTTATTCTCTATTCAGGTGAAGCTGGATGAAATAAATTTATGTAATTTGTTGAAATTTATGAATGCCTCTATTATTTCTTTCATATGATAAATTTGGACTTCTATCATCAAAACATCATATCAAGACAAGAATATAGTATTATAAAAGGCACTGCATATGCTTTTTTAGATCTGTTTTTCTTGATATTTTTTTCAGATCCTTGTGCTTTTTCTTTTTAGACAATTGAAGGAGGTAAGATTCTACATTGGAATGTCAATTGTGCCTTGTTTGGTAGCACATCCTTTAGTTTGCTTATATAAGGAAGTATGACTTTATAAGTGGGCGGACTGGCCCGCTTCTGTGAACACAAATGTTAATATTATACCAAACTGATTGTTATCTAAATTTTGTTAATTTGTAGAACTTGCCTTGAATCTAGTAAAATTTTGAAATCCATTTGCTATATAACCATTTAATCTGCATGATTTGTTGATTATGTCTTTAGGTACTAATGATTTGTTGATATTGATGTTATTAGTTCTGACGTTTTCTTCTGAGCAGAGCAAGGATACAGTGTTGTACTACCAGAGAAACTACAGACAGGAAAATGGAATGTGTACAGGTATGCATCTTCCAATTTTCTTTATATTATCTTTCATACATCATTCTAGCTCCCTTGCTAAGACATGATTTATAATTATTGTTTCAGATCTGCTCGTTCACCATTGAAGCTGGTGAGCAGGTTTCCTGGTCATCCTGAAATTGGTACACTGCATGATAACTTTGTGTGAGCACTACTGATTTTCTCTGCAAAATTCTGGCATCAGTTTCTAAAAGTTTGACTTGTAATTTTAGTGGGCAATATTCATGTGAGTTCATTCGTCTTGCCTTAGAAGTTGATAAAAAATTTTCTTTACTCTGTCATTACAGGCACTCAGTTGAAACTTTTCGAGATTACAAATATCTGGGAACTCGGATTCGAGTGGATGGAACTGTTGGGGAGTAAGCATCTCAATGATTGGCCCGAGGCTCTCTGGTCCTTCCTTGTGTTTTCTATTTGAGTTTACTTTTACAAAGTTCTCCTCATTTTTTATTCTTCCTGCTCTTGTAAGGTACAAATGGATGACTTATGGAGAAGCAGGTACTGCCCGGTCAGAAATAGGTTCTGGTTTGGTTAATCGTGGAATCCCAAAGGTGACTACTAAGCTATAGTTCTATTATTGATTAGTGATTTTTTGTATTCATGATTTTTCACTTAACTTCATGTAATTGACGGTACGTTCTCATTCAGGGTTCCTGCATTGGGCTATATTTTATTAACAGACCCGAGTGGATCATTGTTGATCATGCTTGCTCTGCATATTCGTACATATCTGTACCATTATATGACACGCTTGGTCTGTTGCTCTTCATTTAATTGGGAACTGTTCTACCTCATATTTGCTGTTAAATTTAACTGTAAGGTATTGATTTCTCTGTAGGTCCTGATGCTGTCAAGTATATAGTTAATCATGCTACTGTACAAGTTATATTTTGTGTGCCTCAAACATTAAATTCAGTAAGTATATGTCACTATGTCAGCTTCAGTCCTTGCACGAACTAACCAATATTTTCTTATGTTGGAAGTACCATATTAGTCCAAACATCTTGTATAGTAACAGTAATCATAAAAATGGTGGATGTGCCTGTAAAATAGTAAGATTTATTATGTGGCTGCATCTTGTGTGCCGCAGAAGAGGTCCTAAATCTCCTGATGCAGAGCGTGATTCACAAATTTGAGACTTGAAAGGCGAGCAATATCAGTTGATGGAGTTTTCTCTCTAATGTTCTTAATATTTGTTAAACATGCTGGTTTAACTTTAATAGAGATCACTTGGATATGTTCAGAAAAATAAGAAACTGGTTGGGAGCATTTTCAGGAAAACTATCATCTGCAGAATGGTTACTACTTATTAGCTTCTTTAGAATTTTAACCCTAAACTTCTACTTGCTTTAAGAATTACGCATGCCTAATAACAAATTGAGTGTTGCAGTAAAAGGTTCATGCTTTTTTACTAGGCTTGGTTAACACATTATACTAGAGCATTGATTATATTTTGAAGCCAATGACATGTTTTTAGGGAGAAAGGCTATTTTGTTAAATAGAATGTGTTTAGCATCAATTAATTGGTTGTCCTGAGATGAAAAGGAGGATACTTTACACGTTCTTCTCCACTATTGTTCAAATTAATAAATCTGAATTTTCTTTAATGAAATTTACTTGTTGCTTGAGCTTGCAGTTGTTGAGCTACTTATCAGATATTCCAACTGTACGTCTAATCGTGGTATGTATTTATGGCTGGTGTTTGCCATTCAATCTTTATGCATGAAGTAATTATTTGCTAAGTTATAGTTCTTGTATAGGTAGTTGGAGGTATGGATGATCAAATTCCGTCTCTTCCATCCTCAGCCGGAGTTGAGATCATAACATATTCAAAACTACAAAATCTGGTACTCTATTTTTAGCTGCTGTTGAAGATTGTTGATTTTCTGAAGTGTTATATAGTGTGTTCATATATTACTTTATGCCTTCCTCTCATTCTCTGTTTCCTCTGCTTTTACTTGCTATGATTGCATATTACAAATTTCCCTTTGATTGTTTGAATTATTATTAGAGATAATGTAAGGTCTTGCATATTTACTCCTTAGTCTGAAAAGAACTATATAGTTTACTGTTTACATAAAATTGTACCCAAATAATCTGTGAAGCCTTCAAATTACTCTTTTCTTCAAAGGGCAACAGCTCTTTATGCTTCTGTTATGATCTAAGTTCTAAGCATTCAAATTTAGCATATAAATTGCCTATCCTCTTTATGTAGACAGATATATGTAACGTGATGGCTGCTGCTTGCATATTGCATGCTGTCTCGTCATGAATACTTTTGAAATGTTGTTTTTAAGAATTGACTTTGCACACACATTTCCTTTTCTTTTTCTATGCTAATTAAAATGTAAACACGATGTCTATTTTTTCACTTTTTATTTTTTATTTCAAATTGTGGTGAGTTGCATGAAAAATGATTTTGAAATGATAACATGCATGTATTGTAGCACATTGTTTTTAAAGCTTCATAAATAATCATATCTGTGATTGATTTGATTTGCTGTAGTTACTTTTGCTACCTCATTTTTCTGTTGTTTTTATCTAGGGAAGAAGCAATCGTGTGCCATTTTGCCCTCCAAAGCCTGATGATGTCGTAACCATCTGCTATACAAGTGGTACAACTGGAACCCCAAAGGTGTGTAGGTTCCTTTAAAATTATAGCTAATTGATAAAAATGGTATTTATTCTCCCATGTTGCTTTCTTTTCTCGCAGTATCTATTTAAACATCTCTTGATACTTTTTCTGAACAAATTCTGGGCAGGGGGCTGTCTTGACTCATGGAAACTTTATTGCAAGTGTAGCTGGGGCCACTTTAAATGAAAAATTCTATCCCTCTGATGTGTGAGTCCTTTTTAATCTCTATAGTTGTTGCCACTTTTTGCTCTAATGGCTTATTATTCTTATTGGTCTTTGTTGGAATCCCACGATTTGTGCCCCATGAGTTCTTAGATCTATAGTTACTGACTTACCGTATTTCAGCATTTTATTTCCTGTTTTATTCATCTTTATTGCTCATTTAAGTTTTATGATTTTTGCGTCTTTGTTTGTATGGAGTGAGTCGTTCTTTTTTGTTGCCAACCCTTAATATATATATATATATATATATTTCCTTTGAACAATATGAAGATAGAGAATCAATAACTCCGAAGCTCTTCATGGTATTAGAGCCTCATAAAGCTTTACCATGTTTTCAAACAATGTGGCAGGGATTAGCCTTCAAAATAGAAGCCCAAGATGGGCAATCATCATTGAAAGCTTCCTCTTATGCTCATAGCACATGATACACCTGCGGAAGGTTCAGACACTGATCACAATTTTGTTGCCATGAATTATTTGAACTATTAGCATTGGAAAAAAATCATGTGCCTCATCTCAGGATCAAACAAGTTGGGATTGAGAGCCTGATTTTCTTCTATCCGCATTTTCTATTCAGAGGCCATCACTATATTTCCTGTTATATTCAACCCCCCCCACCCCCTGAATTTTCATCTGTTTATCTGGAGCGCTTGTTTGTTTTCTGTGGCCAACCCTCTATACATATAAATTTCATTTCTTCTGATTAATTATATGAACTCCAAGAACCACAGACTCACTCTTTAGAGTTAACAAGAGTTTCTTTTCATTTTCAGCTATATATCCTATCTTCCATTGGCACATATTTATGAACGAGCAAACCAGGTCATGACAGTATATTTTGGAATTGCTGTTGGATTCTTTCAGGGGGTGAGTATATCATTGGGCAGTCTTTTTTCTATTCATTGTAATTGCTGATTTTTATTTGTTTACCATCAATTTGGTTCTTACTACTCTTAGTTTATAAATGTTAAGAATAGCAAGTTCAAAATTAAAATATTAATTAATTAATTATTATTATTAGGGATATCGTTTAGTATTTATTATGATTTGATTTAATTAGATTAGATTCTAGCTTTAGGGTTAGTCTATTTGTATTCTCTTTTATTCTTAAGGATCAATGATATTAGTATTTTCCCTGTGCTTCAATTCAATGTGATCCTTCAATCTCAACATGGTATCAGAGCTCTAGGAGTTTCTTCTCATCCCTGGATTCTTTTCTGCTTTCATTCGATGGCTACTTTGGTATTCTTCCTTGGTGAGATGTTTGGAGTGTTGTTTGGTCCTGGGTGAGACCTTTGGTTGTTCCTTTGTTCCCTTTTGAGACTGTTCGTTGTTGTTTTGGTCCCTTGTGAGACCATTTGTTGTTGTTTTGGTCCATGGTGAGACTTATTGTTCAGCTTTTGGTGAAGCTGTTGGATTATTACTGTTTGAATGTCCTCGGTGTGACATTTGGCTAAGCTTTCTTGGATGTGCCCAAATTTGCTGCTTGATTCAGGATCTTACTATGAGGAAGAAGATTATTGGTAGAAGCTATGTATCTGACAGCTATTATTTTCTTGATGATCAGTTGCTACTCAAGCTGCTTTCAGTTTGAGGGGGAGTGTTGAGAATAGCAAGTTTAGAATTAATATTATTATTATTATTAGGGATATCGTTTAGTATTTATCATGATTTGATTTGATTTAATTAGATTAGATTCTAGGTTTAGGGTTAGTCTATTAGTTTGCCTATATAAAGGCCTTTTTGTATTCTCTTTTATTCTTAAAGATCAATAATATTAGTATTTTCCCTGTGCTTCAATGTGATCCTTCAATCTCAACAATAAAGAAGCTGGAAATACTTAGCTTTGTTTTCACCATGTGGTGTTATATTTTCTGGTAAGCTTGACATGGTTCTTTGAAACATTCACATGCAGGACAATATGAAATTGATGGATGATCTCGCTGTCCTAAGACCTACTATCTTTTGTAGCGTTCCTCGGCTTTTTAATAGAATATATGCTGGGTAAATAATAATTTTATGCTTTTCAGAATTGGCATTTGGTGTGGTTGCTGTGTCATTTAATTGAATGGTTTTCTTTTGCAGCATTCTTAATGCTGTCAAAACATCTGGTGGTCTGAGAGAGAGGCTATTTAATGCTGCCTACAATGCTAAAAAGCAAGCAATATTGCACGGTAAAGTGCTTTCCTTATGGCCACACTGCATGCCATTGAACATAGTCATATATATTTTCCCAACATATTTGCTATGCTATTTGATTCCTTTTGTGTACTTCAGATTGATCCTGATGATCCTTTGATAAGGATTGTGCCCTGTCAATATTGTATTTAAATTCCCTCCTTATATAGTTACATCATATGCTTGTTATGGGCTAATCAAGTTACGTCATATAATCCTTGCAAAGGGCTATTCCTGATTTTAACAAGTCTCAACATAAACTTACTCTCAGAATTTTCTAGTTTCTTCGGTCTCTGGAAATTTTTTTTTTTTCTTAAGAGATTGCTTTTACAACATTCACAGTGATGACAAATTAGAAGTTGGTTGTTTGAGTCAGATCCTCAAGTGTATAGCATAAAACTTATAGATCAAATCACCTTGGTAGATGACCAGGTAAATTCAGCATTCCTCTTAGAACCTGACTCTTATCTGCTAAAAAGTGGCTTGTCTGTGAGGCAGAGAGGTTCAACTATCATAATGCTGGTGGCATAGTGTTAAATAAATCCCTTGCTCTCTGAAACTCATTTGAGACAAATGTCGGGTTGTCTTTGTGCACTTTGGTATCACTTGAAAACAAAACCTACAAAACTACCATATTTTTCATTATTTCAGGAAAGAACCCATCTCCCATGTGGGACAGATTAGTTTTCAATAAGATTAAGGAGAAACTTGGAGGACGAGTTCGCTTGATGGTGTCAGGTGCTTCACCTTTATCACCTGATATAATGGATTTTTTGAAGATGTAAGCTTTTCATTATTGTTGTATTTACTGCTAAAGAGGACATATTTTTTGAACAAAAACTTATTTTCCTGGTCCAATTACGGGTCACAACTTACAACTACTCAACAGTTGCTTTGGTGGTCGAGTTGCTGAGGGATATGGAATGACTGAGACTACTTGTGTAATAAGCTGTATGGATGAGGGTGACAACCTTTCTGGACATGTTGGCTCTCCTAATGCAGCATGTGGTGAGTAACTAATGTGAGTTTAAGATTCATAAATTATTCTAGACCAATGGTTTAAACTGTTTGATATAATTGTGGGATAAAGATTTGTTGCGACTAACATGATCATAAAACGATTAAATTTTAATTAGTTCTCTCCCCTCCCTTGGAGTTGCAAAATCTCACCATAAGTGGTCTAAAGTGGTTTTCTTCTCTCCCTTGATTTTCTTTTGACTCTTAAAACTATAAATGAGTTTGTAATCGTTATTAATTATATCTTGGGTATGTATGTGAAACAAACTAAGGAGATTGTTTCGGTAGAATTACAAGTGTAGATGGAGAGAGAGTTGATATGAATAATAGGGATGAGAGAGTTGACTAAAGGTGATGATGATCTTCTTCATCTAACAAAAAATGAAAATATTTCAACACTTATTCATTTTTTCCCTCAAATTCAAAGAATTTTAAATTTAGGTCCTATTCAGTTTCTTTTTTATAGTGGATTTTTGTCTGTTAATAACAGTTTTGTTTTTCTGTTTCAGAGATAAAACTTGTTGATGTTCCAGAAATGAGCTACACATCCGAAGATCTGCCCCATCCCCGTGGAGAAATTTGTGTCAGGGGTCCTATTGTTTTCCAGGGTTATTTCAAAGATGAAGCTCAGACGTAACCACCTTGCTTGTTCTGTGGTTCTTTTAAACTAATTTTGGCTTGTTATATTTAAAATTACCTGAGTGTTGAATTCAATCGAGCAGGAGAGAGGTGATTGACATGGATGGATGGCTCCATACTGGAGATATTGGGATGTGGTTGCCCGGTGGCCGTCTCAAAATTATTGATAGGTGAGAAAACTATGGGCTGTGTTTTAAAATAAAACATGGCTACTTAAATTATCATCTATAAATTCTAACTCCCTTCTTAATCTTGTAGCTGCAAGTGTGCTGTGTTCATTGAGTCAACTTAAATGACTCTTTTAGAGTAAAATTATTATCAATCATTTTAGTTTGGTGGGTGCTATTTTTAACAAGATAAAGTTTAATAATACCTCTAGCTGGCAGATGAATTTCATAAACGAGTCTTGGAAAAAATACACAAGCTCAATTTTGTTTTATTTTCCTTGATGACGCAATGGCTTGTATTTAGATTTACTAATTTTTAGGATCTGTTACATTGATTGCACTATGGATGTGTGGTTATGCAATAGAAGAAAATATCCATAATAATTATATATGAGGGAAAGTTGGCGTAGCATCTATTGAAGAGAAAATGTAGAAACTAATTAAGGTGGCGTGACGTGCAAAAAAGGCTACTAGAGGAGCCAATGAGAAAAATTGAGCAAATGGTCTCTAGCTTTGAAAAGATGTAGAGGGAGACCAAAAGAACACTTAAGAAAGTGATCAAACGTGAACTTTAGCTGAACAATATATCTGGAAAATTGGCTGTCTATGGACTCCAATGGCGCTTTGTGATTCATGTAACTAACCTTAGTAGGATAAGGCTTGTTATTATTGTTGCTTGTGAAAAATATGTTAACTGAGAGAAAGAACATTTAATTTTGCCGTTATCATCGTCCTCCAAAATACAAGCTGCGTTTTACGCAAACTCGACTACTGAATACAGATTTCATACATGTGATTTCTGTTAGAGTTGGTGTCTGTATTATTACTGGTTCTGCTTCCCAGTATTTGTGAATATTTCAGATCTTCTCAGCATACCTATCACAATTATAATTACATTTATCAAGCTTATGAATAAAAGCTTTGCATTTTAAATATAGGAAAAAGAATATATTTAAGTTGTCACAAGGCGAGTACATTGCTCCAGAGAAGATCGAAAACGTATATGCCAAATGCAAATTTGTGGCACAGTGCTTTGTATATGGTGAGCAATTAAGGTCTTGCAACTTTAATATGTCTAGTTGTGCTCATCTATCCTCCCCATCCCCTTATTCCCTCTCCTAGTTGCTAATGCTTAATTTTCCTTTTGTAGGTGATAGCTTTAATTCTTCTTTGGTTGCCATTGTCTCCGTGGACCCTGATTCTTTAAAGTCATGGGCTACGTCTGAAGGCATCATGGTAATTTAACTAGTTTTTCTTTAAAAAATATTAATTCTTACACGTTTGCTCAGCGCTGTTATCATATCTGCTGAGAGAGAAAATAAAAATATAATCCTGCCTCTTACCTGTGCCATTGGCTTGTGTTCAAGTTGACTGTCATATTATAGGAGATCATGCACAATTCGAATTGAGAACTAATGTTTAAAGGGTTGAAAGATATTTCACATCTATTATATATGTAGCAATTAGATACCAATGAATTGAATTTCTAAGGATTCTGGATTTTGCAAACTGAAGTCTTAATTCTGTGTTTGAAAATAAAGCTAAGGTGTTGCAATATCATTCAGGAATTTATTCCTTCCAGATCTGATTTTTCACTTGCTGTTTTAATTCTACGAGCTAAGATGTTTGAAAATAGAGCAAAGATGTTCTGCTCATATATATATATGTGTGTGTGTGTCACTCTTGATATTTGAATGAAACAGAAGCATCAGAACATTTTATTATCTGAATTGTTCAAAAGGAAAGTGTCATAATCCTAGCCAATCAAATTAAAACCTTGTTTGGAAAAAAGTATGATTTGGAATTATCTGAATTAGCTCAGTGAATTTAGAAATTGCATGTGTTCTTGCTTGCTTTTTGGCTGACATCTTGACCTCAGAATGCTAACTCATCTGCTGCCTCTTATATTAAATTCACCTGATCGATGATAATACATTTCCAACTTTATTTTTTTTATGGGCTGGGGGTGGCCCTTTTTAGCACTTTATTGCGGACCTGTGGTTCTAAAAAATATATGGCTTTTACATGAAAGATGGATATTTTAATTTTTAAATTGGTTTTCTGAGCATATTACATAAAAGCCTCCTGATGATAAATGAAAATATGGATGTGGTCTGTGTTAAGTGTTGAATTTAGAGGGATAAAATTCACTCTATTAAACTCAGTAAATAAAAGAGAATACATAGGAGCCTTTATATAGGCCGATAGAAGAGAAACTTAGGGACTAAGATAAATTACAATAAAGGCTAATAAAGATGATATAATTAGGATCCTATAATCAAGGAGGACAATAATCAAGGGATCCTAATAATAAAGTTGATTTATTTCCTAATATTCTAACACTCCCCCTCAAGCTGGAAAGTATATGTCGATCATACTCAGCTTGCCTCGAAATCCTTCAAACTTTGTACTGTCTGCTTCAATCTTCAAAATCTTTAAGCTTGTACTTCTTGAGTCTCAGCGGCCTATTCATTTTTGTCTGGGCTTGTACTCTTCTTGAGTCTCAGTGGCCCATTTATTTTGTCTGCACTTGTACTCCTTTTTAAGTCTTAGAGGTCCCATATTTTGTTTGGGCTTGTACTCATTTTTGGAGTCTCAGAGGTCCCATATTTTGTTTGGGCTTGTACTCATTTTTGGAGTCTCAGAGGTCCCATATTGAGTAGCAGAACTTGCCCAGAAGAATCTCGAGTCTCATTCTCTAGAAGTCCCAATCATCCTCTTCCCTTGTAAATCTGGATTGTACCAGATTCACACTAGGGATAATAGAGTTGGACTGGAATTTTGAGGAAAAAATGGAAGGATCCATCGTTGTGGTAAGAAAAAAAAAGGTAGGGAGATGATTAGTCGCCGGAGGTCACTGTTCACGCTGGCGCTCCTCTAGGTTTTGCCGATCGACAGGCGGGCTCTGGTTCCGTCTGTGGTGGCGGTGATGCAACACTCGCTCCTCCTTACTGTAGATCTGGATCGTGTGTTCTCAGATCTGGAAGTTGCGCCTTCTGTGCTCTTTTCCGTTCTCAGTCACGGTCGTGTCTGGTCTCCCTCTCTCTCTCTCAGGCTCGATCTCCCTTCCCCTCTCTCTCTCGCCTCTCAGGTATCCTCTATTCTGTGAGGATTAACTTCTGAAGGTCGAAGGTCGGATGGCGTCTGTGATGCCGGGGTGAGATGAGTAGGTCGAACCAGGCGCTGGAGTTTACTGTAAGTCTAAAATCAGACCTAGTTTTGATACCATGTTGAATTTAGAGGGATAAAATTCACTCTATTAAACTCAGTAAATAAAAGAGAGTACATAGGAGCCTTTATATAGGCCGATAGAAGAGAAACTTGGGGACTAAGATAAATTACAATAAAGACTAATAAAGATGATATAATTAGGATCCTATAATCAAGGACAAGGAGGACAATAATCAAGGGATCCTAATAATAAAGTTGATTTATTTCCTAATATTCTAACATTAAGATACAAGTTCAAGTAGCATATTTTATGCCAAATCTCAAAATAAGGTAGGCCCATTTAATTTTAACGACAAGGGAGGAAAATTTTCTAATTTTATCAAACTTCCAGGTATTTAGTTTTATTTTTCCCAAGTTGTGACTCTTTGAGCTGTCATAATGATGTGCTTATTCCCTTATTTGTTGGGCATGCATGTAGTATAATGATTTAGCACAACTTTGCAATGATCCAAGAGCAATGGCTGCTGTCTTGGCTGAAATGGATGCTCTTGGAAGAGAATCTCAGGCAAGTTTATCAAAACACGCTGTTATGTTACCCATCTTATAAATCTCAGTATTAATATTTAGATATTTGTAACTACTTAATGCCCTGCAGCTTAGAGGTTTCGAATTTGTAAAGGCCATCACTTTGACACTGGAACCATTTACCATGGAGAACGGTTTGTTGACTCCAACATTCAAGGTAAGCCTTTGTCATCTAAGACTTGATAGTAATTTTCAATAACGAATGAAGTGATCTTCAGTCTTGGTAGTCCAAATAATTATTAATAGACATGAATAAATTGTCAGATATGCTCACATGCTTGTTTTGTTTATTCTTAATTATTGATTTGGGATTCCTTTCTAAATTAGAGCTTCTGAAGAATATACATAAATAAATGTGTTCATTCATCTTTTCAGATTAAAAGGGCTCAAGCGAAACAATATTTTTCAGAAGCAATATCTAATATGTACAGTGAACTCGCCAGAGATCCATCATTGGAGCAGTAGCATCACGCAACTTATTGTTACACGATGTTGTATTGTTTCACACAAATAATGCTCCTATTACATTGATTCTCTCGACAGCAGTTCTTTAAATGCTTTTTACCCTTGTTATTAAAATCAGATCAGACCCACCAGTTTGACCATAAAACCGTCAAACCAGTTATCTAACCGGTCCGGTTCGACTGGTTCAATATTTATTTAAAATTTTCTAATTTTAAAAATTAATATTTAATTCTACATATTTTCAAAAATTACAAATTAAGATTCCGTGGAAAACTTGAGATGTCTACTTTTTAATGCTAATATATATATATATATATATATATATATAATCATTTGATTTTAAAAAATTATCAAATTCCAAAACTATTTCAAAAAAATATTATCGTTCAAGTTCACTTTCTCGCCGGTCTAGTTCTAGATTAACTCTGGTTAGATTTCAATCTGACTACTATTCAGATCGATTTAGTGGTCGTTCCGGGTTTATAATAACCTTGCTTTTTACAATAAAAAGCATTCAAATTTTATTTTGCAAGGCCTTGAGACTTTATATCAAGAAGATAGACAAGTATCAGAGAGCCAAACATAAATGTAAAAAGTGTAAAAAATAATTGTATTATTCCTCCGAGTTTGTGTGCAGTCCTTACTTGATGCTGAGCGGACCATTCTTTCATCCTTGAATATATCTATTAGTCTTTTCAGATTAACAATACTTTTCAGAAGCAATATTAATATGTAATGTCAAAAATTCATCCTTGAAGTAGTTGCATCATTCAAATTTCATTTGGTCAGGCCTCGTGAAGCATGAACTAAATAATAAGAATGAGTGCTTCAATATTTTGATTGCCGGGGAATTTAGATTAAAGGTTCAAATTCGAAGTTTAAGTTCAGAATATTTTGCAGAGCTTTTATTACCACAAAAGCAATTGGAAGCTATTAGACAAATATAAGAAAACCAAAATGGCCATATTGTAAGTCTTACCAAAGATTCACCCAACAATTTTGTTTCTAAAAGCATATTCTTTTGTGCAAGCCGATATTGTAACTCTTGAACCTAGACATTGTACAAGGAGCACAAGCTCGTTTAGATTAAAAGTTAGAGTTTGGAATATTTGACAATATCAAGTGCTTAAGAGTTCATAAACAAGAGCAATTGAATACTAATAGACAAGTATCAGACAACCAAACAAAAATATTAAAAATAATTGTATTATTCCTTATTGAAGCCCACAATCAGACATTAAGCCCAATAGGCCCACATTTCTTTATACTCGACTAACTATTGTCATGATTTTTTTTTCTTTTTTATATAAAAATTTTAGAAGAGGGGTTGGGTTCACCCACAGTCCAAGGATAAGGCGCTATGACTTTGCTCCTCAAGGCATACTGGACTAAGGTTACACATGCCTCCACCTTAGCGTGCGTTTCCACAAGTTCACATCATTTAGGATGCCTCCCCCAACGCTTTTGATCAACTCCAAGATCGAACATTCTCCCTTTAGTGAGAATATCCAACCCTTTTACCAGTCGAACCCAAATACGAGGGGTGTCATGATTATATATTGCTGGCAAACGTGTCTACTTGTCTATTATAGTATCAGAGGGCCAAACAAAAATATAGAAAATAATTGTATTTTTCCTCCATAAGAGTTTATGTATAGTGCACCTTTTATATAGGGGATGAAAGACACGTATGGAAGTTATAAAAAGATATAGAATGACAACAATTAGTCCAATAAAAAAAATGTGAGCTTGATGTCTAATCTTGGGCTTCAATAAAAACGTTTTATTTTAGCTTTATAAAATATTTATTTATTAAAAAATTGTATTAAAATATGAAAGTGCAGTAAAAATTAAGACGATTGAATAATTTTGTTTTGAGAATTTTGAACGTTTACATAATTAAAATTGTTTATGATGATTCAAAATTTACAATGAATAGTTTATAAGTAAATGAGGGTATGAAAAATGTTTCTTTCCTTCTCGTTCAGAGAACAATAATTGAAAAACTTCTTATACTCACAATAAGGAAGGTGGGATCCCCTGATGGGAAATTTACCAAAATAAATTTTTTTTTTAAAAAATATCTATCAATTTGGAGCACTATTGAAACTGTGTACCAAAGTAATGCTAACGCCACTAGTGGCATCTTACTTTCTGACACCACCTATTAGTGGCGTCAGTATTACTTTGATACATAATTTCAACAGTACTCTAAATTAGTATTTTTTATTTTTTATTTTGGTAAATTTCCCATCCCCTGATGTATTCCCAAATTATTTATCCAGATACGCTTCATGGTTCAGCTTCTCATATTTACTATAGTATAATTGATATGGCTGTTAGTTTATGATAAGGATTTAGTAGTTGATAATGAATTTGTATAGTTTTGGAGGTATCAAAGACGTTTTAAGAGTGGGTGGAATGATATTAAGATAATCTTTAAAAGGTGCAAATCCTTATTTTTTTTAATTAAAAACTAAAATTATATAATTGACGTGATTTTAATCAGAATACTAGAAAATAAAGTCTCTATACATAATTTAATAATATAATAAATCACAATTATTATATTTAATACTCCCCGGTCTAATTATAAGAGCTAGTTGACTTTTTTGGAGAAATTAAGGAAACTTATTAAATTACTTTAGATTATTTTTATTTTTATTTTTTTATTCAAACTTATTATTTTGGCTAATAAACTAATATCTAATATAAGAATACACAACATATGAAATGATTAAGTAACTTATTTAACTTCCTTAATCTCTCCAAAAAAAAGTCAATTAGCTCTTATAATTAGGACCCGAGGTAGTAACAACTAACAAATAAGACAATAAGAAAAGTCAAACTAACTGTTCAAAGCTATTTTTGCACCTAAAAAAACACTTGGTATTTGACACTCTTTTGGTCAAATCACATATATATTTTTATACCTTAAAAGCCACATCATCGTCGAGTTTGTACCTTGAAAGCCACGTCATCATCTAATTAATAAAAAAAGTCATACTCAACGGTCAAGTAGTATTTTTACTCATAATTTATAACCATATACTCCTATAAAAACACATACTCCCTCTGATCCTTATTATAAGGTACCAACTAACTTTTCTCACAAACCAATAAAAGTAGTTAAAGTCGATAAAATTGTCCTAGAATATAAGTAATTTCCAATATTACCCTTACTAATTCCACTAAACTCTAATATTATATTAATTGTTTCTCTCACCCATTACCTTTATTAATTAGGGGCAGACATGGAAAAAAATAATCAATGCTCATTGGGAACAAGCAAATGCCTTATAAAAAGGGCCTAATAAACTTACTAGTTGGTACCTTATAATAAGGATTAGAGGGAATATGTATTTTAATACACCTTAACCGTTTAAAAAATAGTAATGGTAATGAAGGAAGGGGATCTGGAGACAGTAATTCATAAGTGAAGCTTCGTAAAGCTGGAAGCTCTGAAGCTTGAGATGTTGTTCACTACCTAACGCTAACTGGACTCGGCGGTAAGTCCACATCAGAAAGACCAAGAGATTATGATTCCATGTATTGACATCTCGTAATTTCTTGCCAAATATTGCACATAAAAGGATCTCATCTGACCGTTGATCGTAAATACTAACTGTCTTTGACATCAAGACGGGTCCACGAACTCCAAAGTCTTATCATAGTCTTGCCGTTTAAGAGCATTACCCTGAACAAATTTTCTATCGGCCCTCGCCTCCTTTCCAGCACTTTGGCTCCTAGCTGCTCGATCAGGAGCCTGGAATTGACAGTCACAAAAACCATCCGAAGGGGAAACGACGAAATTAGGAAGAGAGAGAGAGAGAGATAGCCACTCACGATTCTACGCACTCAGCTGATTTTGTCAATTCTCTGCCTTCCTCTTTGTGGAAGAAAATTCCATTTACCGTGGGAATTTGAAAACAATAGTTGATCTATGTGATATATGGTTACAAGATATTAAATCCAATTTTATGCCAAATCTGAAACTTGAATCTCAGTGATGCGGGATTTGGGATTCTAGGGGTGTTAGAGTTCAATTTTTGACGATGTTGTCTAACCATTTTCAAAACGGCATCGAAACGGCGAAGCGTGTTTGGTCGCGGATTCCGGACTCGGAAGATTTGCAGTATATCGATGATGCTGTTGGCCTTTTGAAGAAGAGCGATGGAAGCGGTATTGAGAGTCTTGACTACGAAGTCATAGAGAATTATGCTTACCGAGAAGAACAGGTTTTCTTAGTTATAAATTATGCTTAGATTTATCGGACTCTTTTTTGGGGGCTTAATACAACGATGTCGAGCTTTGCTTTGAGATTTGTAGGCGCAAAGAGGGAAGCTATATGTGAGCTACTTACTGGTGGTGAAATGGTTCTTTGCCTTGCTCATTGGCATCGGTACATTCCTGGTTTTTATTGGACTTACATGCGAATGCGGGTTGAATTTCAACGCACATTTTGTTTCACTTTTATATCCATTAATCTGATCAAGGATAGGCATTTGTGTCTGAAAGTTTTCCCCTCAAACTCCTGTGCTTTTTGCTGATAGTAGTGATGCATATAGAGTGTAATTGTTTACTTCCCACATCCATGGGATTTGTGGATTTGCATCATTTTTGGAAGCAGTTTTGGCTACTGAACTCAAAAAGAACGTGGAAAATGACCTGGAGACTGAATTACTTTTCATCATTTAATGATTGATACGCTTATTCGATTCTCTTCCTCAATTGGTGACACACAAATAGGAAGGCTTACATTTGGAACTAGCAATTAATATATGAAAGTTCTACATTTCAGGAAAAAAAATAGTCTGCATGAAAGCTTAGCTCAAAACTGCATTCATACTTTTTTTATACTAACGGTTACCTCTTTTATAACTTTTCATTTTTCATCATATAATCGTTTTTCTCTGGTTTCTTGCAGGTACTGGACTTGCTGCCGTTTTTATTAATATTTCTGTTGAGAACTTTGCTGGCTGGAAGTACTCATTGACATTTAATATAATCCAAAAATCATATGTGGCTGGTTTCATTGTATATGCCCTTATCAACTTGGTTTTGGTCTATTCCTCTGTATATATTATCACACAATTTTCACCAGCGGCAGCTGGATCTGGTATTCCTGAAATCAAGGGTTACTTGAATGGTATGTTCAAGTGTTTCTGGGTATGTGATCATTCAGTTTCAACAAGTTTCATATTTATTGAGAACTGATTCTCATTTATTTGTAGGAATTGATGTCCATGGCATCCTTCTTTTCAGAACCTTGATTGGAAAGGTTAGATGGATTGCAATGTCCTTCCTTTTCAGTTAGTATTTTGTGTCTGTCTCTTAATTTCCGGATTCTCTTTCTTTTACAGATTTTTGGTAGCATTGGTTCAGTGGGAGGCGGCCTTGCTTTGGGTAAAGAAGGTCCTCTTGTTCATACTGGTGCATGTATTGCTTCTTTGCTTGGACAAGTAAGCATATACAACTAAGTCTTGTATTTTTGTTATTCTAATTTTTTTCCTTTTCTTTTTTTCATCCTACTTGGGTATTCAGATATTGAACTCATGATATGGTGCATGCATTTTAAATCCCTGAATGTTTGGAGCATGAATTTTTGTTGTTTTGTGGTTCTGTTGATTGTTAGTAAGTTAATGCACCCTCCAAGAAGAGACAGGAACTATGGGAAGATTGAAAAGAAAACAGATTTATGGGGGCATGATTTTATTCAACTAATTAAACTTCATAATTCAGACAAGTGCAAGTTATTCATTGTTACTGTCTCTGTTGCATTTTGTCTTAAGTGACATAATTCACTTAAGAACTAAGTCCAACTCTCTTTAGCTCCTATGACAAAGCATGGTTTGTCCAGAATTCCTACTAAGCTTGTAAATTTGATTTTAAAATTATAATTTGGCGTTGAATTTTTGGTATCTGACTTATTCAACGTTTTATTATCAAAAGAAAAGTGCAACAAAATTGAATAACTATTTAACTATAATCTATCCATTTAAAATAGAAATTTTTTGCATGTTGTATTTGGAGTTTTAACGATAAATTTTAGATTGAGTATATATAATTATTTTTTTTTTTTAAATCAATTAATTAAAGTTATTTAACTATACCTATAAGTCTATACAAATGAACTAATGAGAATAAAAATCATAAGGATTTTATGTGCTCAAGGGCAGATTGTGTGGTCTATGCGGCATCTGCTCAATACAATAATTTCCGAGAATCAAATCTTTGAATTTTCTGTGTGTTTTTGGCTTCCTTTCTTTCCTTAAGGTTGCTCATGAGATGTAAATCAACTGGATTGTCTACTTTCATTTTAAGCTACAGCTCCTTATTCCACTGGCATGCAACTACAAGCCTACACTAGTTTCATAATATTGTCTCTTGAGCAGTCAGAGTGCTTGGCTGTATTGACAGTTTTAGTTACATTATCGTCATGTTCCATGGCTGCATTCATAATCTATTATAGTAAAAACACACTAAAAAATTAGGGTACTGAGGCCTGTGCTGTTTGCTTGTGGATATTTCTATAAAGTATCCACGTTCTAGTGTGGGTTGTATTAAAATCCATTATCCATCGTCCTAAAGGACTTTTAACCTGTGAAGATGAACTTCCAATGATATGCATGTACATGTTTGCCTACATGCAACCAATTGAAATAATCTTTTGATGTCATCATATCTTGAGCAGGGTGGATCTGCATGTACATGTTTGCCTACATAATTGTGCTGTTTGCTTGTGGATATTTCTATAAAGTATCCACGTTCTAGTGTGGGTTGTATTAAAATCCATTATCCATCGTCCCAAAGGACTTTTAACCTGTGAAGATGAACTTCCAATGATATGCATGTACATGTTTGCCTACATGAACTTCCAATGATATGCATGTACATGTTTGCCTACATGCAACCAATTGAAATAATCTTTTGATGTCATCATGTCTTGAGCAGGGTGGATCCACAAAATATCATCTTAGTTCGAGGTGGTTTCAAGTATTCAAAAGTGATCGAGACCGCCGTGATCTTGTAACTTTCTTGTTCCTTTTAATCTACAAATAAGCAATAATAACTGAGTCGAGCACAGAATGCACTTTATTTTGGTTCCATGTTTTACCTCTCTCAAGCAATCTTAATCCTGCTCCAATCTCTTTTAAACAAAAGACAAGGACAAAGAAAATTCTCATTTCCATTTTTATAATTTTTGAAAAGGTAACCTGTGGGTGTGCAGCTGGAGTTGCAGCTGCATTTAGGGCTCCAGTTGGTGGTGTATTGTTTGCATTGGAAGAGGTTACATCATGGTAGGAATTTAATATGCTCACATAACTGTATTTTCCATTGGCATGTGCAGTAGAGATAGTATATCTGTATTATTACATATTTAACAACTTTGTAGACCTATGCCTACTTCATTGGTTGTTTGTATACATATGTATCTCTTTGGAAGAAGATACTGTGTTATTATATGCATTTGCCAGTGTTAGAATTGTATTTGTTATTTTGTGCATTACTTTGTTTCCTGTGCTCTTGAAGGTGGAGGAGTCAACTGATGTGGCGGGTCTTCTTCACATCTGCTGTTGTGGCTGTTGTGGTGCGTACTGCGATGGGGTGGTGTAAGGATGAGAGATGTGGACATTTTGGCTCAGGTGGATTCATAATATGGGATGTATCAGAGTTAAGATCCAAGCTTTGTCCTTCTTAGCTGTCAATTCAGAATTTAAGTTTTTGCCTTTTCTTTACACCCTTGACTGATTTTATTTTTCTAGTGGTCAAGAGGATTATTCCTTCGTGGAGCTATTACCAATGGCTATTATTGGGGTCATCGGAGGTTTGCTAGGTAATATTATATGTCTTCGTTTTGTCCTGAATCTTATATTGAACTTCACTTGGTTGATTTACTTAATGCCAATGATTTGCAGGAGCCTTGTTTAACCAACTTACTCGCTATATTACTTCTTGGCGCCGAAATTATCTGCACAAAAAAGGGATCCGTGTCAAGGTATGTTGTTAAATTCTGATTGATCATAATGTTGCCATCTGCCCCTTCTTCAATATATAAATAAAATAAAAGGAAGAGCCCGGATAAAGAAGGGAACAAAAGTGGTTATTTTGATATATTATTGTTAATTCTACAAGTACCACAGTTTCTCTCAATTGATTCCTTACATTTTCCCCTTATTTCTTTTTCATGTACAGATTGTTGAAGCATGCCTTATCTCACTGTTAACATCAGTTATTTCATTTTGCTTACCGCTTCTCAGAAAATGTAGTCCTTGCCCTGAATCTGATCCTGATTGTCCTCGGCCTCCTGGGATGTATGGGAATTATGTCAATGTGAGACCATTGAGATACTGTCCCTTGATTTTGATTGGTTCTATATAATCTTATGAAGTGCTTGGTTTTCTTAATTATAAGTTTCCATTTTGAACTTGTGTTTATGATGAGTTTTGATTACATTCTTGAAACTAGGATGATGTGAAATATAAGATTTACATGGTATATGTATAGTTCATAGTTGTAAGGAAACCAACTATCCTAAAATCTTAAACCATTGGATAAAGGCTTAGGCTTTATCTCTAGAACACCCTCTTATGTGAAAACCCTTCAGTTTGAAGCATAAAAGCGTTTTCCCCTGAAAGCCAACTAGCACAACAACTTTTTGATGTCCTGTATTAGATAGGATTCTCTGCTCTCTTTATCTAATGCTTCTCTTTGCAACAACCTTCAACCTCTTCCACCAGCAAGAGATGTTTGGTTATATTTTCATTTGGATTGAATTGGTCCTCGTGGATTCAGCTAGATTTTTTCTTTTCTTCTTGCAGTTCTTTTGTAGCAAAGAAAAGGAATACAATGATCTTGCTACTATTTTCTTTAATACCCAGGTTTGAAATGAGTATCTAGAAATCTTTGTTACTCATTATTCTTTTATAGTTCCTTCAATACATTGAGTTACTTTTCTATTTTTTCAGGATGATGCCATAAGGAACTTGTTCAGTGCAAAAACCATACATGAGTTCAGCGCCCAAAGTTTATTAACCTTTTTGGTACCACATTCTTTACTTACTGTTTGGAAATTTTCCGCACATTGGATCTTTGACCTTTAATGTTTCTTCATATTATAGTTAAATTAAACTGTTTTGTGCTAGTTACTCCCATTGGGAGTCGTGTCTGACTTTTATGTAATTTATTTAGCTATAATATAGATATCGACTCCCAAGTTTTCTCCTTAGTTTGCAAGTTGCGAGCTTTGAATGCTATAGCACATGTTCCTCTGCTCGCAACCCTTCCCTTGTATTTGCAATATATAAATAAATGCATTAATTAACTTAAGTCATGTTTTCCATCTTGCCAGAAAAGAAAATAATTTTTTTTTTTTTTTTTGGGGAAGGTTGAAATCAGGCCAAAAGAAGTAAGCTTAGTTGGAGATATATTTTTCTAGATTGCATGACTGCACTTTCTGATGATACTAATAGCACAAATAAAGCAATTTTGTTTCATTTTTCATGGGAGCTTGTTCCCTTGCAAGACATGAATAAATATGGTGGGCCTTGTTGACCAAGTTTCTGATAAGGACTTCCAATGGGTGCTTTATCTTCATGTTTTTATACAATATAGGGAGTAAAAACTTGTGAGTTGTACTTCATTTCCCCCTATTTTGATCGTTTTCTCCATTATGTGGCAGGTTATGTTTTACGCTTTAGCCGTGGTGACATTTGGTACTGCTGTTCCAGCTGGTCAGTTTGTTCCTGGAATCATGATAGGATCAACATATGGGCGTCTAGTTGGCATGTTTGTTGTAAGACATTACAAAAAGCTCAATATTGAAGAGGGAACGTGAGTATATTGCTTGTTGGCTATTCTTTGCAAATCATAATTAACTATATCTTTTTCCTTTATACCATATGGGCATATACAGGCATTTAGGTTTGTTCATAGAATCCTTTGTTAATCAACTGATGAATCTTGTGTCTTATTTTTTTGGATAATGCACGTTCCCTCCATTGTCTTTTCCATTTCGTTTCTGGTGTCTCAAAATTTAAGATATCCCCTCTTTGATGATCTGACCGTCAATGGGAATAATGATGCCAAGGTTAATTCTGAAATAATAATCCAAGAGTTTGCCACCTTTTCTTTGAGCCAGCTGCGTAGTATTTTATTATCCTATTTGACTTTTGTATTTTGTTTGTTTCTCTCTTGACCTGCTTAATAAGTTGCAAAAAAATGAGAGAAAGGGGAAAATTTTCTCAATGTGAAATGAGAAGGATGGCTACTAAAAAAATAGTTCCAATTTAGGATTATGTTATTCAGAGGGTCACCCCTATAACATGAAACTCTTGCATAGATATTGTCACCCCTATAACATGAAACTCTTGCATAGATATTGGACCCTGCCTAGTGAAGGCTGGAGATATATAGTCAATGTGTAATCTATAGCAACTTATGAAGAAGCTGTGACTGCTAGTCATGTGGGGGTGATAAATGGGTTAAGAATTTATATTTAAGGTTTATAAAGCCTTTTAAAGACTGGGAAGTTGACTTGATTGATGCTTCAGTTAGCAATGTCTATATAATTATTAGAGATGAGACCGCTGCGCTGCATATTTGATTTAAAGTCCTTTTAGATTATATCATGCTTTCTGACTTTGGTTCAGAGGAGGCTTTATTCTCCTATTCTGAACTCTGTTCTGCACGAAATTTTGGAGAAAAATGCTTTGGCCTTTGCTATCAATTCTCCTACCAAAGCACGCTATCTCTCTATGATTACATACATGAGATATCTGTTACTAAACTGCACCACATGATTGGGTTTTTAAGAAAACTTCCCCATATTTTTATTGAAGAGCACAATTGCAAACATTTAAGAAACTTTATGGTCTCGTCCTAAAATTTTCTTCTGATAAAAAAATGATGCTCAAGTTGAGAGGAGAACGGCTATTATGGTTGAAAAATGCATATCACTACACCTACTTCCATTGTGCTTCTGCTATTTATACTTTTATATGAAAAATGCATATAATTTTTTGCTGTTGGTGCCTCTACTGTTTAAATGATGTGCTACATTACTGCACCTTTTATTGTTCCTGAAATGTACATGTGATAATTTTCCCCAGGTATGCTCTGCTGGGAGCTGCTTCTTTTCTTGGAGGTTCAATGCGGATGACAGTGTCTCTCTGTGTCATTATGGTTGAAATCACAAACAACTTAAAGTTTTTGCCTCTTATTATGCTTGTTCTTCTTATATCAAAGGTATGTGCGTAAACATTTTCTTCTTAACCGAAAGTCAGAAATGTCATTTTTAATACAGTGAATTTGTAACACTACAGGCTGTTGGTGATGCTTTTAATGAGGGTCTCTATGAAGAGCAAGCACAACTGAGGGGTATTCCATTACTGGCACCAAGGCCCAAATATGTGATGCGGAACATGACAGCAAGGGAGGCCTGTGGGAGTGGAATGGTGATTTTGGTTTCTCTTAAGAAATTGCTTTATTAATATTAGCTGGTGTCAAATGTCGACTAGTCTATGCTTTTTGGTTGTTAGTATTTCCAAACTTGGAACCATTTAGAACATAGCAAGTAATTTATGGGTCCATTCCTGATCTTTCCAAACATCACTGGCTTGTTAGGTTAAAGCGCCCCCCCGGGGCATGTAAAGAAGGGGGAGAAAGTTAGGCCTCTTCTGTATGCTTTACTTTCACTCTTTCAGCAGCTTTGTCAATGTGCAGTCACATCAAGAAAAAGTTCTGGTCAACAAAATGTCACCTTTCTACATGTAGCCATTAAATTATCATATTTGTGAATGCCAACATTTATGAATGAAGGGCTCCCCCCCTAATTGGACTGTGCTCTGCACGCTTCTTGCCTTAACTTTGTTAGCAACTGATTGTATTATTGGCTGTGTATTGCAGGTGGTCTCCTTCCCCCGTGTTGTTAAGGTTGCAGATGTAGTTTCTATTCTTCGGAGCAACAAACACAATGGTTTTCCTGTATGTTTCTAGGTCTTATATTATCTATATCTTTTCATTTAATAATTTAATGCCTGAAAATTTCTAAATTGTTCAATATTTCCTATGCTCAGGTGATTGATCACGCAAGAAGTGGAGAACCACTTGTTATTGGATTAGTACTTCGAAGGTGAGAATGTTACATTATCCAACATCTTTCTTTATTTATTTGGTTTTATTGGCAAAAGCTTGTATTGCTGGAAAACTGAAGTTTTCGTCAACTGTCTCTTGGTGCAGTCATTTATTGGTAATTCTGCAATCAAAGGTTGATTTTCAGCATAGTCCTTTACCCTCTGATCCCAGAGGTGGAGCCAGGCCCATAAGGTAAGGCTTGATGAAGCTTTTTAAGATTTGTCCTTTTTCTTCTCTATTCTCATGGCTCTTTTGAACTTCCAGTCACGACTTTGATGAATTTGCGAAGCCTGTTTCTAGCAAGGGAATATCTATAGATGATATACTTTTAAGTTCAGATGAATTGGAAATGTACATAGATCTTGCCCCTTTTTTGAATCCTTCACCATATATTGTGCCTGAAGATATGTCGTTGTCAAAGGTGTGATTTTTTCCCATTCTCTGAAGATTCTTTCATTTCCATTCTCCTTTTATGTCAAATAATTAGATTTTGCTGATGGTGCAGGTTTACAATCTTTTCCGCCAACTGGGGTTGAGACATTTATTTGTTGTTCCACGTCCATCTCGTGTGCTTGGCTTGATAACCAGAAAAGACTTGTTGATTGAGGTCATTTTCTCAGCGGCTGTTGAATTTGAAGTTTGTTGGAACTGCAGAATATTAATGTTTTCTCACTATGTTATTAATGTTTGACCAGGACACTGAAACTGTGAATACAGTTGAGCTCCAGTCAACTAGAGTAAGGTCTCTGATGCTTTACTTTTGCTACATCTATTTTAGTGAAAGTGAATGTAAGGGCTTTTTTGATTCTATTCTCTATTTTTATATTCTCAGAACAATTTTGTAGAGTAATATCTTAGAACAAGTGTTGAAAAAAAAAAAATCTCTTTGAATCATTATTTTGAAATAAATATCTAAAACGGTGAAGGGTGAAAGAATAGTTTGCTTTATTAGGATGATTATCATTAATGAAAATACAATGTTCTCAGCCTCTTCTCTAATTTTGTAGAAAAAAAAGTAACAAAACATTAAAAATATGTTCTAAATTTTTTTGTTTTTCAGAACAAATTGTAACTTTTATATTTTTCATAACACAACTGAAAACACATTTTCAATTTTCTTTTGTTTTTCAAAACAAAAAATCGTTTTAAAAACAGGAAGCCAAATAGGCCCTAAGTAATTATGCTAATAATCTTTTTCAGATTCTTATGCAATTTGAGTTTCTGGTTGTTGAGAATTGCCACGGTGCCATGAAATTATGTTTTGGCGCCTCTTTGCAATTGTTGCTCTGATATTTTTGTAGGGTCTTGTTATTGTCTGTTCAAGGTTTGCACTTCAATGGAACTTGTCTTATCTCCAAGATTCAGTTACCGAATGATTTTTTTTTTCTAATGTGCATTAGAGCCTAAATAGGAAACGTGTATTAGAAAATATCTAGTCGCAATAAATTGACTTTTTAGATACTCTGTACATGATTTTTTTCCATTGCAGAATGGAGAATCGCGATAGAAGATTGATGACCAGTAATGCAGATGCTGAGCGGCCTTTGTTGAATGGCCTACTGGTTCAGGATTAAATTTCTGGCTAGTTGCAATTTCCCTGCTGATTACGCCCTTCTACATTCACTTCTATCTCAAGTTCATTCTTTATTATTATTATTAAAATTTTATGTATAAATATGATAAAGTCCCTCATGGTTGATCGAGGTTACTCTTTAGTGGAAGGGGTAGCAAACATTGCCCTAGAATTTTGTACATTATGCACTAGGCAAATGTGAGTTAGGAATTTATTATATAGACTATAGGTAAGATGAAGTTACCAGAATTTAGCATCCGAATGGAAATGTGTGAATATTCTTTTCAATCACGGTGGTGTATTGATTCATGAGGTTACATTTCTTTTCTTTTTCTTTTGTTCAATCAATTTTTGTTACATCATAGTATATTCTTTTAGGTTAAGTACCAATTTTGCCCCTAAAGTACGCGCCCAAAAACAATTTTTTCCTAAGTTTTCGGCGTAGCAATGTTGCCTCTAAAGTCTCAAAACGTAGCAATGTTCCCCTCCGTTAAAAACCCTAACGATCAACTAACGGTCAACGTTAGGGTTTTTAATGGAGGGACAACATTGCTACGTGTTTTGACGTGGCAATGTTACTCCTGAAATATCAAAACGTAGCAATGTTGTCCCTCTGTTAAAAACCCTAACAGTCAACTAACGGTCAACATTAGGGTTTTTAACTACGCCGAAAACTTAAGGGGCAAAATTGCTCCTGGGCGCGTACTTTAGAGGCAAAATTGATACTTAGCCCTATTCTTTTTCAATAGATGGCTATCGCCATTTTACAGGTTGTTTTGTAAGGGGTGCAGGTATAATTAGGGGGTGTTCAATGTTTTTCCGTCTCTATTTTGGGGCAAATTGGGTCAGGGAAGTCCCGGGATGGAAAAATTTAAGATTGGGAAAAAATTTAATTGGGATTGGAATTGGGAATGGAACTTCCTTATTCCGTCCCATCCTGAAAACATATATATATTATATTAAAACTCACACTCTGGCTTATAGAAGTTGTAAAAGAATATTAATATGGTGCTATTTAATATTCATCAAACTATGGTGCTGTTTTGTTCAAGATGTATCTTGATTAAACAAATTTGTTCAAGAAGTGTATTAATATTCATCTAATGCTGTAAAAGTTGTGGACACTGGACAATTATCTAATTATTAATATATTTCAGACATTAGTCTTCTCTTTTTTTTTGGTCAATGTGTAGTTCCTTGTGCAATTTTGCTCTGTTTTGTTTATAGAAGCGTTTTGTTTCAGATTGGTTGGAAAGGAAGGGAAAAAAAGCCAAATTTTTTGGGGAATCTCAATCAAGACGGGAAATTTTTGAGGGATTGGGAATGGGGTTTTTTGATCCCTTCCCATCCACGAGAAAAATTTTGAGGGATTGGGAATGGGGTTTTTTTATCCCTTCCCATCCGCGAGAATAACTATAGGTATAATGAAAATTGACTTTAACATAGGCAAAATGAATGTTTACATGCTAATTTTTTTTATTTGATTAATGATGAGTTTCTCAAGATTCTAACTTATGTTCATCTCCTTACAAGAGGTGGGGATACTTACTATCTCAACAACAAATAGCTTGTTAACACGTTTACTTGCTTAATTAATTGGCTTTCATTTTATTTTATATTTTTCTGTTATATTTCAGCGTAGAAAATTAGTCTTGTAGGTACTAGGTATTATTTACTAGGATGTTTTGACCCCAAAAAAAAAAAAAATTACTAGGATGTCCCGTCATGCAGTGTCTGACTCTATCAAAAAATTTAAAATAAAATAAACTGCGGCCTTAGTTGTGGATTTGTTTAGCAAAATCTTAAATGTAAAGTTGGGAAACCATAGATATGATTTTAAAATATCGAAGGTGTTTTTGATAATTTCAATAAATTTCTTAACCACCACTAAACATTTAATTCAAGTTAATTTAAGTGGTAAAGAGTTGTACCTTTTAACCAAAAGTCTTAAGTTCTTAAAAATAGAAACTCTGTATCCTCCAATAAATCTAACATATACCTGATGATTGACTCAAGCGGGATGGAAAAAGAAATCAAATCGGGAAACAGAATAACATAAAACAAGGGTAAGATTAAATCAGCAAAACTGGGAAGGATGAAATTATAGCGCGAAGAACTATGAAATGACTTTTCTTTTTTATTTCAGATTGAAATCATTCTCTTTCATGTGCATATGCCCATAATCTTGTTAAGCGAAAAGGTTTACAAACATGCCTATAAAAACCTCGATAAATGATCATTGACACTGACCCTTTCGAGAACCTGACCTGAGTACCTGACCATTTCCAACAAATTACAATCAACTTAATGATACATTTTACCATCTAATACACTCATTCTCAATTATGAACTTTTATTAAGTCCCTATACAACTAACTGGTTCGCCATTACCTTGAATTTGATTCTCATCACAAAAGCACATGCTGCTCATTGAGCATTGAAAGAGCAGCAATTAAGTGCAAACAAAGAGGAAAGCAATGGACAAGCTCAGAAATATTGCAAAGCCTCCATGGAAAGCAGAGAATATTGAAGGAGCTTGATTAGGAGAAGGTGCAGGCTCGTTGTTTGGGACTGGAACTGAGGAAGAGGTCAAAGCAGAGGGAGTGGGAGCTTCAGAAGAAGTTGCAGAGACCTTGGGGACGTTGATGTCAACCTTCTGGCCGGCTTGGCAGTGACCGGGGACGCCACAGAAGAAGAAGTGGTGGCCGTGATTCTGTATCACTATGGTATCGTTCCCTGTGCTGAAGGTCGCCAATGGGGATGAAGCATTGCATGACTTGTACATCTCATGTGTCACTCTCATCACATTGTGGAATTGCGAGTTGTATTCAAAAACTGATATCATTGGCCACAACATGAATTAATTCACTACCACCGATCTTATACATCTTTTCAGCTTTCATTAATGACAGATAACTAACAGAATTTGTTAGTGGACTTTAATCTTTTTGTGTAGATAGGGAGGGAGGGATATATGAATGTATGTTTAGTCTTCAAAGTAGTTTGGCATATGTATTTTGCAAAATGAGGCTGAATTATAATATTTTAAAGATTATGCATAGTATCTGATATTATATATGTCTATGAAAAAAAGTTAGGGCATTGAGTCTGTTTCTCCAGTCGATCTCCAATCCTTGAAGTAGCATTTGATTAGGAAGTTGATTATGGTCCAAGATATAAGACTTTATTACATGTTTATCAATTTTTTTTTCAAATTATCTTTTATTGATATCCCATCTTACATGATGAGGAAGGGAGAGAGATGATTAGGATGTTTTAGAAAGAAAAAAATGTCATATTAACTTATTTAACTAACTTCTTTAATCTAATCAAAATAGTTAAATAAGTCTTACGATGAGCATAACAATTAAATTAACGATAATCAACTATGCTCTTTAGTCAAAATTTGTTTATTGGTTGAACCTATTTATCAAAGTGGGATGTATATATCTAAGAAGACTTCACGAAATATAATGTTTTGTGAGACCAAAGTCCCAACATTCTCATTGCATTTTGATGAGTTTCTTCACAACCAGATAGAGTGGGTGCACTAATAACAGCACTGAGGAAATAAAATGAATGCCAATGAAAGTGGGGATAGGTCACGCGAGTGAACACTATCATCATGTTGGTCCTAAAAGAATAAAAGCTTGAAGTGAGAAAGATATTAAACTCTTATGTAGGGCCCTTGCCATACCATTTTCTAATAATTATGAAGATTATAATTTAAACCAGACTTGCTTGCTTGCTTAACAGAGAAATTTACTCCAGAACATGAAGGGAACTTCATAGAAAGTGCAGCAGCTAGCTCAAATATTTCCCCGTTAATCAATTTTTCTCCTCAAAACAGGGCATTCTTATTGTGTCTTAGAAACTACTAGGACACAGAATTGTAAATTAGCGGTAAGATTGGTATTCTTCTTTAACTCTGAAAATGGAAACCCCATTTTCTGGGAAACTTTGGACTCATCTTCTGATAAACTAACAGACACAAAATTGTGTGTATTTATAGATAAATGGAATAAGAGTGAGGCCTTACTGATAGTGTCACCAACTTGGAAGTTCTTGATGGCAGACCATTTCTTGTAGTTTATATTGCCAATGGTGGTCCAACCAGCTGAGTCCCCAACCTTGTACACTGCTCCATATGACACCTCTACAGCCGCCATAGCTACCACCATAAATAAAACAACCACACCTCTCTCCGCCATGACCATCTCTATACCCCTATAAGCTCTGCAACACCTATTTCTGTGTTGTCTTCAGCTTGTTCTGTTCAGGTTTGTGAGCTATATACGGAGACTTTTATTTCCCCTTTGGAGTTTTATATAGATTTTGAAGGTTGAAGTTGGAAAAGTAAATGAGTTTGGTCCCTTTTCCCAATAAGAACAAAGAGCATGTGGGTCCCTTGTTCTCATTGCATCGTCAGATTGGATGGGTTCGGTGGGTCCAAGATTTTTCTTTATAAAATCACAATCGCATGTATGAGATCAATGATCGTGTTCAATTTTTCTGTCAAAATAAAGGGAAAGGGGTTGCTTGAAGTTGAACTTTTACAATCAAATTTTTTATTAATAATTAGACTAGATATATTAGTTGGGTTATCAAAGTATGGTATTCTGGTGAATTGTAAGACTTGAAAGGAAAGAATGTTGGGAATGTGGTGTGGTTGTGCGTGCTGTTACTGCACTCTTCATCTTTGTTATATTTATTATTTGGAGGAAATTGTGAGGCATTGGTGCGCTTCATCATTATGGGCAACCACCGTAGGTTGTTCCCATTTGGTGGTTAGAGGAGACACAAGTATTAAGCACAAAAGTTAATAGCTTTATACAACCTTGTCAGAGCTACAATTAAATATTCTTTACGGTTTTTAATATAAGACATATTTATCTAATTTGATAATAGGGTTTGTAGCAAATTTGCTTTGGAAGTTTTTGCTAGGAGCAAAATGTTGCCTTGGAAATTTTTCTTGGCTCAATATTGTTACAGAAGTTTCAAAATATAACAATATTACCCATTTCCATAAAAAAATTAATAGTCAACATCAATTTTTTGACGGTTAACGTTTGTTTCTTAACGGAATAGGGCAATATTGTTACGTTTTAAAACTTTCGAGGAAACTTGGAGACAATTTTTTTTCATGGCAACATTGCTCCTGGGCCTACTTCCGGGGCAGATTTGGTACTTGACCCTTGATTATATTAAGGAAGTTAGTTAATATGACATGTAACTCCTAAAATACCCCGTCATCTTCCTTAATTTCTTTGTTTTCTCTCCCCCTTATTATTGTTAAGGGAGTATTAATAGGAGTAAATTAGAAAAAGATTAGAAAATATAAAAATTATGTCTTATATTTAGGACTAGATCAATTCCTCAAATATATTTTATATTAAAGACGAGAGGAATGCCATAATTAAATAGTATATGCGTATCAAATCATCGTTCCAAGCAATCCTTCCTATAAAGGTTTTATAATATGATCCAATGTCTGTCCTTATTTAATTAAGGTGTGTGTGCACGATTTTTAAAGAGTCTTGAGAGCTTGAATTAATTTTAGAAATTTGGCCTAAATCCAAATAGTAGTGGGTTTCAATCTCAAGGTATTGCAAGCGTGGTTCAAGCTTAGAATTAGAAAGCCATTGTACGTGAGTTCAAAAAGTACAAATTATATGCCCGAACAATGATACCTAACCAAAGGCAGGTAATATTCAAAAAGTACAAATTATATGCTAATTGATATGCCTGATTATATTGCTTTGTGTTTTAACAGTGAGCACATAATAATCATGCAAATTTGTCTGCAGATAATTTGTAGTCACATATATGAAGTTTAAATATCTATTAGAATAACAGTATATCACTAAATAGAGAGAAAGTACATAACAAAACAAAACAAAATCATGTGATGAAATACATTATTATAACATATTTAAAGCGTTTGAACTAAAATTTCTTAGGCTGAATTATAAGCATGAGAAACCCAAATGTTGACGTAACCCGTAGGCCTCTTCTTTACGATTGAGAAGCGGGATCAAATCCAATAGCTTGCACATCTTTTCCCTTTGTCGTCCACAACATGATCATCATCATCTTCCATATACCTCTTCCAGAACCAGTGCTGCTTCCAAACTCTCTCCGTCATCTCTTCAATCGGAACATTCTTTGTCTCAGGGAGCAAGAAAAGGACGAAGACGGTCATGATCAACACCCATGCAGAGAAGAACACGAAGATCCCAAACTTGAAGTGACACAACATGGAGAGGAATGCCTGTGCAATGACGAAGGTGAAGAACAAGTTGACGCAAACAGTCACACTCTGCCCCGCCGAGCGAGTCTCCAGAGGGAATGTCTCACTGGGGATGAGCCACCCAAGGGGCCCCCAAGACCAAGCGAAGGAAGATACAAATGTGCACACCATAACCACCACCAAGACAGCTAACCCTTTAGAAAGGTTATCAGAGTGGTCTGTTACTTTCACTCCTAGGACAATGGCAATCGCCACTTGGGACAATAACATTTGAACTCCAGCTTCTAATAAGAGCATGCGCCGTCCAATTTTGTCCACTGAGTAGACAGATACAATGGTGGAGAGGACGTTAACAGCGCCAGTGATCACAGCAGAGTAAAGGGAAGCGTCATTTTTGAATCCCAATGTGTTGAACAGCACTGGGGCGTAGAACATGATAGCGTTTATACCAGTGAATTGTTGGAATACCTGTGTTCAATTTGAGCATCCAAATGTGAAAAACAAACAAAGGAAACAAATTGGAAAGCAGGCTGCAACAAAACGTAGCACCAAGGGAAAAGAATTCAAACAAAAGGCACTGGCCTGCAAGGCAATAGCAATGACTAGTGGGGGTCTGTTGCTCCGCTGAAGAAGATTCCTGAAAGGGTGCTTGACCTCTTGAGCAATACGACTTGCCTCCACAAGTTCTAAGAACTCAGGCTCGACGTTTTCGATGCCTCTTATCTTTTTAAGCACAGCTTTGCCTTCATCGAAGCGACCTCGCTCGATGAGACTGTTAGGAGTGTCCACCACAAAGAGAGCCCCTAAGGTTAGGAGTCCTGCCGGAATGCCAGCCAGCCCGAGAGATAGCCTCCAACCCCATCCACCTTCGATTCTGTTGTTGCATTATTAATATGGATCCAGGTTAACATCAGTATTCAGTGTGCAATCTTGCCTGAGAACCGAGGCAAATTCAAGTAAATAAAGCAAAAAGAACTTACTTGCTGGTGCCGTAGTTGACAAGATTAGCAAAGAGAATCCCAATAGTAACATTCAGCTGGAATAGTATATTCAATCCTCCACGTATTCTCGTGGGGGCAATCTCAGAGAGGAAAACCGGCACAGCCTGCATACAAAACCATGCACCAATATATGTTTAAGCTATATATATCTTACAGTGTATAAACTGTCACTAAGACATAGTCTTGAGTCATCACTAACATATATAAACGATGCCATCATTAAATATCCATTTTGTTTATATATATTACTATAATGTTAAATGGCAATTCTACCACGCACACGTAATATAGTTAGCTCTTGACCATGCTAATAACTAAAGGAAGTTTATATTTTTAATAGACGTAGACGTATATACCTGGTTAGCAAAGCCAACACCACAACCGAGAAGGAGTCTTCCGATAATGAGCATGGCAAGATTTTGAGCGGCGGCATTGAAGACGGTTCCAATGATGAAGAAGATGCCGGCGATCAACATGGTCATCTTCCGTCCGAACTTTCTAGTCGTATAGGAAGCGAAGAAGGTCGCAGTCAAACCCGCCAGGTAGAGAGACGAAGTGAATAATTGCAACCCTTGGTTGTCGTATTTGCAGTAATTACTGTCCAGCCCTTTCTCCTCCACCGTCCTCCTGTACACCACCGGAAAGAATTTCTTCAAGAAAGGTGGCATCGACGTCACTCCACCTGAGATTCCACCATATAACGAATAACATGTATAATTAGTTACAAGTTATAAACTATAACCAGACCAGGACCCTCACAGTGCCCGATGGTCTCAACCGTAGAGAATTTCTTAACAGACGTTCTTATTTTCATGAAAGAGTAAAGATGAATGTAAAAGGTTCTTCTGTTGCAAATTACATTCACAGTGAAAGAAGGGTAGCATCAATAGTGAAACAAAACAAGATTAAAAGGAATAGGGTAGTGAAAAAGGAAGGACTGCTAAGGCCCTCCAGGATAGTAGTACGAAAACTTCTCTTTGAATGGAAGGTCACGAGTTTGATCCTCCCCTTTATTCAAAAATAAAGAATAAAGAAAGGAATGTCAATGGGAGAGACCCACCTGAAACGCCGACGTCGTATCCAAACATAAGGCCTCCCATGGAGGCCATTATGCACGAAATAATAACGAGCGGAGTGATCTTGGCTTCAAAATCGCCCCGGCCGCCATGATGAACGAAACCTCCGCCAGCCATGGTACTTGAGTCAAGGAGGGGGAAGAAAGAGAAAGCAATGGAGAAATGAGAGTGTGAGTGAATTGAAGAGGGAGGATGAGAGGCCGTATTTATAAGGCAACTGGGAGAGCCTCAAAGATCCTTGAGGGTATCTCATTCATTAAGGCAATAAAGTAATTACCTATTACATTATCCCGAAATTAGTTAGTTATAATGTTTTATTTTACCTTATTGTAATTTTTTTTCGTAATGGTAAAAAAAAAAAAAAAATCTATTCAAAAATTTACAATCATAGTAATAACAGAAAAATAATGTCAAGTGCGAAAATGATACGTCTTTTGTCGGAGAAGCGTCAAGAAGCAAATATTTTTTTGGCTCAAAAGTAACTATGTGGTTACAAAAGTGGAGCAAAATTAGCATTGATCGTTAGTTGACTTTTTCTGACTTTAAAATGATGACATGGACGATGACGTGGATGTTAATGTTTTATAAATTACGATTCAAATTTCGGATGCATTTCAAAAATTTCAATTTAGTCCCTCTATAAACTTTTAAAATTTTCATTTAAGTCCTTCTTCTTCCTCCAAAGAACTGACGAGAATCGTGTCTCTCTCCGCCATGAAAAGCCATACCTATACCCAGAATTGTGGCATGGGTTCGAAGAAGATGAATTCAACCAACAAAGCTTTCAACAAAGCAAAAATCGCAAATCAGAAACAAATAAGAACACCAAATCAGAAACCAGAATGGTGGTGGCCACAAGAACGATTATGGGATGAATATAAAGGAGGAGAACGATTATGGCTTCCAACAATTATGCAAGAAAATTTTCCGAAATAATACAGATCAAAGAATCCCAGAACGAATCAAGAAAATCCCAGAACGATTATGGCTTCCAACGATTATGCAAGAAAATTTGTCCAGAAATAATACAGATCAAAGAATCCCAGAACGATTACGGCTTCCAACATTATGCAACCAAGTTAAAACTTCTAATTTGGATCGAGATTGGGGAGGGGGCGGCAGTCTAGATCGAGTTTGTGGGGTTTCGGATCGAGATTGAGGAGGCGCACTAGATCGAGTTTGTGGGGGTTTGGATCGAGATTGGGGGTGGCGGTCCGGATCGAGGAGGTGGGGGGCGGAGATCGAGGAGGTGGGGGGGTCGGCCGTCCAGATCGTGGAGGTGGGGAAAGGGGGAAAATCAAACGTAAATAATAAGGACACCGCCGCTTTGCCATCCGCCGCCATCTGGCAACAACACCTCCGCCGTCTGGCCCGGCGAGTCCAACTCCTTGCCTGGCTCTAACTTTGTTTTCTCTGGCAACAACACCTCCGCTGCGATACGAGCACACGCCTTCAACCATGTCATTGGCGGAGCTGGAACAAAATTTGGAGGGGGGCGTGTTCAGGTCGACCGGGGGGGGCGTTTAGGGTTTAATTCGTGGAATTTTTTTTTAAAATTTCTTCTTTCACTGCCAACTAGGATAAAACGTTCTTTGAGTCAAAGATCCATGTTAATGTTTTTGGTCAAACTAACGGTCAACTAACGGTGCATGTCTATTTTTGCTCCACTTTTGTAACCACATAGTTACTTTTGCGCCAAAAAGTATTTGCTACTGACGCTCCTCCGACAAAAGCACATGTGTCTATTTTTGCACATTGACAGAAAAATAATATATCCTAAATTGATATATTTTTTCAATTTCACTCTTATTTATAAATGATATTTTCAACACTCTCTCACATCTTTCTCTCCAATTTTTTTTTTCTTAACAAATTAGACTTCTTATAAAAATAATCAGAGTTTATCATCAAATCAAGCCTAATTCACCCACGTGGTGGGCACAATTGCCAACCCATAAATTGATAGATTTAAATATATTTTAAATCTAAATAATTCATTTATAAAATCACTAATTATGAGCAAATTGAAAAATATAGCATGAGTTTAAGGTAAGTTAACATGAGTTTGTGATCTAAAACGTAAAAGCGGTCAACTTGGTATATAAACTCGTAAGTCTAACTGAATTTACACGAGTTTAAAAGCAACACGATCTTATAAATTAAAAATGTAAAACTGGTAAATTCGAATAATCAACAGTATGGCAATAATAATTCTACCCATTCATGAACTAAGAAATCCATGCACGAAGAGAATAGAACCACTTACCGCGTGTAATTTTGTTTCCTGTATATCTATTTCATGTATAGAATTATATATATATGTGGTGAGGTTCAAACATTATAATTTAATTGGGGCTAATTCTCCTAAAAAAACATTCAACCTCATGAAAAAGAAAATGAATAATTTCAATTAATCAGCCCAATTATGGTTTGTCTGCATAATGATGATAATATATACATGCTAGCAGTATGCTATGGCAATTAATACTGCACTCTGAACAGTTTGACCATGCAGGATTTAGATTGCCACGAACCATAGAATTCATTGTATTCACTCTCTAGTTATATACTTGATTGATTGTTCTTTGAACTGGCCTCAATAAAATTCTCAATACTAGTATTTCTTGTTTGGTTAGTTGATAGGTTTAAAGAATCGGATACTATTAGAACAAAAAACATTTTAAAAAATATAAATGCCTTAGACCAAAAAATCATTATATTAAAGAAAATATTTAGATCAAGTTTCTTATATTTATTATTTCAAATTCTCTAACCACATATAGAATTATAGATTATAAACCCAAATAATAAAAGTAGAACGCATGATCATAAGTGATTAGAGAAACTTGACATACCTTATATTAATGGCCGTAGCAAAAGGTGAGGCAATAAATACTGAAGGGGGCATTGAATTTTGCTTTGGTACACCGATGGGCATTGGCTTTAACAATGGGGACTTGGGGGCTTAAGTATAAGATCTCAAGTTCATGTTTGTGTGAATACCAACAAAAAAAGAAAAAGAAAATTCTATGGTAGAATTCAATTGAAACCCACAATGCTTAGGTTATGATACAATCAAATACTTGAAGCGAAAAAATTTGGTTGAGTTTAAAATTGTAATTTAGTAAAAGATAAAAAGGAGATGTTACAAAATGACGTGGTATTATCCTTTATTATTCTTCCTTTCTCCTATCTTCAGTTATTGCCAAGACACATTTATAGAAATGCAATATTATATATAAATATATAGCTATGAAATTTATATCTCAACTATGTATAAGACTTCTAATATGATCAGAATGAGGTTGGACCTAGCTTGGCATCGGATAGGAAAAACGCTCGACCCTAATCCACTTCATGACACTATTGGTCATTAAGCAATTAATTAATGGACTGCCTTTTTTAAATAAATAAAATGACCTGGAATATCTTCAGAGATCCGGTTCATCGAATCATTATATTTTATGTTTGAATAGATAGGAAAAAAACTAATAGTACGTTATACAAGTAGTATGTAGCTTAGAATATATGTGATCAAAATTTAATGCCCAGGTTCTCAAAGAATAGAACCACACACACATGCATTGGAAAAACAACCTTTTCATTGAGTGTTGTCTCCATTGTTATGAAACGACGCCGTTTTGATTAAATAGAATGACAGCCCTTGTTTCAATATTGTATCTTGGCCATTAATTATCAAATCTAAAGAGCTTAATGAGCCATAATCAAAAGCTTCTTTCTCTCCCTCCTCCGCCTTGCTCGATGGGATCTTGTTCTAACAAGCTACATGCTTCCTTGAAATTTTAAATGATGATGACAATCCCCATTGAACCTTTTCTTTTTATTCTGGTGTAGTGAAAGGAATCCCCATCTCTAAGAGACACTCTTCCAAAATCTGTAAACTACTTCTTCATCAGCTGATAATAATAAAAAATGGGGCATATATCAAGAAGAGAACCTTAATAAATCATATAGCAGAAGCTTTTGAGGAATTGGGAGAAGCTTTTAATTGTGGTTCATCAGGCTCTCTTGGTTTAAAAATATTGAGCTAAGGGCTAAGATTCTGTTTAATCAAAATGGTGTCGTTTCATTTCATCACAATGGAGACAGCACTCAATGGAGAGGTTCTTTGCCGCACGTCTAATTTTTTCCCCATATATGTATTTCATGTCTAGAGTTATTGGGTGAGATTGAGACATATTATAACACAATCGGCGGGGGCTAATTGATTCTTTTAATGCTATTCATTTAACCTTGTTTAGAAGAAATAAGAGGTTGAATCACTTCCAATCAACTCAATTATGGTTTGTCGGGTGTGATAGATAATGCTCCCTCCGGTCTTAATTATAGGAACACATTTTGGAGTTGGTTTTGGTCTTAATTATAAGAGCAAGTTTTAACCGTTATCAATTTTTTGCTATAATATCCCTATGTATACTTATTATTAGGAGCATTTATATATGTGTGTGTACATATATATGTATATCTGTGTTTATGTGTGTCAATATATGTGTGTAGCTATATATATATGTGTGTGTAGATATATGGGTGTAGATAGATCTATATGTATATAAACACACATATGTGTTTATATAGTAAGACTATTATTTCAATTAGAAAGTGTGTGGAAAGGAAATTTGATCTATATGTATACACATGGCTATATAAAAAAACAACTAATATACATATATACTAAACTAATATGTCATTGATGTCTAACATAAGGCAAATCAGAAACACTTATAATTAGGGCAACTTTTGTCATTTTAAATTTATATAAGGGCATTTTAGAAAAATGAGTAAAATTAATTAATTTAAATCCTCTCCTTAATCCCCAAAATCGGTTAAATAGTTCTTACAATTAGGACCGAATGGAGTACTATGTAGTGGGTACATACATGCCGATGGGATGCCAGTACATCTAATAGTGCATTCTCAAATTCATTAGATTCACTGTATATGCTCGTTTGATCGTCGGTGTGAGGACCAATAATGAAAACTCTTACATGAATCAAGGAATAGAGTGATAATTAATGAATCGTTTTAAAATCGTCCTCAATTAAATACATTGGAAAGAGATGAATGTTCATCTTTTAGTTATTAGTCAAGGGGTTATTGTGTTGGTTAAATGTTTTGAACAAAAAAATAATGTAATAATAACCATCGGAAATTATGAAAGGTCTTTACAATAAACACGGAAGGGTTGTGGTGTTAAATTAAATTTGGCTCAAACTGAAATCGTGAAAAAGTAAAAGACAAAAAAGAAAACCATAATGACGTAGTATTGATACCTCCAGATGCGTTTGGAACAAAATGACCGGCTGGGCTGTTTTGGGCTGAATTTTTTAGGCCTCATGTGCGTTCACCGACTTTTTATCAATATTCTTTTATTTTTTTTAAGTATAGTTTTCGCTGTTCACTTACCATCAAAAGGTTTATAGATTGCGAAAAAAGTTGGCGGTAAGGGATTTGATCAAATCCCAAAGGGATGTGTGTTTGAGCATGAGGCCGTGCCCTGACCTTGGTAGGGGACTGATGTTGAACCCCTCCAAAACCTTTTAATATGAAAAAAAAAAAAGGTTTATAGATTATTCTTCTTCTTTTTACAAGTTTTCTCATGAGTCTGACTTTACATATAGGGCGCATTAACTCTTAGGGAAAATTCATACAGAGACCCAATAAAGGTTCAGAATTTTAAAAAAGACTCCAACAACTTTCATATACCAAAAAGGGCCCTAGGGCCTTTTCTGGGATTTTTCATTAAAACGTTAGTTGTTAATCTGACTGATTTTTAGTTGTTAACGGGTATTGATTTTGTTGTTAATGTGGTTGTTTTAATTGTTAACGTTTATATCAGAAAAGACCCTAGGGCCCTTTTTGGTATGTGAAAGTTGTTGGGGCCTTTTTAAAATTTTGGTCCTTAATTGGGCCCTTATATGAATTTTCCCTAACTCTTATGCTCATACTTGGATTCAAGAAAATAAAGAAATACGGAGGGCAACCCAATATTACTTTGTTCTTTCTTTCTTTATTTTTATTTGTTTTTCCAACTACTTTTTTTCTCTTATCTAGTATAGATATAATCTTATTGGAGATATTATCAGATGCTAAATATGAATACATTTGCATGTGGGGATTGAGTTTTCATTTTTTTTTTTTTTTGTTACTGAGATTGAGTTTTCATGAACTAATACATGTTTGCATGAGCCCATCAAAATCATCGGACCCATTCCATCACAGGCAAGACAATATGACAACATAGGCCAGCCCATTCATTTGCATTCTTCCACGTCTTACTATTTAATTTTGCTTCCAACGATTATTATTCTTAATATTTTGAAATAGATTTAGGAAGTTAAATAAATTACTAAATTATATTTCCTCCTGTTCTAATTACTGTTCTAATTATAGGAATATTTTTATAGTACAAATTGCATTACAATAGTACTCATATAATTAGGACCGGAGGTAATATCATATATTGTATATCATTAGATTATATATTAGTTTATATGTAGAAAAAATAGTTCTAAAAATATATATAACTATTTTAAAGTAAATTAATTAGTTTTCTTAATATCACAAAAAAAAAATTAACTCTATCTTATATTTAATTACAAATTTACAACTCATCTCTAAGAGACCGTGTATTATTTTGATGTGAAAATATACGAAAGATAAAGGAAAATTTCTGACCTCTGCTTTATAACCCAAATCACCACCCTTGTTTCAGCCACACAAAAATTAGAAATATCTTATTCGAATAACATTACCCCTCTCAATACAAAGAAGAAAAGACAAAGTGGAGCCCAGGAGAGGAAAAAAAATATAAACTGCGAGTATATAGCTTTTGGAGACTCTGTCGATTCACGTGGGGATGATACTATGTTCAAGCATTTACTACTATAGCGCCTACACTACTGGGATGCCAAACCCAAATGTGGCGAAAATATAACATCCTTGTCTACAACTGGGAAGAGGGATTGAAGCCACTTGCGCCATTATTGGCTACTTTGCCATTCACAACATGATCATCATCTTCCATAAACTTCTTCCATAACCAGTGCTGCTTCCACACCCTCTGTGTCATCTCTTCAATAGGCACATTCTTGGTTTCAGGGAGCAAGAACAGGACGAAGCAGGACATGATCAACACCCAACCAGAGAAGAACAGGAAGATCCCGAACTTGAAGTGACACAGCATGGAGAGGAAAGCCTGCGCTATGACGAAGGTGAAGAGCAGGTTGACACAAACAGTCACACTCTGTCCCGCCGAGCGAGTCTCCAGCGGGAATGTCTCACTGGGGATGAGCCACCCAAGAGGCCCCCAAGACCAAGCAAATGCAGACACAAAAGTACACACCATAACAACAACAAGGATCGCGAACCCTTTCGAAAGATCATCAGAGTGGTCCGTCACTTTGATTCCCAGGATTATAGAAATCACAACCTGAGCTAAAAACATCTGGACACCAGCCTCTAGGAGGAGCATGCGACGTCCAACTTTGTCCACTGAGTAGATGGAAACAATAGTGGATAAGACATTGACAGCCCCGGTGATCACAGCAGAGTAAAGAGAAGCATCATTCTTGAACCCCAATGTGTTGAACAGCACTGGAGCGTAGAACATGATGGCGTTTATACCGGTGAATTGCTGGAAGAACTGTGTTTAATTTGAGCAACCAAATGTGAGAAAATGGATGAAGAAAAAAAACAGAGCACCCAAGAGGGGAATTTAAAGAAGGCACTGACCTGCAAGGCCATGGCTATGACAAGTTGGGGTCGATTTCTACGCTTGAGAAGATTCCTGAAAGGGTGTTTCACCTCTTGAGCGATACGGCTCGCCTCAACCAGTTCTAAGAACTCAGGTTCCACATTGTCGGTGCCTCTGATCTTTTTAAGCACAGCTTTGCCTTCGTCCAAGCGACCACGCTCGATGAGACTGTTAGGAGTATCCACCACCAAGAGCGCCCCTAAGGTTAGGAGTCCCGCCGGAATGCCAGCCAACCCCAAAGATAGCCTCCAACCCCATCCACCTTTGATTCTGTGGTTGCATTATTGCCGAATATAGATTGAGGTCAACAATGAATGTGCAGTCTTGCGTAAGAAAACAGGCAAATTCAAACTGATAAAGCAGAAGGGGAGAGGTCTTACTTATTAGTGCCGTAGTTGACAAGGTTAGCGAAGAGAATGCCAATAGTGACATTGAGCTGGAACAGAATGTTCAACCCTCCACGTATTCTCGTCGGGGCAATCTCTGAGAGGAAAACCGGCACAGCCTGTATTCAAATTAAAGCAAGAAAAATTAGTAATTAACTTACAAACCACAACAGTAGGTAGTTTAATTAATACAATATTCCACTGATGATGTGAACTTGATATTTTAATCCGATTCAAACTTCCAATTTCAAATTCCTACCTCCACCAGTCAATTAATTAATTGTTAAATCATCCAAAAAAACCTATAATTGACTTAGACCAGAAGCAACGTAGTATGTTTGCCATTGCAAGCTTAAAGAATTCTGACGGTCCAATGGATGGCGAGAGGATAACAGAGATTACTATTTGATTAAACAATCAGGGGTGACCTAACACGTGGTTAGGCAAGATATAGTTTTGTAAAGCCGAAGAAATTGAACCTGGCCTGCTCTTGAAAGAAACTCAAAACATGAATTAATTATGTTCAATTATAATGACGCTCAGGCTCACATGATGAAGCTACCCAAAGAAAACAACACCAGGTCCCTATCAAGTTGCACAACGTCAGAGGGTAGAAATAGAATACCGTGAATGCCAAAATGTATAAAAATATCATAATCTCGCCTCTCATCGGCCCAGCACGACACGAGCCTTAATAATTAACTTACAGGCCTTTAGGACAACATGGGGCCCACAGGAGGTCCCACCGGGTCCCCCCCGGCGACTACCGGTATCCGTGTCTGCCCTTCCAGCCTTTCCCATTATTCTAACCAATTTTAGTATTCTTTTAAGTGTTAAACCTTTTGGCTTTTAGTTCCGGTGGTAGAGAGACGTCGGCCATGTTCTCTATGCACACTCCCGAGTCATATCCACCAACCAAAAACTGCGATCTTGATTACGTCTTCCGATCAATGAAAATGACGCCGGAATATTTAAAACCATTTTGGACGCGCACAACGACTGCAAATCATATCAGTTCACGTACAAGGATTGTTTTGCAATTGAACATCTTTCAGAGCCAAATATATTTCATCCAAAATAAAAAAGGTCTTTTGTGCAAATTTGCTTTCCTATGATAGACCACATGCGCATGCTGAACGAATTAAAAATGGAATTGTAATTGACAAAATGGATCTGCGGTCAAACAATGCAAGTTTCTACCGGCTAGCTCTTGAATCGAGGAGGGTAATATGGTAATTGTAGAAGAAGGAAAATACTGAGGATATGTTTATGTTTAATAGAGGTACGGACCTGGTTAGCGAAACCAACGCCGCACCCGAGGAGAAGTCTGCCGACAATGAGCATGGCAAGGTTTTGAGCGGCGGCATTGAAGACGGTTCCGGCGATGAAGAAGAGGCCGGCGATCAACATGGTGAGCCTCCTCCCCAACTTTCTTGTGGTGTAGGAAGCGAAGAAGGTTGCCGTTAAACCCGCCAGGTAGAGAGACGACGTGAACAGCTGTAGACCTTGGTTGTCGTACTTGCAGTAATTACTATCCAGCCCTTTCTCCTCCACCGTCTTTCTGTATACTACCGGAAAGAACTTCTTCAAGAATGGCTTCATCGATGTCACTCCACCTGGTCCATTTCAGCATAACAAATTACAACATACATTAGTTTCAAAATATAAAGGATTGGGCTATAGGTGTGACTGTAATTTTATTCAGTTCTCTCGATCCGTTCACGACGGTCTTCACAGAAGGGGTTTCTCTTTATTTTACCCTTCACCGGATTAAACTCCTTTTTAACCGAAATCATCACATAATGGAAAATATTAAAGATAAAGATAAATTTCATCTTCTTTTCTCTGTCAAAACAAAACGGAAAATTCAGACACAAATATTTGTATTTGTTTAAAAAAGAAAATGTATGAATATTCAAACAAATCTATAAGTTAGCTTTCCAGGAAGGAATAAAGAGTTTGAGAAACAAAAACAAAAGTTATAGGCTACTGAGAAGGAAAGGAGTTGAAGGAAGAGATACCTGAAACGCCGACGTCGTATCCAAACATAAGGCCTCCGGTGGCGGCCATTATGCAAGAGATAATGACGATGGGAGTGATCTTGGCTTCGAAATCGCCGCCGCCACCCCCACTGACCATAACTCCGCCAGCCATGGCTGCTTCAGATCCACAGTCAGCTCAGAAAATCTCAATTCTACGAGAGAAATGTGAAGAAGAAGAAGACAAGTTCAGTAAATCAATTGTGACAACACAGGAAGAAGAATGGAGAGTGAGAGGGGGGGTAAAGGCATATTTATAAGCCCGCACGCGCAGAAACTAATTGAGCGACGTCAAGCGGGAGCCACCTGATCATCCCACGTGGCAAAGTCCGTTTTCCGGTTGATCTCAGTTTTCTTTTCCATACTGGCTCAATATGAATCCGGAAGGGGTAACAACTAAACGTAACTCTATGGTATGTTTGGTACAAGAAATGGAGACGAGGGGGTTGAGAAATTTTAATGAGTTCAATTTACAGAAATTAGAGAAGTAAGGTTACAAGTTTTTAATTATTTTTTTCCTTACGTTTTATCTTATATATTGTTTTTATTAAATTTTAATAACTCGGTTGAAGCATTTCTTTTAAATCTCCCCTCTCCTCCTTAATTCCCCGGGTGCTAAACAGACTGTAATTAAACTTCACGGTCATATGGGAAAACAATAGTCAATAGACCAGCATATGGCGTGGAATATGAGACTGCATACGTGTTCGTAGTGCGCATTATCATGGTTAATATTGCATTTTATATTATCTAAGAGTTTGACCGCATATACTAGTATTTCGGGTTCGCGTGGTTTTCTTTTACATGATTCTCCCACTAATTATGAGACATTTTTTTATATATATATATTTATTTAAATTAATTTATATATTATATCTTGGAATATTTTTGGAAAAATTCCAATTAAATATCATTTAAATTTGCAAAACCCCCAGAAGTCCACCAAATTTATAATAGGTGACAAAAACTTTTGAGAGTTATGCAAATTCAAGAAAAATGACCAAACTGCCCTTCCTTCCTTCTTCCTTCACCTTCATCGAGTTCTTCCTTCTTCATCGAGAGTCGAGAGAGAGAGGTGAACGGATTCATCATTTGCCGTCGTGACTGCCGATTCGCCTTCTTAACCTCCGCCGTCGACGCCACACCCGCTGCCTTGGACGCCAAAGAAAAAAAATTGAATTTTTCGATCTGAGATATTAGAGATTGGAAGAAGAAATTGGAAGAAGAAGAAGAGACAGCGTGAAGGAAGAAGAGAGGCACAAAAAAAACGAGTTCACTCGGCGTGAAGAATGCTCAAGGCATTCTCGCAACATTCTCAGGCGAGAATGCCTGGCATTCCCGACTTCTTCCTTCCTTCATGCCACTCAGCTTCTTTCTTCCTTTCTTCCTTTCTTCCTTCACACCGCGTCGTCTTCTTCCAATCTCTCAACGTGATCGTCTCAGTTTTTTTTTTTCTTTTTCACCGGTGCGGCGTCTAAGGCGGCAAGTGCGGCATCGACGACGGAGGGTTTAGAGGCGTTTGACAGTTGATGACACATGATCCTGAGAATCTGCCTCTCTCTCTCTCTCTCTCTCTCTCTCTCTCGGATGAAGGACGAAGGAAAGGAAGCAAGGGCAAAATGGTCATTTTACATGAATTTGCATAACCCTCAAAATTCTTTGTCACCTCTTAGTTTTTTTACAAATTCAGTGGCCTTCTAGAGGTTTTACAAATTCAAATGGTATTTATGTGTCTTTTTCCCAATATTTTTTACACCAAATATCTCAAATGTGATGGCCGCTGGTGACTGTCGCTAACTTTTATGTGAGTATTCATCTGATGTGGGAAGGATGTTTGGGGAAGGTGAAAAAGGGAATTGGTTGGGGCTAGCTTTTCAGTGGTCTGGAACAAAGGATTTTGGAAGGGGAAGAGGGATTATTGAGTTTGGTGGCTGTGATTAGAAAGTATGGCTAGTTTTTTAACACTACTCAACTCAGTAATATGAAGAATTCAAAGCTTGATTGTGAAACAATGGACTAATTTGTGCTCAACTTCAAAGGAAGTTGTTCCTGTGTTGGTCTCTTTTCTGATGTTAGTATCTCCAGTATATATATATAAAAGAATCACTTGATTATATTTAATGAATTGTTAGTATCTCCTACAAAATAAAGAATCGCTTATTTTTCCTCCTTTCTCTTCATTAAATCTGAAAGTTAATTTTTATGTCAGTGTATAGATCTCAAAAAGTTATGTGGAATCAAAAAAAGAATCACTTGACTCGGACTCCCGAGCTAAAAGTTATAGCCTTCTGAAGTTTTAACCTTTTTGTTTTAATGATTTAGTCGACTAAATATGTTTTTTAGTCGACTAAATCGTGAGTCTTTAAAAAAAAAATTTGCCCGCGATTTAGTCGACTAAACCATGGTTTTAGTCGACTAAACAGGGGCAGATTGAGAAATAGTTTTCTGACAGGGGCAAATTGGGAAATAGTTTTCTGATAGGGGCATTTTGGTAAATAGTTATTTAATAAGAGGCAAATTGGGAAAATAGCTTATATATGTGTGTAGTATTCAATAAGATTTTCAATCATTTTTTATCTCAATTGATTTTTCAAAGGCTATATCAAATAAATGTCCATAAAAAAAAATTCACTTTTGTCACCGCTATTCTAAACACTATCTAAAATTTAACTTTTAGAAATGAAAAAAACTCATTTAGAAAAGTCCAGTAAAAAAAAAAATCATTTCTATCACTGTTATCCAGACAAATAATTGTAGTATTTGTTGGTTCTGTTTAAACTTTCATTTGTAGGCTTGTTTAGTCTCTGTGGTTGGGTTTTTTGGTACAATGACGTTCTTCCTTCCGGTATACATTACGGAAAAATATGAGTATATCAAATCCGTTAAATTGTCGCAATGTAAAAGACAAAGAAAAAAAAGAATCATGATATCATTTATATTTTCAGGCGAAAAAAAAATAATGACATTTTATATCAAAGATTCCCTTTCCCCTTGAAAATTGCGTCTTTGAATATCATTACCATAAGAAACTATCCTGACTTTAAGTACTAAGAACCACTGGTAATTTCTTTTTTCAAAAAAGAAAAAGAAAAAATTGTATACAGAACTATTTGTGTTGACTTTAAGCCCCATGTGGCTTAAAAACCAATCGAGTAGTACAATTTCATCATGTAGATAGTTATGGTTATCAAACACATTAGGGTTAAGGAGCGAATTGACCAATAAGTTATTACTCTAGGAGCGTTCAGTACAAACAACTATTAAGTGAACCTTAAATACCAACAAACTTTTTAAAAGGTGAAGGCAGCACAAAACCGTTAATTCATCCTAAACATCCGTTAGTAAAAATTGAAGAACTCTAATTCATTGTAAACGCCCAGCACAATCTCAGTTTGCACAAAATCCCTTACTTGAAGAACCCTAATCACAAGTAAAAATCTGGGTGTAATGTTCAAATAACACAAGTCTCATCCCAGTGAAACAACTTCGCCCAGAGAGGACACAGTGAAAGAAATACGAAAACAAAATTCAAGCATCCCCAATTAATTGAACTGTATAAAATAGCTCTCCATCACCATTATTTATTCGATCATTTTGCCTCGCGGTCTGCGTTACAAGAATCCCAACCTCTAATCAAATGTTAATTTGGCATACGAAAGAAGAAGTGGCTACCTTAGAGAGTTCCAGAAGCGCATTTTCACGGAGTTTGGGGTTGCTTAGTTCAAGAACAAGGTGCTTTGCTGATGCCCTGTATTTTCAACTTGAGATTTTGTGTCTTCAGCTTCTAAGTCCATTTACCTTCGCCATGCTCATCGTCCGCACCTCCTTCCTCCACCATGCACGAAGATATCGACAACCTCGCCGAGGACAAGAGAGTCGCCTTCATCATAATCCCTTTCCACAGGCAACAAACCGTCGACGGCGGAATGGAGGTCACCAATATGGCCTTCCATACAATTAACCAGAATTTGCTCCCCAATTCGCCTTGCTCCGTCGAAATACTTGTCGGACTCACTGGAGGGATTTTGTGCAAACTGAGATTGTGCTGGGCATTTACGATAAATTAGGGTTCTTAAATTTTCACTAACTGACGTTTAGGATGAATTAACGGTTTTGTGCTGCCTTCACCTTTTAAAAAGTTTGTTGGTATTTAAGGTCCACTTAATAGTTGTTTGTGCTGGACACTACTGAAGTAATAGTTTGTTGGCCAATTCACTCCTTAACCCAACATATTAAGGACCCGTTTGTTACAAAGAATTGGTGGGGAGGGAAAGGGAATATCTCAATCTTCCCATGGATTTTGGGTGTTTGGTAGACAGAAAGTCCAGTCAGCATCTTCCAGTGAGTATTCATATTCCATTATTTGAGGGAAGATGCTTTCCATCCGAAAATGGAGGGAAAGCTGCAATCTTCCTAGGAAAGTGTTTTTTTGACAGATTTATCCCTGAAATTCAAATTTGGCGGGAAGTTCGAACTGGGCGGGAAAGTTCGAATTTGGCGGGAAAGTTCGAATTTGGCGAATGTTTTTTTTCACAAGTTCGAACTTAACAAGAATATATTTTTTTAAAATATATTTTAGCAAAAAAGATATTTTTCTTTTTTATTTTGAATTAATATCTCTTGAGGGTAAAATAGACATTTACTAATTCTTTACCAACTATCACATCTTCATTTTCTTCCTACCAAACAACTCAAGTCATCTTCCCTCATCTTTCTAATCTTCTTTTTCCTTCCTTTCCCTCCTCTTAAGTTTCTGTCCCTCCCCACAAATTCTTTGTAACAAACGAGTCCTTGGTAGAAAACTTTAACTCTACATTAATATTGAACTATAATTTATGAGAATAAAGTTTACACAGTAATAAAAGTAGTATAATATTCTTTACTTATATAAAAAAATTAATGATATGATTTACGAGTGGAATAAAAAAATTTATCTATCTTATAAATTATACTTTCATATGCGTTAACCATGAGGGCATGGAAGTCAAAACAAACTTGAAATGTTAGGGTTGGACACTTGGACTTTTTGTAACTAAGATTAAGAGAGGTGAGAGGAGCAAAATGTGAGAAAGGGAAGAAAAAACAAAGAAGACAACAAGGTGTTGAGTTAAGATGTTAATGTGATTCCCTGTGGGGGATCCAGGATTGACCCAACAGGATAACGCAAGTGGCAGATGCAAAAAGCGATACAGAAAGGCGCGTGAGAAAATTAAACGCGTAGGCAGAAGAGAAATTGGGGAGGACTTGTGTGAGGGCAAGAACACGTGTAATTTATCCGTATCTTCATGGGCCCCACCCCAACTCCCCAAGTGGCCTTGCTTTCTGTGAGTGGGAAAGCCCATTGGGTCTCATTCTCTTTACCAATCTTACCACCTCACGCTCTCCCTTCTCAAACCAAACTGGAAGTCTGGAACGCACTCCACCCACCTTTTGCCACCTCACTTTTATTTATACTCTATCTCCTTTCACCTCGATTATGGTTTTTATAATTTCAAACTATAATTTTTAATCCATCAAATTTTTTTCAATGTAGTCTCTGTCCCTCTATTCTTATATATAAGAGCTTGATAATTAAATTACACAATTTAAAAAAATGATTAAAATTAGTTAAAAATAATAAATATGTCTGAAATAGAAGTAAATGTTTTTTCCTAAGTATGCTCTTATTTATAATAAACAAGTAAAAGAGAGAAATCTAATAACTATAGGCACCATCCACATTTTAATTAAGGGTTTAATATTTCTGCATTTACTGCAGAAACTTTTTTTCTGCAACACTCACATAAAAGTGAGTGGATCCCATTGTAAAGAGATGAGAGAGAAAATATTAGTGGGACCCACTCACTTTTATTGCTGCAGAAAAAAAGTTTCTGCAGTAAATGCAGAAACATTAAATCCTTTAATTAATACAATATAATTAATGAGAAATAAATAAAAAATATTAAATTTCAAATAAATCTGTCAAGTTCTTATAAAAAGAATTAGGGTAATTCAAATTTTGAGTTCGTCTAAAGAAAAAAAGTGGAAGCTTTTTCCAGAAATGATCGAGCGAGCGACAAAGAAGCAAAAACTAAGATTTTTAACTCTTTCTCCATTCTCTCCAAAAAATTTCATAGCTGACCCACGAAAATGATAGCTCCAATCATACTTCATCATCATCCTTATTCTTCCTTTATAGCAGAAAGCTATTATCCCGACGCACATTTCTGTCTTCTCTGACTTCTCCCTGGGTTTTCGTTATCGTCGTCCATCTTCCATCCCTCGCGCCGTCACAGCAATCCGACGCGCCACCTAATGCCGACGAGCCAGAAGAGAAACCTACACTCTCAGGTGATCCCCAGGTACATACGCCTTGCTCTCTATATAGCCATGGCCCACGCTGGGCTTGCCTTCACCATTTTTATAGTATACACTGTGGGGTAAGCTCTTGGAAGAATATATTCATCATCTTTAGTGGGTGTGCTATGTTCTATTCCTCTAAGAGGAATTCGTAAAACCCTCATTGCATTTTGGTCTAAGCCCTTGAGTTAGGCCTTACAAAGACTATACTCGCAATTCCTGTTGCTATATTAGGGGTTTTTCTTGAACCCTTGTTGAAATTCGCAAAGCTCTTTTCAAGTTTATTTGCGAAAAACCTAAATCTGAGACTCCAAGAAGGTAGCAAAGCGGGTTTTCCGGATTGATTGGTTTTTGATTTCCCCAGATATTTCGATTTCGATTTACTTGGATTTCGCCCAGATTTGTTATTAGGTTTTTTTCCCCAATCTTTTTCACTGTGCACCGTCAGTCCTAATCAGCAAATTTTCTTCTCATTTCCCTTCTTCTCACTCCAATTCATCATCCACGTCAGCATTAACGGTCAACGTCGGTCAACAGATGGTTTGGTGTGACTTTTGCTCCCAATATGTAACCTCATGTATACTTTCGCTCCCAAAAAAAGCTCGTGGTGCTGGGCGCTCCCCAGGAAAAAGTTCATGTGTATTATTGCTCCTTAACCCAAAAAAAATTAATTAAAACGTAGACTATTTTATTCCTTAAGCAACCGAAATAGTAACCCATTTTCTAATTTTTAAACCTTTTAAATTCTCAAGGAAGTAACGATGTCATTTTGTTTTGTGAACACGTTGCTGACGCAAGGATTTTTCCTTTACATGGAAGTGACGTGGAGGATTTGCTCCACCTGTTAGCTCTGCCCATGAGAATCTCCCCAGAAAACGTGTGATCATGTTCTGCTAAGATTCCACGTCTACTTTTGACCCAAAAAAACAAAAAAAAGATTCCACGTCTAAAAGTTTTTTTTTTAATCATTCCATTTTGATTCCCCAAATTTGAGGCCTTCCTCCTAATATCACTCCGCCATCCTCCTACGCTAAATATATATTTACAAGAATGCTCAACTCCTATATAGATTCAAGAGTTAAGGTGTAGATTTGCCAACGAACTATTACTCGAGGAGCATCTGACACAAAAAACAATTGAGGATACCAAAATTATCAATCAACAATTACAAAGTGAAAAAAAAAACACAATTAAGGTGCAAATTGACCAACGAACTGTTATCCCGTCACTATCTTGGTGTCTCCGTCTTCCATTGAATATCAAAGTGTCGGCGACATTGGTGTCTATAAAGCTTCCAATGTTGTTGGGTGTTCAACTCACCCTCTTGAACTCATCAAAGTCCATATGCAGCTTCAGGGCGAGAATCACGCACCGAAACTAAATCCAGCAGTCCACAGTTTTCAACCGGCACGTGCCTTGCACCCTGATTCCATCCCTCTGATTCCTCAAGCAGCAGCCTCCGCTACCACAGCGCCTTCCCGCATGGGTCTCATCTCTGTTGGTGTTTTCCTTTGTTGGATTTTAGGATCTAAATCTCATGGGTTATGAATAAGAAGTCTCATTGCTTGGCCAACGCCGGTCGCATTGTTTCGCCACGGTCGCGTCAGTTCACCAATGGGTATCCATCTGATCATTTCTGTCATCTATAAATAGGGCGCCCTAGTCACAGAATAGTATCTAGTTTTTCTATATACACTCATACTGCATATACAAAAATATTATGTGCGTTCCGAAAGCAGACTCGTTGGATTCGCTTGGGCTTCAGATTGACAGAGCCCTCATTCTGAAGACGAATAATCCGCTCTATCCTGGGAGGCAATTGCTCAGAAACCTTCGGCATCCGTATTGAGGGAGCAAAATTGTCTTAAGGACACAACGTACGTTGGGCCCGGATTTCTGCATAGTTCATTAACATAATCGGCAGTCTTGTGAGTTCGTTTATAGCTTTTCATGTTATACAGACTTGTTGTATGCTATCTGTATGTGCTGTTTGAAAAATACAGATTCTTGTTCTGCTGTTTCATTAGTATCTGTTTACAGTATATTCAATTCCTACCTATTCAGTATATTTTAAACAACATTCTTATCCAACAAGAAGGCTTAACCGCTCTTTTCTCTCACGTCTCCGCCACCGTCTTACGCCAGTGCCTCATATTTTAATGTAATTGTGATAGTTATTTTTTAAATAGTTATTTAGTACTTTTTTTCAATTTTTAATTGTTTATTGGTAATTTTGATACCCTCAATTATTTTTTGTGTCAGATACTCTTCGGGTAATATTTCGTTCATTTTAACCCTAAATTTAATGTCAGCCTGAAAAACATCTAGTGATTAAACCACAATAATACACCCATGAAATTTGCATATTTCTCTTCGTGCATAATATAGTTGATGGTATGATTTTGAGAAGTGCAAATTGATCTTTACACTTCGATCGGCTATTGTTTTTTGAAAATTCTAAAAATGATAATGGTCAAAAGTCAGCATTTTCAGCCTGGCACATTGTCTCCCCTAACAACTGATTAGCTGGACCACAACTATTCCCACACCACGAATAAGTTTAATTTCTATTTTATACTTAATTAGTCATTTTAATTTCTATTTTATACTTAATTAGTCATTTTTTGTATTATATATATATATATATATTCATTTTTGGTCATAACCCATGCATTTACAGTACTGTTTATAAAGAGTTATACCTCATAACTTCACGCTTAAAATATATACATTTAAGGAAGGTGGTTGGGGTATAAGGCCCCGAAAATTTCTTTATGAAATGAAATATACAAGATAGACTGGATTGTTAGTGATTTGTGAAAAGTACAGTTAAGTTGTTGTAGACTTGTAGTTGTAGAATTATACATATAGACACATTATAATGACATTGGACAATGATAGAAGGTGGCCGGAGAAAAGTACAGGCATGAGTGACAGCCCGCCAAGAAATATGCATGTGCAGCCACAAATTCAAAGGCAAGTGGCGGCTAATATCAGTTCACTTGTTTGTATTATATTGTGTTGTTTTTTATTCGCGTATTTATTTGACATTATCCATGGTTATTTGTACATTAATATTGTCAATATATATATGCATGTTTGTAAATAAAGTATATAATATTTAATTTGCGAGCAGGGGAACCATAGGATCAATGCAGGGGCGGATTTAGGGGTTAGGGGTGGCCCCCTAAAATTACAGAAATTGACCTACAATTTTTGAAAATTATACTTAAGCCTCCTAAAATTTTAATATTTTCACTTTAGTCCCTATTAAAAATTTCATAAAGGGACTAAAATGACAATATTGAAATATTTATGAGGCTAAAGCATAATTTTAGAGAATTTTGGGTCCATTTCTGTAATTTTCGCTCCCAAATTTCAAATACTAACTCTACTGGGTTTTGTTCTGTAATTTTCACCCCCCTAACTTCCTTTCCTGGCTCCGCCCCTGGATCAATGTGAATGGATATAAAGCCGTGGGGGCAGATATGGAAAGAAGGAGAAAGTTGACAATAACAGCAATTAGCAGATATAACATGAAAGAGGATATGGATGAGGAAGAGTCTGAGATGGAGGGCAATATACACATATGGGAATTGAAAGGAAGCCAATTTTGAAATTTAACAGATTAAAAAAAGCAGTGGTCAAAAACTGGCATACGAAAAAGTCAAAGATGCAATTTGGTTTTCAGGAGGCAGTCATGGTTAATATGAATGGGAACGGGAGGAATTAATTTAAGGCAGGAAAAGAGAGAGTACAAGTCTTAATTTAAAACCTAAGTCAGTGTTGCGTGGTTTTTGACATTTTTGGATAAGGCCAACGACTACAAAGCCTCTTTATGACTCTTGAGATTGACTGCTGACTTCTCATTCCGGCCACTGTTGATATCTTGAAAATTGAATTCCCCTTTCATTTGTATCCTATTGACTTCTCACACAATATTTTTTATTTATGAACCCAAGTTAAAAACCATGCCTTCTCTTTGGTGCTGTTACCAAATTTACAATCTTTATGCTAAATAAAAGGACATCACTTGTATCTACCAAGAGGAGAACTAGGACAGTAAATAAAGTAATGCTGAATGGTTGCCCCAAAAATGCACTTGTAAATGTAATATATGAATATTTTTTAAAAGTGTGAAGATCATAACTTTTTATTTTACTTTACAATATTTGCTGGGATTGAAGGGGAGAACTCTCTCCCGTACAACTAATTCATCGGAACCAAAAAATGATAGTTAACTCATAAATTCAAATAAATTTTTAACTTTACTAATATTAAATAAGGTTTTGAAGGAGAGAAAAACAATACAATGAGCCATGTTTAAATAGTCTTCCGTAATTAAAAAAAATACTCTTCCAATTATAAATATAGAACAAAGTTTGTAATGCAAAAGTATACTACAAACTTAGGACCAGATGTAGTATTAACTATACAGGCAAAATTGATAAATTAGTATTAACTGCTCTCAAAGTGACATATATTACAGATCAAATCATTTATCTAGAAACGATTTATATTGTGGATTGGAAGAAGTAGTGTATAAGAAAATTTATTTGCTTGAAACTGAAGGAGTTCATTTTTTGCTCCTTCTCTTTAATGAATGAATTTCATTAAAAATTATAACAACAGATTCAAATACTCTATCATACAAACAGTTGGAGATTTAATTCTCAATTGGGGGGATGTTCTCATGTTATTAAAATATTGTTGAATAATATAAACCAACAAATTTGAACGCAAATGCAAATCGTGGAACACGAAGATAAATAGAAAAGTAGTGGAGCATCAGTGCTGATGTCAATCGATTATGAGTTGATCTTTACATGTATTACGTGCCTCGTGTCAAAAAAAGATAATAAATTTTTGATCGGTCCACAGGGCATGATCAACTGATTTCTTTTTAACACTTGGCCCAAAAATAACGAGAAGTTCTTGTGTCACCCTAGAGAACCAACTCATTTGTAGACTGACCAATGAAATAATGACATCTCATTTGTTTTTAATCTTATGTGTCGGCCTGAACATCACTCCACCTTTCCCCTCACGTCACCTCATCTAGATTGTGACTTAAAAATACAACCCCTTATGTCATTTAATTTTAATCCTAGTCATCTAGAAAAATTCAAATTTTATGATTTTAACTTAAACTTTTTTATTTAGAAAAACAAAAAATATTCCCCTCTAAATTAAGAAGTTTAGGTTTTAGAAGTTATAAAATTTGAATTTCTTCGTATGACTTGTATGTCACTTAAGATTAAAATAAGATAAGTTATTATATTTTTATCAGTGAGTGTATAGAAAAGGTGACTCTGGTGTGGCGTAAGTATTTCTCATTATTTTAATCCTTTTTCATTAAAATATGCGATTCTTTCCCAAAACTTTTCCTTTCCCTCACCTGCAGCCACTTTACCCAAAACTTTTCCTCTCTCTCACCTGCAGCCACTGCTCCTTCTTCTTTCCATAACATGACTTTCATTTCCATCTGATTCCATTCTTTTTCTCTGTTCTCTTTTTCCTAACTCCAACTCTTCAGCAATGGCGTCTTGACCAGCATCGAGCCCTGGATCCTGCGACTATGAAGCTCTCTCACTAAAGCCCTCCAGATACGGTTTCACCGTTTCTTAGCGATTAAAATAAAAGGGAGAGGGGAAAGTGACATATGGAGGCAGACATGTAGGATTCAAAATAAATGGGCTCTCGTTATTTTATCGGTCATTCTACAAATGAGTTATCACTCAAGCATTAATTTCTCCAGAAATACCCCCACACTTAAAATTACTACTCTCTTTGGTTGTTATTTCAACATATATTTGCCTAATTTATTAAATCAAGAAAATTAATAGAATTAGTTAATATGTTATATTTTTTTTTAAAACACCCTAGTAATCTTTTTTAATTGTCTCATCTCCTTAAATGTTGTTAAAAAAATATCAATAGAGGTAAATTAAGAAAAAATTGATAAATATAAAAATCATGTCTCATATTCAAGACCAAGATTAACTCCCCAAATATAAATTATACTCCCTTTGGTTCTAATTATAAGACATATTTAACCGATTTTGGGGAGATTAAGGAGAGAAGTTAAATTAGTTAATTTTACTTATTTTTTGAAAATCCCCTTATATAAATTTAAAATGACATAAGTAAAAGTGAATCAACAACTCCTGCCACATACCTCTCTGATATAGAATTTTCCTTTCAACACGTTTTATAATTGAAATAATTGTCTTACTATATATACATATGTGTGTGTGCATAGGCGGATCCACCTATTAGACAAGGGGGGCACTTGCCCCCCTGAATTTGGAGAATTTTTTTTTAAAAAAAAATTAAAATATATTTAAATGATTATCCACCCTTAAATTAAGTGCTCATCCTTAATATATTAATATTGCACTTCGTAATCAGATGGGGATGAATGATTGTTTAGTGTCTTATATTGAAAAAGATGTATTTGATAGCATTGATAATAAGACAATTATGATGAAGTTCCAAAAAATAAGGCCTAGAAGAATGACATTGTAATTATTTTTATTTTAATATACTTTTGTTATTATTAACATATATGTACTTGAACTTATTAAGTGTCCACCCTTCATTGTAATTTATGTAGCTGCATTTTTAACAGCATTTAGCCTTACTTTTCTAAATGACAGGTTTGTAAAATAATTACCTCTCTTATTACATCATCAGTATTCACTTGATTTCATGAATATTTTTTTATATATTATTTTCTTTTCTTGTTTATATTCTTTTGTTTTTAATGCATCTAAAACTTTTCTTTAAAAAAAAAATTCGGGGGCGCTGCTCTCGAACCCCCAAATCCCCCCGCCAATTGTGTCCCCTTCTGTAAATTTCTAGATCCGCCCAGTGTGTGTACATATAGATCTATACATACACACATATATATATATTGACACACACACACATATATATACACACCCACATATACACATATATAGATCTATACACACACACATATATATATGTATGTATATTGATAGACACAGATATACATATGTATACACACAAACACATATAAACAGATATGCATATATGTACACACATATATATATTCACAAATTAACATCACTTAATCGATAAATAAATTAAAATCCAAAAATTTAAAAGTTTCGCTGGTCAGAAGAGTTTACGCACCCACATATATATACTTACCAAAAACCAAACACACTTGAGAGAATAAAATAGGGGTATTTTAGGAAGAAATTAATAAAAATTAAAATATTGTTTTATAATTAGGACAAAAAATAACTCCTAAATGTTGTCTTATAATTAGAACCGGAGGGAGTAATAAGGACTAGAGAGAGTAACAAACATACTACCTTTACGCTAAGTAAAAAATATAATTTTTTTTCTTCGCGCGCACACACACATATTTTTATTTATTTATTTATAGGGGGAGGTTGGCATCAATAGATGTGAGGATTAATCTGTTTTCCTCCACAATTTCTGTTGAGTTTGAAGAAATTGGTGCAGAAATTTAAGGGCTGCATAAAGTTCACTTCATTACGGCTAACAATTTGTTAGTTGAGGTGGTGAGATACATCATTCTCATAAAGAGGAGAGTACATACAAATTTGAATTCTAAGAAGTGCACTGGTTAAGTGAAGAAAGATGATATACCTTTTATTCTCTATGCCTTGAAAGAGACTCTTGTTCAAATATTCAAAAAAAAAAAAAAAAATCACTCCTTTAAGTACTCCTTGTTTTAATTTGCAGAACAACGCGCGTTTTTTTAAAAAAAAAACTTTCACGAAAGTTTAGACAATGTGTATAATTTTTTTGTTGGTAAAAAAATTTTAAGAAAGAGGTTGGGCTCACCTATAATTAAAGGCAGAGCGAAATCTCTCTTCCTCCCAAGTGATACCAATATTGGGCAAAGCGAACCATCTATTACCCTCAGACGTGTAGGGTGTGCATGAGAACCATTCTGTTCCCCAGCACTGATTCTGAGATGAAACAGTTTTTCCTGATTCTGTGTCTGGGAAAAGTTCTGAGAATCATAATTACGTTTGTTAACTCATTTTATTTTTATTCCGAGAATCAGAATTACGTTTGTTAACACATTTTATTTTTATTTATGTAATTTTTATATTCAAAAAATTATTTATGTGGTGGTGGCGGCGGTGACGGTGGTAGCGGCGGTGGCGGTGGCGGTGGTGGTGATGGCGTTGGCGGTAGTGGTGGTGGCAGCGACGGCGGCGGTCGTGGTGGTGGTGGCGGTGGCGGTGGTGGCGGTGCGGTGGCGCCGGCAACGGTAGGGGTGGGGGCTGTGGGGGTGGGGGTGGCGGCGGCGGCGGCTGTGGGGGTGGCGGTGGGGAGGGTATCTGTCGCTTATGGTGATTAGAATTTCTTCACTTCGTCAATGTCACGATCGAGAGAAGGGGAAGAGAGAAGGGGAAAAATAGATTCAGTATTTGTGCCATGGAATAGAGAAGCAGAAATTTTCTGCTTCTTTTTTTTATTCCCCAGCACAAAAAAGAAACCGGTTCATCCCAGGAACAAAAAAAAACCCGGATTTACCAAACACAATTCCTATCCAATTTTGTTCTTGGGAACAAAAATTAAGAAAAAATTCATTCTGGGAGCGTTACCATACACACCCTTACTTAGACAACCTTGAGGCGTGCTAGTTTTTAATGATGATGAGAGGTACTCTTTGTCCATAACCGTTTCTTTTTCTTTGGAAAAAAGCAACATACATGAACAACTTTTTCGGGAAACTATTCAAATGATCACAATATGTGGAATAAATTAAACCTGCAGCAATGTTGGAAGTGAATGCAATACGTTTGCGTGCATGTCCATTCTACTTTAATCAATTATCTATTGGGACAACATCATCAATAATACTACTGGCGGAATCAGGTAATTATATTTGACATAAAAAGTCAACGTTGTATTATTTTTCAAATTATTTATTACGTTTTATGTACAAAAATCTTCGTGACACCTTTGTATAGTCAACAACACCTGCGATTTATTTTGATTAAAATACTAATCAATCTTGTACTTAAAAACTACAAATCAATATCTGATTCACACACAGTTGCGTGTGTGGGGCTTCAAAATACGTATAAAAAGGTTTATTTTATGTCAGGAAACATAAGGTATCGGCAAAATCGACTTTCAAAAATCAAAAGCATAAATGGCAATAAACCAAACAATTCCCATATATATCCATGTTTTTCACATGGATATATGGCCAAAAAAAATAATGACACATCAACGATTTAAAAATGTTTTTCATTTAAAGAAATTGAAGGAAGGAATAATAGTTAGTTGAAACTCACATGTATTGTTTAATTCAATAATTATGTTTTAAAGTCAATAATTATATAAAACTAATATGTGGCTTGTTTGTTTGTTTTTTAAATTTCATATTTTTAAATCAGTTGTATACATAAAGAAGTTATCATGTTTACCTAAAAATAGACTCCTTCCGGCCCTAATTATAAGACCAAGTTTGTAGTGCAATTTGCACTATAAATTAAACTTGGTCCTATAATTAGGACTGGAGATAGTATTATTGTAACAACCCGACTTTTCTAAAGCAGTATAAATTTTTTTTTTTCAAACATCATTTCAAAATCATCAGAGTAGAGCATTTGAGCGGAAAAGTAACTGATATATATATTCAAAATGCCCACTGGCTAGTTACATAAACGGTATAGTAACCGAGAGTTCCAAAAAGTAAAGGATAATAATGGAAAGTCTTGATAGGATCCTCGAACCTGCCGCTTCCCTCTCTCCTCGTTCCTCGGTCCTTCCGACCCCGACGCTATATTGAGAGCCGAGATCCGCACCGGATCTCGGGTGTAGGTTAACCTCATGTATACATACACACATATGGGTTACCAAGCAACAACATATAAACCACACCCAATCAATGCTCATGTATCGCTCCCAAAGATACGATATATCGCTCCCAAGATTACGTATGTATCGCTCCCAAGATTATAAATGTATCGCTCCCACCTTACAGATATATCGCTCCCAAGATGCATACGCTTATCTTCTAACATAATATGCATCCCAACAACACCCCACATATACACACCATACACACATCACATACATACCATATACAAGATACTATATCCATCGTATTAGTGTTACAAAGACGCGAACGTACATACACCAATAAGCACACAACAAACCTACGGTCATCATCTACCTCATATAGGTATACAATAAACATCGGCGTTAATGTTACAAAGATGCGAACGTACATACACCAATAAGCACACAACAAACCTACGGCCATCATCTACCTCATATAGGTATACAATAAACATCGTCAGCGTTAATGTTACAAAGACGCGAACGTACATACACCAATAAGCACACAACAAACCTACGGTCATCATCTACCTCATATAGGTATACAATAAACATCAGCGTTAATGTTACGCACGCGACGTACATACACCAATAAGCACACAACAAACCTACATCATCATCATCTACCTCATATAGGTATACAATAAACATCGGCGTTAATGTTACAAAGACCAGAACTTCGACGCATTTATGATTTTCGAAAATAAAGACTAAAATAGCCCTCCCATATGATACCCAATCATACTCAAAATTTAAAGGCTATTACTACCCCTAACCTTTAAAAGAGCTATTAAAAACTACAACTTTTCAGCGACTCGATACCTACTATGTTTACACCTCTGCATATTTTTTCAACGCAAACAAGGCTCTAAAACATTTGTAGGAATCTTGTCACCTACTTTCTAAATCTATCTAACAATTCTACTATCTTTCGAACTAAAAACTAAAGATCGAAAGACTTACCCGTTGAAGACTTTCCTGACAATTCTAGGAGCTTACGCACAATTCCCCAGAGCTCTTTCTCTTCTTTCTCACCAAAAATTTCGGCCAAGAGAAGGAAGAAAAAGGTGTGAGAATTATGAAGGAGGGGGTATTTATAGGGTTTTGAAGGGACAAGGTGGGAATTTCCAAAATTGTTCACTTTATGCCCGGTCTACCAGATTTTCCCCGATCGGTCCCCGTTTCGCGTAATCTCGGAAAATCTCAAAATTCTAAATCCATAGCTTTGAAGATCTTCTATTTCTCGTCAACAATATCTAATTTAACTTAAATTTCGGTCTCTTACAGGGTTCCAACAATCAGACCAAGTTCCTCGAAAACGTGTCCGTACGGTCCTAAGCACGAAACTCGTTTTTAGAGACATCAAGAAAAATTCACTGATTCCAAATATGTCCATATAAATTCAAACTCATTCCTAGATATTGAGTTAGAATTTATTTTCTTCATTTCCAAAAATATGCCTATATGCATTTTTCCCTATTTTGTTTTATTAGGAAAATGCACAAACGGCCTTGGAATTAATTTCCTAAGAGGTCACTTGAAGGTAAAAACTCACCGATCAATATTTTACCTTGACCTTGGGATTCCTATTCCTAGATCTCTAGATAGGATCCGTTTCCTAATTTCCAAATTACTATTCATCCTTTTTAACTTTAATTAATTATATTATTATAATATTTGCAAGTTGCATATTTATTTTTCCATTTCTTTTTCTTTTTCTTTTTCTTTGGCCCAAAATTCTGGTCCCTTTTTTTTTTTTTTAATTTTCGTTTTTTTTTTTTTAAATTATTTAATTAATTATTTAATTAATTAAATAATTATTTTCACATACTTTTTTACAAAATTTTCCTATTGGTCCAAACTTGTATTTAGGCTCAAAAATACCTAAACTCAACTATTTTTCTCCAAAATTTCCAATTAATTAGTAAACATATTTTTACTAATTTCAAACCATTTTCCACTAATTTTTGAGCTTTACATAATTGTTTCATAATTTTCTTTGCTCAGGCTTAAGTAATTAGCTCAATATTACTTAATTACTTTATTATCACTTGTTGATAATTTTCTTAATTAAGACACTCCTTTATCTTCAAACTTTTGCCTTAACATTAGAATTTCCATGCCTCATGCATTATTTTATAATTTACAAGGGTATTTTCCATAATTTTTCTAAGTCATTTATGTCCCTTAGGGGCATTTTCGTCATTTTGGCACTTTGGCCCTTAAATTCCCTAATTCAAATTTCGGGTATTACATTTCCCCCCGTTAAACAAAATTTCGTCCTCGAAATTTGCACTCTACCCACTATACTTTGTACTAACTAGACTTCGTCCTACTCGGACCTTGGACTCCACGCATCGGATCTTCACTTGTCTGCCAGCCGCTCCTCCTGGCGATCGAGAATTCGCTTTGGTTTGACCATAAAGATCTTGTCATATTGTACTTTGATATATAGTGTCTCCCGAGGCGCCCATACACCGCGGTCAACACCACAAATACCAAAATGTCTCCATGGCGCCCATACACCATGATAACACAAGATTATCAAAATGTCTCCATGGTTCCCATACACCATGACAACATAAGATACCTCCTACTCAATGACATGATTACGGTAGAAAAATAACGAGGAAACGCGGAATACGTCACGAAGATGGTTCATGTATCATACGATTTAGTTGAATAACTAACACATAGTTAACGTCTGAGAGAAAAATTCCTTACTAAGAGAGATAGTACCTTGGACTCTCTCCGGAAGTTCTCTGTCCATGGTATCGGTTAGCGCGTACATTCGGCCCGGGTTCTGTGGCTTGAATCCTACAGCTTTCTCAGGGCAGTTCGGGGCAATGTGTCCTGGTTTCTGACATCTGTAGCAAACTCGTTTCTCCGTACCTTTCTCAAGACAATTTGTAATAATGTGTCCCGCTTCCGACATCCGAAACAAACCCTTTTGTTAAAACACTCACCGGATGGTACTTCCCGCATTCAGACATGGTCGGGACTCCATCATTCTTGAGTTGTTCTGCTCAAACCGAAATGGCCTCTTGCTTTCTCTTTGAGAGTCATCCCATGGTGCTTCTCTTTCGTGAGGAATTTCCACGGCTACCCTCGCTTTGATCGGCACGGCTACCATTGTGATTCCGTGACTTACGTAACTCCTTCAGTTGCGCTCGGTCATCCGGCAAGATTCTATCGCTTGAGCCATTTTTGGAAATTGTTGCGATACTAGTCTCGCCCTTATATCATATTTCAGTCCAGTTACTAATCGGTTTGCCTTCCAGCTTTCATTCACGTGGCTTTTCAGATATGAAGAATAACGAGACAGGTTGGTGAAACGAGCGAAGTAGTCGTCGAATGATTCTTCATTTCCCTGCTGGACCTGCAGAAATTCTTCCTCCTTAATCACCTGCACCGAGGGAGGAAAATACGCTCGTTGAACTGCTCCAAGAATGTTTCCTGTAATGTTGCCTTGAAGGGTTGTGGAAACACTCTTCCAAAACTGTGTGACCCAATGTTGTGTGGTCTGCACAGCTCTCCCTTGTCGTGGAGGTGACTGGGACCTATCAGATTCCTCAGCTTCCTCATCGTACTCGTCACTTTGCTCGTTTTCTTCTTCTTCATCATCATTATGCTCTTCCTCATTCTGTCGTCTTTCCAGTTGTCTCTCAGCTTCTTGGTCTTGTCTATTCTGCCTTTCCAGCAGTGCATCTATGAGAGCCCTCTGCTCTTGCAGGGTTCTCCTCATCTCCTGTATCTCATCCTGCTCTGGTTGGTTTGGTACCGGATTTACCCGAGGTTGTCTACCTCGTTCTCCGCCTCGGCCTCTGCCCCGCCTCTGGGAGCTCCGGCTCCTCTCGGATTCGCCATGTCGCGTTCCTTGATTAGAGGAAACGTTAACGTTAGATACAGGGAAGACATTCCGCATAACACGAGACTTTATCACACTAGTCTCTAAACTCTATCGCGCTTAGCATTTACACTCCCAGCTTTACCACACTTACTACAAATGAATACACTCTCGCAAAATCTCCCCCTTCATCAGAATTTCATTGATTTGGTCTACTCAGAAGCGGGTACGGGATTTCGTATCAGGAGTTCCTCTACATGAGTCAAATACGCATGTACTATCTTTATTGGTCTCGGAGTTTCATCCGGCGTGACCCGGCTCCGCGTATGAGCTCGTGCTAGAATAGAATTAACGTCCGCATAAACCGGCGCTTATCAGAGTGATGCACCAACAGAGGGTGGTACACCGGTTCAGTATGGTATACCGGTACAGACTGGTACACCGACTCAGGCCTATATCAGTACTTATTTTCAAAATATGCTCTTTAAAAGGCGTAGAGCCTAACTCCGTTACTCAAACCAATTGGCTGGTAAGTGTCTATCATGGGAGCCTCACCGAGTTCACTACGACTGATTGGCTTACCCACATAGACTAGCCTTGCCTTCGGCACCAATGGTTTGTATATAACATAGTTAGATCTATGCCAGGACAACTGCTCTGATACCAAATGTAACAACCCGACTTTTCTAAAGCAGTATAAATTTTTTTTTTTCAAACATCATTTCAAAATCATCAGAGTAGAGCATTTGAGCGGAAAAGTAACTGATATATATATTCAAAATGCCCACTGGCTAGTTACATAAACGGTATAGTAACCGAGAGTTCCAAAAATGCTGCTTCCCTCTCTCCTCGTTCCTCGGTCCTTCCGACCCTGACGCTATATTGAGAGCTGAGATCCGCACCGGATCTCAGGTAACGGTTAACCTCATGTATACATACACACATATGGGTTACCAAGCAACAACATATAAACCACACCCAATCAATGCTCATGTATCGCTCCCAGCATACAGATATATCGCTCCCAGCATTACAGATGTATCGCTCCCAGCATTATAAATGTATCGCTCCCAGCCTTACAGATATATCGCTCCCAAAGATGCATACAGTTATCTTCTAACATAATATGCATCCCAACAACACCCCACATATACACACCATACACACATCACATACATACCATATACAAAGATACTATATCCATCAGATTAGTGTTACAGCACGCGAACGTACATACACCAATAAGCACACAACAAACCTACAGTCATCATCTACCTCATATAGGTATACAATAAACATCAGCGTTAATGTTACAGTACGCGAACGTACATACACCAATAAGCACACAACAAACCTACACCATCATCTACCTCATATAGGTATACAATAAACATCAGCGTTAATGTTACAGTACGCGAACGTACATACACCAATAAGCACACAACAAACCTACAGTCATCATCTACCTCATATAGGTATACAATAAACATCAGCGTTAATGTTACAGTACGCGAACGTACATACACCAATAAGCACACAACAAACCTACAGTCATCATCTACCTCATATAGGTATACAATAAACATCAGCGTTAATGTTACAGTACGCGAACGTACATACCTCCGTAAACCGAACAGAATGGCCAGGTAAGTGTCTACCATGGGGGCCTCACCGAGTTCACGGCGACTTAATGGCTTACCCACATAGACTAGCCTTTCCTTCGGCACCAGACTGTTCTAACACATTTGCATTCAATAAACATACCATAACAATACACATAGCACATATATGCATACCATAAACATAAGAGTTAATGTTACAGTACGCGGACGTACCTTCGTTGACGGTAGACGGCACTTCCGTCGGAAATCGTACTTTTCTACGGGAAAACGTGAAAACGTCCAATAGCGGCACTTCGGCAGTAATTAGCAGCAGATTAGGATTTCGACGTCCTATAGGAGTAATATCACTTTCATTAGTGATTTGGCATTATAACGGCATTTTAGGTAAAAATTACCATTTTGCCCTTCTACCCCTACTTGGCGGAATTTCGCGGCGCTTCGCTACAAAGGCTATTTTCTTCCCAAAATTTCGCTGAACTTCGACGCATTTATGATTTTCGAAAATAAAGACTAAAATAGCCCTCCCATATGATACCCAATCATACTCAAAATTTAAAGGCTATTACTACCCCTAACCTTTAAAAGAGCTATTAAAACTACAACTTTTCAATGACTCGATACCTACTATGTTTACACCTCTGCATATTTTTTCAACGCAAACAAGGCTCTAAAACATTTGTAGGAATCTTGTCACCTACTTTCTAAATCTATCTAACAATTCTACTATCTTTCGAACTAAAAACTAAAGATCGAAAGACTTACCCGTTGAAGACTTTCCGGACAATTCTGTCATTCCTAGATATTGAGTTAGAATTTATTTTCTTCATTTCCAAAAATATGCCTATATGCATTTTTCCCTATTTTGTTTTATTAGGAAAATGCACAAACGGCCTCGGAATTAATTTCCTAAGAGGTCACTTGAAGGTAAAACTCACCGATCAATATTTTACCTTGACCTTGGGATTCCTATTCCTAGATCTCTAGATAGGATCCGTTTCCTAATTTCCAAATTACTATTCATCCTTTTAACTTTAATTAATTATATTATTATAATATTTGCAAGTTGCATATTTATTTTTCCATTTCTTTTTCTTTTTCTTTTCTTTGGCCCAAAATTCTGGTCCCTTTTTTTTTTTTTTAATTTTCGTTTTTTTTTTTTAAATTATTTAATTAATTATTTAATTAATTAAATAATTATTTTCACATACTTTTTTACAAAATTTTCCTATTGGTCCAAACTTGTATTTAGGCTCAAAAATACCTAAACTCAACTATTTTTCTCCAAAATTTCCAATTAATTAGTAAACATATTTTTACTAATTTCAAACCATTTTCCACTAATTTTTGAGCTTTACATAATTGTTTCATAATTTTCTTTGCTCAGGCTTAAGTAATTAGCTCAATATTACTTAATTACTTTATTATCACTTGTTGATAATTTTCTTAATTAAGACACTCCTTTATCTTCAAACTTTTGCCTTAACATTAGAATTTCCATGCCTCATGCATTATTTTATAATTTACAAGGGTATTTTCCATAATTTTTCTAAGTCATTTATGTCCCTTAGGGGCATTTTCGTCATTTTGGCACTTTGGCCCTTAAATTCCCTAATTCAAATTTCGGGGTATTACAATTATTTAGGTTGTATATCATAGGTACCTGAAGAGTGGTTGCAAATTTGATAATTATAGATTACTAATATGGATGGCAAAGAAGATTGCCAATTATGTCCTTCCACTACTGCCGACAACGCTTTTAACATCTGAAAATAGGAAGAAGCCTATGTCAGAGACATAGTAAAATCAGGATACAACGTCCTTAAAAAAAGGGACGTCGTGAGAGACTAGTGAGAGAATTATGGCGTTTTAAGGGATGCCATAAATTTCTTTTGTAAAAATAAAAAAAAAATACTTCACGTACCGGATAAAAGAGTGATGGAGTGAGAAAGAGACTTCCAGATCTTAACCACCGTTGAAGCCATCAGGGAGACTTCCATATTTGCAAAAATTGGTGTTCATCACCGCTACCGCCGGGTTGGTGCTCATCATTGCATCCACCGCCATGGGGTTAGTGCTCGGCGCCATCGTTGGGGAGACTTCCAAATCTCGAAAATTGGCGTTCATCCCTCTCAGATATGAAATTTCAACAATAGAAGGATAGTAGTTTGCCCATAAATACAGGAAAGATGAAATCGATAAATGATTACAAATTCCCCATAGATCTGTAAACATGAAGGAAAAACGAAGAAGGATAGAAATGTTTTTTAACCAAATAGGAAGTCCCTTACGATTCAACGATTTCCTCCACCACCAGTGGCGGATCTTGGTAGATGGCCAAAAAAAAAATTTGTTCAGATTTTTTTTTAAAAAAAATTAATATAATGTAAAAAAGGTATATTATATATCTTATACATTTGGCCCCTCCAAATATTTTTTTTTTTAAAAATAGTTAATGAGTATACATTTAGCTCCCTAAATATTTATCTCAAGGTTTGCCACTATCCACCACTAAGCTCTATGTTGTCGAAAATCTTGCAATTCCACAGTCGGGCATCTCTTACAGTCATGAGGATACACAGAAGCCAATACTACTCGTCAATACTCTAGAAGTCGTAGGACGGAAACGGAGGGAGGAGCGTTCCGTCGATGGAAGTCATAGAAAGGAGGGAGGACCAAACGTGGAGGATGAGGCCAGAGAATCTGTTGTGCTAACAGAAGAGGAAGTGAAAGGAGAGGTTTCTGAAGGAGGGAGGTCTCATGGGACATCAAAAATAGTGCTCTTAGTGTTGCTTTTATAAGTTGGGATGCCAAAAACTCTAATTTTAGAGTTGCTTTTGTAAATTGGGACGCACCATTTTTAGCGTCTCAATTCTAAAAGGGACGTTTAATATGTTAAAATTTGCACACATAATTATAAAAATGTCACTGTCTTTACTTTTTACTTATATTTTTAAAGAATTTTTTTTTTTTAGAAAGTAAAATCCATTTTTCGTAGTAGTGCTTCAATTATATGAGTAAATAGATCGATTAGGTTATACATATAGGCCGAGATCTGCAAGTTTTTGTTATCCTGGAAAATTAGGATGTTGTTTTCCATATATGAAAAATCATCGTTCATTTTGAATGAAATCTCCGGTATAAGTATCCGACATTCTAATTTTCTAATTTAAACATGTTCATGTACAGCAACTATATATAATAATTGAACCGTCATCTACATGATTAGTTTCGTTAGATGCCTGTCAACTATTCCAAATGTTCAGAACTGTCTCTCTCTGCCCTAACTAATCTAAGAATCAAATCGAATGATTAATTAAGAAGCTGTAAAACCCTTACATCTACCTATACCTTTTCCATTGATTTAAATAGTATATCCTGACTTATTAGCACGAATAAATGAAAATAAACATGCAGCAAATGAAAACAAAGAAAGAAATGCATCAAACTTTTTTGGTTTGCATCATAAACTGGTAGCTAGCTCTAGGGAAACACGTACGCAAGACACAAAGGGGAGTCTAAAAAGAAGGGGAATGAAACGATTCTTTCTTTCTTTTCTGGGGTTCAAACATGTTAAGGAAACTCACAAATAAAACTAGTCGCACTACGAACACCTACTAGTTAATTAGCTTCTTAAAGCAGAAACAAGGAAACATATATAACAATTAATATTTGGTGCATATATAGGATCATCAGTCATCTTCGGCTTCCACATAGGACCTCCAGTACCAGTGCTGTCCCCACACCTTTTCAGTCATCTCTTCGATGGGAACGTTCTTGGTCTCCGGCAAGAAAAATATTGTGAACAAGGCCATAATCACAATCCAGCCGGAGAAGAACAAGAAGATGCCAAACTTCATGTTGCAGAGCATGGACAAGAAGGACTGAGCAATTAAGAAAGTGAAGAGCATGTTGGCAAAGACGGTGATGCTCTGGCCGGCCGACCTCGTCTCCAGAGGGAAAGTCTCGCTGGGAATGAGCCACCCGAGTGGGCCCCAGGACCAGGCGAAGCCTGCCACGTAGATACACACCAGAAGCACCACCACAATGGCCAAGCCGGTGGACATGAGGTTGGAGTGATCCGTCAGCTTCAATCCCAGCACTATGGCCACCGCCACCTGGCACAGCAACATTTGTACACAAGCCTGCAGAAGCAACATCCTACGACCCACTTTGTCCACGGAATACACCGACACTAGTGTGCACACCACATTCACCAATCCCGTGATCACAGCCGAGTACAAGGAAGCGTTACCCTTGAACCCGATCGTGCTGAACAACACTGGCGCGTAGAACATGATGGCGTTGATTCCCGTGAACTGTTGGAACACCTGATCCGCGAAATATATATATAGTGTTAGTATTGAGGTTAGGGCTAGCGTGTAAATAAAGACTAAAGAGTTAGTGCGCGCGAGTTCAAAAAGTAGGCAAGTCTGAGACAAATACCGCTAATCCAAAGCATGCACTTATATGGTGCAAAGAGTTACCTGCAACAAGATGGCAATGATCAACATGGGGCGATTATTGCGCTTGAAGAGTTTGCTCCAGGGGTTGTTGATCTGTTTAGCGACATTGCTGGCCCGGACGAGCTCGTTGTACTCTGCGTCAACGTTGTCGACGCCGCGAATCCTTTTCAAGACAGCTTTTCCTTCTTCAAGCTTACCCCTCTCTATCAGAGAGTTTGGTGTGTCATCTACTAAAATAGCTCCCACAACCAGTAACAGTGCAGGTACTGCCGCCAGCCCCAGCGATATCCTCCACCCGTATCCTCCTTCAATCCTGCATTCACGAGACCAGTTCATACGAGCATGATGCATTGAGACAAAAAGAGAAGCTAATTACTTACTTGGCGGTGCCCGAATTGACAAGATTTGCGATGAGAATGCCAATGGTGACGTCAAGCTGGAAGAGGATATTCAGAGCTCCGCGAAATTTGGTTGGTGCGATTTCGGATAGGAAGACGGGGACGGCTTGATTGCCGAAACCGACGCCGACACCGAGAAGGATCCTGCCGATGATGAGCATTGCAATGTTGACGGCGGCAGCGTTGATGATGGCTCCCACGATGAAGATGGCGCCGCCCATCAACATAACTGGCCTGCGGCCTAACTTGCGGTTGATGCTACCGGCGAACATGGTGGACACCAGGGCGGCGAGGTAGAGAGAAGACGTGAAGAGCTGAAGGTATTGGTTATCGTATTTGCAGTAGTTGCTGTTGGCTCCCGCATTTTCTTCGATAGTTCTCTCGTAAACTATGGGGAAAAAGTGTTTTAGAAAAGAAGGCATGGCTGTCACACCGCCCGATATGCCAATGTCATAACCGAACATGAGACCGCCGGTTGCCGCCATCACGCATGATATGATCACCGTGGACGTGATCTTGGCCTCAAATTCACCGGTCGGCGCGACTGAAAATCCCCCTGCCACCATTTTGCTTTACTTTGGTTTCTATTCACTGACGAGTTACAAATTGAAAATCAATTTGAGCCAAGGCAATAAATAGTGGACGCTTGTGCTGTTATAACAAATGCGAAAAAACGCGAGTGCAGCGAGGGCGAGGGTTTTGTGGAATGGTAACCACCGCCAGCGAGGGAGAAAGAGAGGAAGGGGAAGGGGTGAGAGCATGAAACGAGGAGGAGTATATAAATGTGGTAAAATAAAGTTTGGATTTGATGAATTCGTTGAGATATCATGGAGATTGCTTCGCAACTAATTAACTTTCACACCTACATTCTTGGATCAAATCTGTTACGGATATAAACCACTTGATTCTCTATCTTTTCCATCAACTTTTTTTTTTTTTTTTAAAGAAGGGTTAATATAATTTTTTATCCCTTTTGATGGCTTAAGTTTTTTTTTTTATTCTCTTTAAAACATTAGTCTCTGTACATAATAAAAACCTAAATCGTTTTGTCTCTTGAGAGAACAAAACCAATGGCTTGAAAACGCTGTTAATGTTGCTTATTTTTAATATAATATTTAGATTATTAAATAAATTGCTATAAATGAAATCGAGATTTTCATATTTAGATTATTAAAATAATATGATTAGATATATTAGAAATATAATATCAAAATAATATTTTATATAATTAAGAGATAAAAATATACATCAGGTAAAACTTAAATTACTAAATGTATACTTTAATGGATCAGATTAATTATAACAGATTCCAATAAATAAAAAAATTATAGCAGATCAAGAGTTTTTTTTTTTTTGACGCAGATCAAGAAATTAAACTGCATCATCACTTTAATTAAAATTATTCTTATCCAGATTTTATGCGATTTCAAAAATAATTTGACGGTTTTAAGGGATATATTTATTATTATTTCGAGAGTATCTGAAGGTGTGAGATGAGTCCCAATATGGGAAAAAACGTGCGATTAGATCAAGAACTATGTAAAAAACAATAAAATGTTGTGAAATGATAATTCTTACAAAGGCTTTATTTTAAAATTATTATTATTTATATTAAAAATTACTTTTTCAGTGGTATAGACGTATAGTCATCATATGAATTGTAGTCAGTGTTTTTCGTGGGTGATATTAGCGGTATTTTATAATATTAAAAGTATACTTTATAAAATTGAGAGGTTAAAATTAAACATGATCTAGATTTAAAGGATAAGAGTACACTATTATTATGTTATCAGATAATTATCATCATATTTAAAACACTAAACCAGTAAAATATAAAATATCTTGACCTCTATCTTAATAACTAAAAAATGATGAAAAGTACAAAGAATGTAATATGGAGTATAAGGATAGAGAATAGGATATTTTACAGAAAAAATTATAGAAAAATATCAATTATACTTTAAAATTATGTTGACAATAATAGTAAAGTAATTATCAACTCATTTTGTTAGGAAATCACTTATTTAAAATTTTGAAATTTAAATAATATTTTTTTAAGATCTATAAATAATATGTTAACTAATCTAATTAGAGAGAATAATTAGGAAGAAAATAGGGAGAAAGAATATATATGAAGAAAGATGTATATTATCAATGGAGCAATATGCTCTACAAAGAGTATTTTGTGATTAAGATTAATGGTGAGGATGTGGGCCCTTTATATAGACTAAGCCCCTAACTAACACTCTAACTAATCTCTAACTAACTATTTAATATCACCTTATATTTTAACACGCCCCCTCAAGTTGAACACTATTTAACAAGGTGCTCAACTTGAACAACACAAAATAAGGGGATAAAATGAATCAAATTGAATTAGTTTTACAATCAACAAAAATACAATACAAAGATTTCTTCAATTCACAATTTTTTTCTTCCATAACATTCTTCTCCATATCTACGACTGCTGCTTCACTTCTGCAACATTGCTTCTCATTTTCACAATTGATAGGAGCGAGGAGGCGATTCTTCACTGCTCTCTACTCTACTTTCCCTTAAATCGACAGGAGCGAGGAAGCTATTCTTCATTGCTCTCTACTTTGTTTTCTCTTAAATCGACAGGAACGAGGAGGCGTCATTTCTCTGCTCTCTACTCTACTCTCCAACATCATCACTTGCTGATACAATGAACACAGAATGTGAATCCAGCTGCCACCACTTTCTTCTAATCTCCTCACATTGCAGATTGTCTAGCCACAGACATTTACAGAACCAGCCAATATAAAGGTTAACCAATTGTTAATCTAGAAGGCACAACCACCACAAACATTCAATTATTGATGCACATAAGCAAACCCCAAGAAATAAGTTAGGGATAACATTGCATCATTATATTTGAGGCAGATATCTCCAATACCCCTCTGGTCCTCAAGCTCCATCCATACCTTCCTTCCTCTTAGAAATTATTTGCTTCCAATAGGGACAATAAATTGACCAAAATTCGGTGAAACAAAAATTGAAGCAAAACCATGATGACTTAGCAAAATCCTTTGCCACCGCAGGGCAACGTGAATGGATCACCACCACATTGATTCAAAGTTCTAATCACTTGATAGCCAATTATGATTTTTCAGAAAACAACAAGAACTCAAAAAACAACTTGAACATAAAAAATAATGCATCCAACACCAATATCTCATCAGATTTAAATGGATGGCAATATGAATAAAGATGGGCTTCTACTCAATAATATAATAGAATAATCGAACCTCTGAATGCAGAACTCCATCATAGTAGTCACCGGAAATAGATAAGCTGATCAAAACATCTAGCTCAGCAGTAGCAGACACTAGCTGCCTCCACTTTGTATGATGTTCGCGAAAACGACAAACTAATCTCTGCAAAATATTTTTCAACGAGGACTCCTTTTCCTCTTCCGTTTGGGCAAGTTCTCCCACTAACCTTTTAATATGTGGAGTCCAATACCTGTAAAAGCCCTTTCTGGATGACCTCATCTCAAAATCCCGCGAAATATTTCCACACACATCTTTAATATTAACTCCATTTCAAATAATAGTGATGCCCAGACCTTTATCTCAGTTGATACATTTAGAATCAATTTATCGAATCTTGAGGTCAGTGATCAGAGTTTCAATCTCATCGACATGAAGCCACCAAACATGCAGTATGCTTTAGAGATGATAACATCAGTTGAATTCCATCCAGTACACTGCAACTTGCTAACATATAGCAGCTCACGTGGTCTTATTCGTATATCTGACATGAGACAAGCATTAAGATGTGACCGTAGTGCTAAAGTATTTCTTGATCGTTCTCTCTTTGGTATGAAATCCCCTCTTGAGGAAATGACTGCATGCATATCGGACGTAAAATTTCTGGCACTTCTAACAGGTATGCCTCCTTCTTGACGATACCAAAAGTCACCAAATGCTGCAAGAATGTATGCACATCATGGGTCTTGACATTCTCGATTCCACCACGCTCTTCCAAGCTCGCCTTCCAAGTCTCAGCAATCTCTTTGGCTCGCTCCTTCACGATCGGCGTCACCAAAAGCCTGGATTTTCCAATCACAGGGTCCACCGTCACCGGGATAAGGGACTCCAGGACCAGCACACAAGCCTAGCCCAAATTGTTGTTGTTGTTCTTCTCGATCTTGTCGCCCCTCTTGTCCATCGAGAACACCACCGATATGGCTTCCAAAACGAACTTTGGCGGATCGACACACTTAGCCAAAGCCAAAGGCATCTGAGCCCTCAAAGCCTCCAATTCGTTCTTCTTGCCAACGACGAAACCCCAAAAACCAGAGGCATCCATTCTGAGGCAGAAGTGACGGTGAGAGGATCTACTATAAAAGAAGAGGTCAAACGCGATTTGATTTTGGGGATTGTTTATCAGATCGGGCGATATATGAGAGTGGGATTCTATTTTCTGGGGACATAGACCTATAATCTCTTGTTCGCATAACAACCTTGCTGTTGCTCCAGGTCACCTAGTTTAAAAAATTATACTACATTTGATATATGGGTTTGTTGGGTTGGATGGAGGGGAGGGGATGAGATGGATTTTAGCATTACATTGTTTGGATTGATTAAAACAATGGGGATAAAATGGATTTTAATGTTACCTTGTTTGGTTCAGGAGGAGAGGGGAGGGAAATTATTTTCATATGTCTTATATTATAAGTGATTTTTTCTAAACTCCATTAAATATATAATAAAGTTTAACTATAAATAACATTTAATACAATTATACATAAGGGTAAAGTTATATATATATATATATCATTCTATGATGAGTGAATATAAAATTATAATCAGTGGATATATGTATATTGAGACTAATTAAAGATGAAATCCCTCCCCTCCCTCTCATTCCTTTTGTTTTTTTCTTTTTTTTTCGATTTTTTTTTATAGAAATCTAGGGGTATTCTCCGCCGACAGCAGAGACTAATCCTCCTTCGCACCATAGTCGTCCCAAAGGGGTATTGGTGCTGGCCAAATAACATTCTCCATACATAATGCCATCATTCCTTTTGCTTCAAACCAAACAAAGAAAATGTTCGCAATAGCATCAAATTAGGCTAAAAGCCCAGTGGCTGATGGACTTAAGGGGAAAAAAAGCTGCTTCTAGGGGAATTAAGGTGTTTGGGAATGAATCTTTGGGGTTGCTGAAGTCCTCGTTGGGAGATTGGAATAGGAATGTTTTTGGCTACGTTGAACGCCAAAAATATATTATCATGAGGAGACTGGAAGGTATTCAAGGTTCCTATGCTTACCCTCATTCCCAATTTCTGGGTTCTTTGGAGGCTGAGTTACAGGATGAATTGGAGAGACTACTGGATATTGAAGAAGTTAAATGGTTTCAGAAATCTAGGGCGGATTGGATCTCTATGGGAGACCGTAACACTAGGTACTACCATTTGAAGACTAAAATCCGAGGAAGGAGGAATAAGGTCACTATGCTTAAGAATGAGAATGGTGTTTGGGTGGAGGATGAAACAGAACTTAAAGCTATGGTTGTTAACCACTTTAAAGATCTCTTTTGCCCGTCTGTTCAGAGTACGTCGAGGTTGAGTACTAGTTCCAAGTTTCCTATAATTGGGCAGGCTGTCCTGTCTAACTTGGCTAGTGTACCATTGGATGCTGAAATCAAATCTGCTCTGTTTGCTATGGGTAGCTTTAAAGCTCCAGGTGTTGACGGTTTCCCTCCTATTTTCTATAAGGCCAACTGGAGAGTTGTAGGGCCAGCCTTGTGTGATTTTGTTAAACAAGTCTTCCAAGGTACTATTTCTATTGTTGATGCAAATAAAACTCTTATTTCGTTAATCCCTAAATCCGATAGTGCTGAATTGGTTAGTCATTTTAGGCCAATTTCTTTATGTACTGTGCATTATAAGTGTGTGTCCAAGATTATTGCTCTTAGACTGAGAGGGATTATGGATAATTTGGTCTCTCCCTATCAAGCTAGCTTTATTAAAGGGAGGCGTATCCAGGATAATATTATTGTTGGTCAAGAACTTCTTCACATTATGAGTAAGAATAGAAGTCGGAAAGGTCTGATGGCTATGAAAATTGACCTTGAGAAAGCGTATGATAGAATTAGCTGGAGCTTCCTCAAGCAAGTTTTGGTTGAAATTGGGGTTGATAATGCTTTTGTGAATCTTATTATAGCCTGTGTGTCTTCGGTTTCTTACAATGTTTTGTGGAATGGTTCGCAGACTGAGTATTTTTCGCCATGTAGGGGTTTGAGACAAGGAGATCCTATTTCTCCTTTGATGTTTGTCCTTTGTATGGATAAGCTTTCTCACCTTATTTGTGATGCAGTTTCTAATGGTAGTTGGAAGCCAATTTATGTTGCTAGGGGAGGCCCTGGTGTGTCTCATCTTATGTTTGCAGATGATCTCCTCTTATTTGGAGTGGCGACGGAAGCCCAAACAATGTGCATGATGAACTGTTTACAAGATTTTATGTTAGCATCTGGGGGTCGTGTTAATAAGAATAAATCCTCTATTTTCTTCTCTCCTAAGGTGCCCATGCATATTCGGGAAGGTATAAAGGCTATCTCTCAGATGCAAGTCTCTTGTGAGATTGGGAGATATCTTGGTTTTCCCCTAACTCGGAACAGGAAGAGGAAAGAAGATTTTCAGTATGTGATTGATCGCATCAAAGCCAAACTTAGTGTTTGGAAGGCTAATAGTCTTTCACTAGCTGGGAGGATCACTCTTGCCAAGTCGGTGCTAAGTACAGTTCCGTTGTATCCTATGCAGGTAGCTCGTTTACCGGGCAATGTATGTCTTGAAATTGAAAGATTACAAATATGTTTTATTTGGGGCCATGGTGAGTCTTCTAGGGCCTACCATCCTATTGCTTGGGATCGTATCACGAAGCCAAGTGACTATGGGGGTCTTGGCCTCAGGAAATTGTCTTCTGTCAACAAGGCCTGTGGTGTAAAGCTAGCATGGAGTCTTATTTCGGGTGCCAAAGGGCTTTGGGCTGATATCCTTGCTTGTAAATATATGTGGAGGGAGGAAGAAGAGCTTCTGAACTATAGACCTGGTGATTCTAGACTTTGGAAGTTTATTTGCTCCCAAAAGGAGGTTGTGGATCAAGGAACCAGATGGCAGATCCGGGGTGGCTCGGAGGTTAATTTCTTCTTCGACTGTTGGTTAGGAGAGGGTATTAAACTGAAGGATTTACGCCTTAGGCCTTTGGCTCTAGATGAGGGAAAGTCTAATGTTGTGGATTGGGTGAGGGATGGCTCACGGAACCTACCTCTTACGTCTCGAGCTTCTTAACCAGGCGGGTCTTAGAAGGATTTTATTTGTTCCGCCTCCTAGATCCAATCTTGGACTGATGTGATGGCATGGGGCCCTCGGCAGATGGGAAGTTTTCTTTGAAAAGCGCCTATTACTTGATTGAGCCGAATCCGATTCTCTTAGGGACAATATTTATAAGGTTATATGGAAGTGGAAGGGGGTTGAAAGGATAAAAGTATTTATGTGGAGAGTGTCTCTTAATAAATTGCCTACGAATCTTTGGAGGAGTAGGTGGTCACAAGCCTCGCCATTATGTGGAACTTGTAATTGTGAGGTTGAGGACATCATTCATATCTTGAGGGATTGCCAATTTGCAAAAGCTATGTGGATTGACTTAATTCATAGTAGGTACGTGTCTGAATTCTTTTCCCTTAACATGCGTGATTGGTTGTTGTTGAATCTAAAAAAACCTCTGGGAAAGAAATGCAGTATACCTTGGAATTTGTTATTTGGGGTCGCTATCTGGAAACTTTGGGAGTGGAGGAATCTAGCTGTTTTTGATAGTTCTTTCACTAAGCCGGCTAATCCTACTGCTGTTATTCTGAGAACTTGGGATAGATATGTTGGAGGTTATGATCTTTTGGGCCAGCCTCAGGGTTCTCGTTTGATTCAGTGCTGTATTTGGGAGAGACCTCCTGCTGGGTGGTGGAAGTTAAACGTTGATGGTGCCATGGTTTTATCTTCTAATAGGGCGGGGTGTGGTGGTTTGCTGCGTGATGAGTATGGGAAGTGGCATCTGGTTTTGTGAAAGCTATAGGAGATTGTCGGGCCCATGTGGTGAGGAATGGGCTATTTGGGAGGGCCTTCGGCTTGCCTATGACACAGGGCTTAAGCACGTCTTGATCGAGTCGATGCTCAAGAGGTCTTGAAATTGATATTTGATTCTAATTGCCATCTAGTGAGCTTATCTGTCATTAGAATCGAGAATTGATTAGCTTGGATTGGCAAGTTAAATGGCGGCACGTGCCCCATGATTCTAATAGGGTCGCGGATGCTTTAGCCAAAATGGGTATTTCGAAGACGAGCGTTCTTAGAGAGTGTCCTTTCTATTTGAAAACTTGGGTTGACCAAGAGTGTTTGGGATTAATTTCCCCTTTGTGTAATTTCTCTTCTTTGTAATGTAGGCTCTGGCCTCTCTTTCATATCAAAAAAAAAAGGTGTTTGGGAAAACATCAATGACTAATAGACTTAAGGAAAAAAAAAAAGCTACTTCTGGGGATCTGGGAGAAACCAAAAATTTGAGTTTCTGCCATAACATCATTAAATCGTTGCACACATAGTGTTTTGTTAAGCAGAGACCAACTTGTAGGGGGATATGTTTAATTAAGCACTTTAGCGTTTTGTAATTTTTTTAATGATAATTTTACTGTTTTTAGCAAATTTACATTTAATTTTTTTTATCCTAAATTATCACATAATATACAACATACACATACATATAGTATTCAATAAGATTCATGTTATTTTCAATCATTTTTCATCTCAACGGACTAATTAAACGCTATGCCAAATAAGAACCCATCTAAAAAAAAGTCACTTTTATCACCGTTGTTTCAAATACAAATCATATTTACAACTTGAGTTTTAGAAAAAGTACACCTAGAAAAATCTATCTGTAAAAAATTACTTATGCCGCTGCTATCTCACATGGATACAAAACTTTAAATTTGATTCTAAATATGAAAGAGAAAATATATTGAGAACAATAATAATGACAACCTATTAACTAGCTTCTATGCATAAAATGGAAGGAGTAGTATTTATCATTGTGATAAAAATGCTTAAAAACGCCTCCCCAACATATACCGCTTTGCGCTTTCCATCATTATTTATGAATGCCTTATGATAATATGCTTTCAATTTAACAACCCCATATATCTATTACGTCCTTCCTAATTTATCTTTCGCCAGAAAAAAAAAAAAAAAAAAACAACCTAATGTCCACGACGACATGATACGAGACTTAACGAATTAAAAGTAAACGAACATGTAGCAGGTAAACTCCATGAGTATTGACATAGTTCACTAAGTAGTTCACTAAGGCATTGGCCTTCACCTCATTAGGAGGTTTGATATCCGCTGGTCGATATGAGGGTCTCGTTGGTGGGCGATTTGTAAGTATCTCGGTAAGCGTTTGAACCTGAAGGTATATGTTAGCCCTGATGCCTGATGGAGTACCAGTGTCTACCCTCACCTAAACTTTTATGTATATAAAAAAAAAATAGTAAAATAAGAAATATAATGAATAAATATTTAAATCCAACTTGAAATCGCGGCTCTCTCGTAGTCCGTATGGCCATGAAAATAATTAAGTATTTTACGTGTAGAAAAGAACAACATACAATATAAAAATATCATTTTATGAATAAGAAATAGAAAGGAATATTCTAAATGAAAATGTCATATATAATTCAACAGGGTGGAAAAAATAATATAAGTGACGGGGTCAGCAGACTAAATGGCATATCCACATGTTGACTGTGATTGAATAGTGTGTGTTTAGTTTAAATTTAAATAATGAATTAAATATATAAAAAAGAAGGTAAAAACGCATCCAACTTTTAGGTATGATTACAGCATGAGAAAGAGACAGGGTAATTAGTTTGGGCAATGTTGGGCTGGGAATAGTAAAAAAGGGATGACCAATATCCCAATTGGGAAGAGGAAGTCATATTTGGAAAATTGTTGAATGTGAAATTACTGCTTTTTTTTACCAAAAAATAATTACTGCTTTTACATTTTCAGTAAAAACTGAGATTCACTTTCTCCCAAATATCCTCACAATGCAATCGAATACCCATTCTGATTGGGTCCTGTTTGCTTGCTTTTCACTTTCATTTCAGCCAGGTCTTTGAATTTATAGCATATGAATGGATTTTCTGTAATTAATTCTAACTACACTATATTTAATTTACACATATAGAGAGAGATTTATTTTTTTTATTTTGGGGGGAATCTTTTTAGTTGAGATTCTGGGGAATTGGGTCCATCTACAATTCTTTGCGATACTGATAGATTCATTGCCACCTGTCAAACTCTGATTTGATGCACTTCCTTTCATTACTTGCCTCTTTTTTTTTTTTTTTTTTCAATTTGCTTCCTGTGAAGGCTTACTTCGAACAAAAAAGGGGCTTCACTGTTCTATTTATAGATTCAGTTAAAGAAATTTTTTAATCCTTATTATAAATTCGCTTTCAAAATAACAAGTACTACATCCATTTACTTGTTTCTTTTTGTTATATTTTTTCAATCAAAATACAAAATATATATATATACTCTCCCACTCTTATTTATAAGTGGCAAAAACTTTGAATTTCATTAACTTTGCCTTTTCAACTTATTTAATACTCTTTTTTCTAATTTTTTATAAGAGCTTCATAATCTAATTATATGGTTTAGAAATAAGTTAAAAGTAATAAAAAATGTAGAAATGATTTTTTTTTTCAAGCATGCATTTATTTATGAGAGGTAGTAAGAGAAAAATAATGAAATACTAATGAGAGAAAGTATAACAGTGGATGTAGCATGGGAAAAAGGTGAGTAAAGATAATATAATTAATTAAAAGGAAAATAGTATAATCACATTATTTTGACAAAGAAAGTAAAAACATATTAAATGCTTGGACTCAAGTAGGATCACATAAAAATAAGAGTAAATTCCCTTTATGGTCCCTGACAAAAAACACGGACTCCATTTTGGTCCCTGACAAAAAAAAAAGGGTCGTTTTTAGTTCATAAAAAGGACAAATAAGGGTCGATTGGTGGACATTTTGATCTCATACAAATTTCTAAAATATCATTTTTAGTCCCATAAAAAGGACGAATAATGGTTACCTTTGTTATGCAAAAAATGGGTCCGTGTTTTTGTCGGGACCAGAAAGGGTATTTACTCTAAAAACAACTAAGGCAATTCAAGTTTTAGACTTTTGAAAAAGGGAAAGGGACATTTTTTCCGGAAGTGTAATAAATGGAGCAATTTTGCCTTGACATTATCCCGATTAATTTTTATGGGTAGTTCACCAAATATGTTAAGTTAGTAATCCTCATGTCATTCACCTCATTTTTATAATATGCAAATTTTCCCTTAAAAGTTTTTAATTTAGCTTTGAAAAAACGAAGTAAATGACACATAAACTTCTAACGCAATTTTACACCTTAACTAAAATGACGTGAATCATATGTGTTATATAAACTTAGCATATTTGATCAACTAACTATCAAAATTAAATAGAATAACGGTCATGGAAAAATTATTTCCTTTTTAATACTTCTAGAACAAAATTGCATATTAACTCTTTAAAAAATGATGGAAGAGTATATATTATATCTCTTACAAACAAACAAATATAGATAGATAAGCCATTAAACAATGCACACTCGCTCCTTGGGCTTGAGTTAGCCCCTCGATTGGATACTTAGACCAATTGAAAATATCAGGGTATGGAAAAGACACAGCAGCCTATGGTGGGGTCTCCCCATATAATAATAATAATAATAAAACTATAAAATTGCTGCTCCGCGCCAATAAATAAGACTATGGGATTATTTAAAGACTTTATTGTCGAAGTGGAAAGTTGAGACCTAACACCATATTAGGATCATATTCAAATAAAATTATATATTACTCTTTTTGTTTGTTATGGTAAATTATGTAAATGTTTTTTAAATGTTGTACCTACTCTTTTTGTGTTTAACTTGTACCTAAAAATGCCTATAGAAAACTCAACAACAAAAGAAGCTGCCCAGCGGATCCTGTTAACGAAATGAACATTTTACGGGAAGAATAAACTGCCCCGCATCCAATAAAATTTATGAATAAAACAATTTTTTTTACCACAGTGAATGAGGATGGAAATAATTGTAATATCATATACAAGAGATCGAAAGAAATAACGTTGAGATTTTGAAGGAAAAAAAAAAAACAATAACATGGCCTCTTACTAATAATATCGATAATTGCGTGTTACTTCTACATTACATGGCCTCTTACTGATTTTAGTATATATAAAATAGGCATTGATATTGATTGAGTGAATCCAGGATGATAAGAAAGTTACAATTTCAAACAATTTTACTGAAATCTATAGTAATTTTTAGATTTTGTCAAAAGAATCTCATTTTTTGAAAGAGTTAAGGTGTAGATTTACCAACAAACAATTACCCGAGGAACATCTAGCACAAAAAGTAATTGAGGGTACCATAATTACCAATCAACAATTAAAAAGTGAAAAAAAGTATCAAATAACTATTAAAAAAAACAACTATCACAATTACGTTAAAATATGAGATATTGACATAGGACGGTGGCGGAGACGCTGGAGAAAATAGCGGTCAAGCCTTCTTGTTATATAAGACAAACACCAACAGAGATGAGACCCATGCGAGCAGGCGTTGTGGCATTGGCTGCTGCTACTTGTGGCATCAGAGGGATGGAACCAGGGTGCAAGGTGCGTGCTGGTTGAAAACCGTGGACTATTGGATTTGGTTTCGGTGCGTGATTCTCACCCTGAAGCTGCATACGGGCCTTGTAAGTTCAAGAGGGTAAGTGGAACACCCAGCAACAATAGAAGCTTCGGAGACGTTGACGTCGCTGACACTGTGACAGTCAATGGAAAACAGAGACACCAAGACAGTGACAGGGTAACAGTGACGGGGTAATAGTTCGTTGGTCAATCTACACCTAATTGTGTTTTTTCCCACTTTTTAATTGTTGATTGGTAATTATGGTACCCTCAATTATTTTTTGTGCTAGATGCTCATCGGGTAATAGTTCGTTGGTAAATCTTCACCTTAACCCTTCTTACAATCACGATGTGCTATTTATACTTCAAGACTCCTGTGAATTTAAGATTTATAAACATTCAAGAGAAAATTATTATTCAATCAAACCATTCGTTGGAATAAAAGAAATTTGAGAGAATCCTATATAAAGACGGTTGAAATAGGAACATCTTATATAAGGTTGATAAAGTCACTAAATCTTAAATTGGGTTAATGACCTAATCTATAATATTTAAATGTTGGTTATTTTTTAATAATGCCCCTAACCATGCATGGCCTAAAGAAAGGGGGAATGGAAAACCAGCCATGATGTTAGCCCTAGATGGGATGCTCTTGGGCATCAGCGCCGGAGGTTTCCAACTTTGCGGACCGTTACCGTCTTCCCTAGAAGACTCAAGCAAAGAAAACACAGAGCCATGACCCTCATCGTCGTCATCATATTTTCCTCCTCCATTAATTAGCCCAAACTCGCTGCTTTTCCGACGATTCTTTAAATTCATGTGACTCAAGTTTAATTTAGTGGGTGTGATTCATGTGTAAGGAGAGAGCCATTTTGCTTTCACGTATTCGAGTTTCCTCCATGGTGGGATGTGCATGCCCTTCTTCTTCAGACTCCGTTTAGCTGCCTCCGATGAGATAGCTATGATGCTCTACAATCGATCAGCCTTGCCCACGAAAATGTAAGGCAGCGTTTGGAGAATCGTCTTGTGCGTCTTCATGGATCAAGCAATTTTGAATTCTGACCTAAAATCGATGTCAATTAGCACTCGCTTGCCCTCGATGATCACGTCAATGAATTCATATTCCCCTGTGGAATAATATTCAATTGAATTAAGAAAATTTCTTATTCATTACACTGAATTTCTTCAATGAACAGATTGTTTATTTGAAAGATATATAGTTCCACTTCTGCCACTGAAAATTCTACATTCCATGATATAATTGGTAAACAATTTTTCCTACAAAACATGAATAAAACGACTCATTCCTGGGGAATACTAGAGATTCATGTCACAATCTCAGGATTAAACCATCATGAAGAGAAACACTTTTCCCGTTTGAGTAGATCTTTCTCCAGTTATAAAGTACTACCATTCTCTTTCCCCCCAAAATAAAAATAGAGTTCGAATTTTCAGTAATCAAGCAAAGCTGGAAAAAAAATTCAATTCAAAACGATGAGCAGAAATAAAGGGAGATTGTATTGGTGGGATAGAAGGGAGAATTTTCCCAGTGAGATTTGCAGATCGACGCGTCATATACGAGGGCCAACAACCCATCAGTTACAAGCTTTCGGAAAAAATCGTCTTTTTTGTTTGTGAGGGTGAATGTGAGTGGGTCCAAGCCTGTTTATGAAGTATAATTTTTCTGTTTGTTATGCCACATACCATGGCGAAAATTGGGTTCAGACAACGGCTTCTAACAAAGGCGAAAGCGACGACTTTTCATGGCGGCAACAGTGGCGACTTCTCATGGTGTTGTTTATGCTCCACAAGGCACACAAAAGAGAGCGATGATGGTAGTGAGGGTGACAGACATCCGACTTCTTCTGACTTTTCCTTTGCTCTTTTCTTTTGACCATAGGTTAGAGTCATTATTGAAAAATAACCCACATTTAAATATTCTAGATTGGGTCATTGGCCCAATTTAAGATTTGTTAAGTTTACTAACCTTATATAGAATTTTCCTATTCAACTGTTTTTATATAGAATTCAAAAAAAAAAAAAAAAGGTCAAATTTTGGCAACAAAACAGGAAAAAGAAAGTTTTTTGAGCTTGAAGATAAAAATAAAACTTAACATGTGGAGCATACTGGCGGACTGTAAGTGACATGTATGTGGTATAAAAGGTGACAAGACTGAATATATAAAGTCTAAAGTGGCTCTAATCTTTTGAAAATTACACGAGTAAAACAATTTCTCGTCGCAAGCTGACACTTTGCCATTTGCATATTTTCAAAGCGTCGCACGTGGCCGTCCACGTGTCATGTCATAAAGCGAATCACAGATAAATAAATAAATGAGTGAGAGAGTCCTATAATATTGAGAAAAAAAAAAAAAGAGTCCTATAATAAAATAAATGGGAACAAAATATCACCAGAATTTGGCAATGCCTCGAATTGCAGTTCATTTTTTAATAAATAATTGTGGGAAGGACGCAAGGTCAAAACAATCCAAGTTTCGAGGCAGAGAATGAACCTAACATGTATTGTATTTGAATAATCAAATGAAATTTTATATATTTCTTTAGTAACAAATAATTTATTAGGGGATTACTTTGGATGAAAGTCGGATCCAGTTTTATTTTAAAAAAATTAGGCGTAAACTCAAGAGTATATATATATATATAAGACGCGTGGGGCCCACAGTCCTATGTGTAATGGTTAAGTGAAGAGGAATGGTTTTTTTAGCCAAAAAAAAAAAAGAGGAGGAATGGTGGGATGTGAATGGGGGAAGAGTTTGGGATAGGAAAGCGATGATAAGAGTGAACTTTAATGAGGAAAATAAGAAAGCAAAGAGATCCATTCGAAAAAAAAGAGTATACTGTACTGGTATATGATTAAAAGAGATTGGTCTGGTTGTCGATAAATATTATATATATTGGAATTATTAAATTAAGAAAGTGGGATGATCCTTCACGCTTTCTCCGCTTTTGTGGACTTGTTTCTTTCGTTTTATATCACATTTTTTTATTTAAATAATTTTAAATAAAAGAGCGATGATGATGATTTGGACCGGCGGAAATCGTGAGAATTAATTAAAACAGCACAACATTTCGATTAAATTCAGAATCTGTAATTTTCCTTTTATTTCCCGCAAACTTGATCCTTTTTCTCAAACATCGTCTTTTTTTGGGACCATACCGCCCCCCTTAGTTAGTGAATTCCTAGCTGTTCCGTCGGGGCAACTATTTTTCATAGCTTTTTTTAAAATACAATGAAGGTGTGGGACCCACATGGGATCATATAATATAAGAAAAGGTCAATACCATTTTTTGCCGAATGTGTTAGATCATTTGTTTTGGTCCCTTATAAAACAAAATAGTATAATTTTTTTATTGAGATATAATGACTATGTTTTAAACAAAACGAAATTTGAAGAATTAAAATTTATAATTTAAAACTTAAAGAGCCTAACCCAAAATGAGGGTGAAGTAAATAGTACAAAAATTATATTATCCAGAAAGATATATAATGAAATGTGGGATTGCATGAGTGCTTTTTGTTTCAATTAGAAAGTGTGTGGAAAGAAAATTAGATTTATATGTATACACATGGCTATATAAAAAGCAACTAATATACATATATAAACTAATATGTCATGGATATCTAACGTAAGGTAAATTAGAAACACTTATAATTAGGGCAACTTGTGTCATTTTAAATTTATATAAGGACATTTTAGGAAAATGAGTAAAATTAACTAATTTAACTCCTCTCCTTAATTCTCCAAAAATCGGTTAAATTGCTCTTATAATTAGGGACGGAGGTAGTATTACAGAAGGAGAGGTCACGTAAAGAGTGCGGATTGGTTTTCTAGATCTTATACATTTTATATGTTTGATTGATATCTATGAGGATGGATTTCTAAGTTACTGTTTGTAACACTCTAATTACAATAATTAAGACCTTTTATACATAATTAGACCCTAACTAACTAACTAATCAATTACTCACCTTATACATCTAATACACATAAATATTTTTATTTATTATTTTCTACGTTTTGTTTACTTTGATATATCTCTGACATTTTGTTTGGTTCTATGGAAGGCAGCGAAGGGTGGATGCCTTATAATAATCCTTTTTTGGATTGACCGAATATTTTCCATATTTAAATCTTAACTTTTATATGTTTTTATGGCATTTTTTTTTTTTTCCCTTCACGTATTCCCTTATTGAAAATAATCAATATTCGAGATTCCAACCTTAGCCGATGTTTTTATGATTTTGTTTTTAAATGCAATTGAAATAGCTATGAGATCCATGATTTTCCATATAAGATAATTACCATTGTAAACATGTACTATAGTTATTTTCCTGTCATATATGTGTTTTCTAATATTCTTCCGGTCCTAAATATAAGATATAAATTTTATTATAAATTATATTATAAAATATGTCATATATTTATAACCAAGGACAATGTTAAAATATATTGAAAATACTTTTCATCCACTTTTCTTTTTTTGTCTTTTACCATCCATTTGTCTCCCATCTCTACGCTAGAGGTCTGGACATGAATACCCTCCTCCAGTTGGCAGTAGTAACTTTGATTATGCGGCACTTTACCTGTGGACTTTCTACACCTCCTTCCGATTTTAATTATACAAATATTTTTGTAATGTAAAATTTTACACTACAAATGTGTTTCTATAATTAGAACCAATAGTACTTTCTTATTAATATAAAATAATTTCTTTGTATTTTAAGGACAATGGTCAATGTTACACTGAGCCTACACCCTACAATACAATAAGTCAATATGTGGTGGGGTGAGGACTTAAAAGAATTTGAAACCGCGTCATATAAATAAATTACTAATATATAATAGTGTATGTTTTGAATAATTGCTCCATTAATGTTATTTTCTGTCAATTTTCAGCTGTTTTATTTATTTATATAGATTTGAATTTGAAACGGGTAAAAGCACTGAATTTGGAATTGGAGAGGGATTTCTCCACAAACAAAAGTATACAAGTGGAGAAAGAAGGTAAGGGGTTTTCTTTTTCATGAACTTCCCTTGACATATGGACCCACAATTTGTTTACCTCCATGCTCTAATGGACTTAGAACCACCAAAAACTAAGTTTCATAAATTATTTTTTTGTAAGTTGAAATAAAATTTTTCTCATATATTTATCTCGTAAATCATTAAAACTATTATCCAAAAGCTAATCCAAATGACATAGACTATTACAAGAAAATCGAAGGCTTGAAATATTAGATCTATCACTTAATTCAGTTAAAATAAAGATTTGACACATTACAAATTAGAGTATTCATGTAATTAGACAATAAATATAACTTATAATAAAATTGAATGAGTATAAACTTGTTTGGTATAGTGTTTGAAACCTTTAAAAACAGTTTTTTAATCATAATTCACAATATACGAGATAAGTGAAATGAGTTTTATATTAATTTATGTAAATAAATACTTTTGAAGGTCCAAACAAACACTTATATATGATTAATGCTATAACTATTTACTGTACGGATGCATAATGCATGTAAGTTTTTCCCCTTCTACTTTTAGATCTTGTCTTGGATTGTTGTATGTTAAAATTCACATAGGGGTGATCGTAAAGGATCTGACTTCAGTCCTCTTCTTTATCTGAACCGTCGGATGAAGATCTGGATGATGTAATTTTTTTTAAAAAATTAAATTTTTACCGCATGCGGTATTGTGTACCACATGCGGTAATTTATTAAAAAAAATTTACATTGTATAGATCTTCATCCGACGGCTCAGGTGAAGAAGAGGATGAGAAGAGAAGAGGACTGAAGCCATATCCGATCATAAAGTGCAAAAAAACTAATCCCATTAATTATTCTAACTTAAAAATAGACCAAGAAAAAAAAACCGAAATATTAATTAATTGCCCAATTGATAAACCATAACATTTTATTATGGTAGCTTTGTTGCCTTTTTCAAAACACTGAGGATTAAATTTGAATTTGTTTACCAACTACAGAGTTACATTCTTGATTGTTAAGTTTAATTTAATGATTCTACTGTGGAGGTGTCGTTTGAACAAAGTGCTGGCCATAATAAATTGGTTTCGTGGGATTATAATAATGAATAAACAATTCGAGGATGCTGGCCATAATTGTTAATAAAAAAAACAGTGGCTAATAAAAAAATAAAAAAAGGAGGAAAAAGGATTAATGAATGCTGAGTTAAGGCATAGATCAGAATAAGATTTGGTTAGATATGATATTGGTGAATACGGTAGTGGTGTAGTGGACTTGATATAAAATTGTTTGTTTCTTTGTTTGTTTGGTTCTCTGTGTTTACACCATTATCTGATTCCCATTATTTTAATGCCCCTCAAATCAAACCCATGGCGTTTAAAGCCAAAGAACCACACATTTGTGTTTATTCAAACTTTTTAGTATGCACACACGGCACACCCATTCTTATCTCTAAACCCATCTCTGCTTATTAAATTCACTACAGACTAGAGACAACAAATAATGACCCCTTTTTATTTAAATACGACACTCCCACCCTTGTTTATTTTTCTAAGGATACTCCATAATGTAATTATTGTCGATTTTTTTAATGATATCTTGTTCATTTTTTATTCCATTATTTTAAAACTATTTAATCAATAATTCAATTTAAAATTCTAATTGAGTTGGAATTTTTTTATAATTAGTTAAATAAGATTATAAAACACAAAAGAAACGCCAATAACAATAAAGCATTAATAAATATTTGATTTTACCATTTAATTTTTTTCAAAGCACTGGAACGAACCACATCCACACATATTCCTTCTTTTCATAATTAGTTTAGTCAAGTAGAGAAATCATACCTAGTAAATATAGTTTGATTTATTCCGAAATTTCGTACAAGCCACACAAAATGTTTATAACGAATTTGTAAAACGATAATAATCTAAGGTCTGAGTATCTTCTATATAGACACGTGGCAGAGGGAGAGGATGAAAGAAGTACCCCCTAAACGACAAGGCGGAGAGAGAGATCACAGGGAGGGAAAAAAGGATCCCTTGCGGTGGGTCAACCATTTCCCAAGTGGGCCCACTCTGACGTGGCCCCCAAATATTCTATTTTTTTAATCACAGAGTTTGCCGGGGGAGCGAGACAAACGGCGTGGATGAGAACACGTTAAAAAAGGGATGAATCGTGACCGCCTACCAGGCTCGGGAGGTGGTTTTCGTGGAGAGAGAAGGAGATGATGGCGATGATGATGATGAGATTGGAGCATATTAAAAGGAGAAGAAAGAAAAGGAGAAGCGAAAGAAAGGGGACAGAGCCAGCACTGGAGCTGCAGCGACGCACAACACAGTCGCTCAAGATAAGAAGAAGAACGAGAACTAGCAGCAGCCTCATCTCCTATACGACTCTTGTTCCCTCTACACAATCAATTTACTTTCCAATTTTGGTGTCCCTTAATCTTCTTAACCGCTGATTATCTTTCCTCATGAAAGATGAGGTGAATCTTGTGGTTGTGGATGATTCGGCGTTGTCACAGACTCAAAGCATCGAATGGACAGAAGCAGAGAAGCTCGGAGAAATACTATGGCTGCCAATGGTTTGTCCAGAAGGAGACCCAGGACTCACACTTTCAGAGACTCACCTGGTAATTCCATCAGATCTATAACTCTCTCGTGTTTGTATTCATCTTCTTAATTTCAAACAAAGCGCCCTTTCTTGTTCCGTGATTTCTGACGGCCTCCCTTCTTTTTATGACTTGCAGAGGAAGATGGGCCGATGGAGCCACAGGAGCCGACCAGGCTCAGAGATCGAGGGACTGGGAAAAAGGATCGAGATCGCGAGAGGGACAGAGATAGAGACAGAGAGCGCGAGAGGGATCGATCGAGTCGCACCAAGAGGAGGAGAGGGGATAGGTTGATGCACGGCAACAATAGAGAAGACGGCGCGGAAGATAGCTCGGAGGAGAGTGTTAACGATGATGAAGAAGACGAGGATGATGATGTTGGCGGAGGTTCAGTAAGAATGCTTCCGCTCAACCCATCATCGTTATCGTCCTCCTCCTTATCAAACCATCGGAAGAGCTTTCCTCCGATGAAAGATTTTAGAGCAGCGTCGACTTGGAAGGCAGCCGATGAGATGATTGGGGTGATGGTTCCTAGAAAGGCACGGTCAGGTAGGGTGCTTTGGTTCAGGAGTAATCGAATTGACTGTATTTCAAATCGATGATCTAAACTAGAGACTTTAACGCTTCTCCGTTTGTTTCTCTTCTCAGCGTCTACGAAGAGATTGCATGAATGTTGGGCTTCTAATGGTGGAATAGTAGGGGAGCCATTTCACAGGCAAGCGTCAACTTCTCCAGTGAGAACGGGACCTTCTCCCTCTCCAGCATCGCCATCTTCATCTAACGCTCCGGTTCGCAAGAAGATAGTGAGTTCTTGCTGTTCTTCGCTTTTTCTCGTCTTGCGATATGCTGGTCCTGCGATTGCCATACTAACGAGTTGTTATTCTGCTGTAGAAGCCCAGTGGACCCAAGCTTCGACCCCCAAAGTCTTCATCCAAATCTTCTTCAGCTCAGGATGAGATCGAGATAGAGATCGCCGAAGTCTTGTATGGTATGAAGAGACAGCCTGAAGGGATTCCCAAGCAAGAACCATTGGCGAATGATTTATTGAAGTTTGATTCCAGGGACACTAGCAAATCTTCCGGTGATGGGAGGTCCAGGGTATCTTCACCGATCTCACATTTACAATCCGCACCGCCACTGTCATCATCAGTTCCACCCCAAGGTCCCAGTACTACCATAACTCCCTCATCTTCTATTGGTTGGGTTCTCTGAGCTTTCAAAGCTCCATTGTTCTCTAATATTTTCCTACATTTTTTGCTTGCGGTTGGCAAAAAATGGAGGGGAAGGAAGAACATCGTTGTCTATCTGTTTTAGGACGGATGATACTTATTTGTACTTTTTATTGTACTCTGCAGCAGCACCCAAGAGGAAAAGACCTCGTCCCGCGAAGGATGAGGTTGAAAATCCGACGAATTTCCCCGTTCGGAATGGCTCCATTGCATCAACCTCCAAGGCCGAAAGTGATCAGGCTTCTAAAGTCGAAACTTGTTCTCCAAATTTCGATAAAACTGCTGGATCTGCATCCGAAACCGGCGGTTTGTCATGCAGTTTACCCAATTCCCAAGTCGTTCAACCGTTATCGGAGCCTCAGCCGGAGTCGATTAAGTTAGAAAGGAAGACATCTTCGGATTCTAAGCCTGCGCCTGAAGAATCGGAGAGGCCAGATGTGGGATTGAGTAAGGAGGAGCCTCAGTCTCCGAAGAAGGAATCCATTGTGCCGAAGTTAGACGATGACTCTGAGGACGTCAAAGCGTCTAAAGCGTGAGTATCATGAACTTGTCTTTCGCTCCTCTGCCGAGCTTCGGTTGGTTTTGCTCAGAAATGTGAAGCTTTTTTTGGTTTTTTTGGTTTTCTTGGTTCTTCAGGACTCCGATCATTTCCGAGAGTGTGAAACAGCGGGAAGAGAAGATCCAGATAGATCTGATGGTGTGTCTTGTTTTCCTTTCCGCAAGTTTCTAAATTCTAACTTCCTCCTATGTTTTCTATTAATTTTTATTTTTTTATTTTCCTTTTCCAATGGATTGTGCAGGCGCCACCTCCTCCATCGAGATCTTCTCCAGAAAGAGATGTGGAGATGAATTTTGCGGCTGGAGATCCGCAGCCATTGGCGGCAGAATCTGAAATGGTAAGTGGGTCGTGCCTTTATTTTTCTTTATTCTTACCCAGTGTTGTGTTGCCGACGGCGAAATGAATTTATTGGCTGTTGGTGCAAGCAGGAGGCGAAGCCAATGGTCAAGGAAGATGAGAAATCACAGAAAATGAACAAGGATGAGGCGGTGGCGATCGGAACTGATAAGAAGAGAGCAGTGGCGGACGATGCCAATTCACTGAAACCAGCCAATGTTCAAAAAGAAAGGAGTAGCGATCTACGGATGGATTTAGAGAAGACTGATAAAGATAGTGGTGTTCCCAATATGGTTGGGAAGAGGCATCAGCAGAACGCGCAGAGGCAGCCGCAGCAATCGAACTCAGAGAAAGCCGGTAAGTTCAATCTGAATGATTTACTTTCTGTCTCCCCCTTCTCTATTTTCCCATCTGGGTTGTTTATGCGAGATTTTTCTTTTCTTGCAGTTCAGTCCAGCTCTGTGCCTCTGCCGATCTCCGTTCCCAGCTGGTCGGGCGGGCTTCCTTCTATGGGGTACGGTCGGGTTTTTGCTTATATGTTTTTGTTATTAACGCTTGTTGCCGGTGTTAGGGTTCTTTCGCTCTTCTTTTCAATTGGGATGTGACCATCTTCTCATTGACAGATATATGACGCCTCTGCAAGGAGTTGTATCCATGGATGGCACCGCCGGGTCTTCTCCCGCTATACCAGTATGTGCGCTTTATTTTCTTATTTTGTGAATGAAGTTCTTTTTCTTTTCTTTTCTTTATAATATTGTCAAAAACATGCTCGCTATAAAGTCTTTATGTAATATTTGACATTTTCAGCCGCCTCATCTACTTTTCAATCAGCCACGGCCCAAAAGATGTGCAACTCATTGCTACATTGCCCGCAATATATCGTATCACCAACAAATTGCAAGGATGAATCCTTTCTGGCCTGCGGCAGCAGCAGGTTCTGCATCATTATACGGTGCTAAGGCCTGCAATCTCAGTATGGTACCTTCTACAGAATTGCAAGGGAATATTGTCAGCAGGACTGCAAACTCTGCTCCGGACAAAGGGCACAGTCTTGCCATATTTCCAGGTCATCTTGGGAAGGAAAAAGGCTCTCAGGCTGCCAACATTGACAATGCACATAGAAAGCAAATATTGCTTCAGCAAGCTCTGCCCCCAGGAGCACCTAGTAATATTCTGGTACGATTTGTGTCCTTTTCCGGTGGTAGTCACCTAAGTTAGTTTCTAATTTTAATTGAGCATTTGCTATTACTTCTCCCCCTGCTCTCTAATTTTAATCATGGGTTTTAATTGGGTCTATTATTGCCTTTCGTAAATTCCAGCAGGGTCCTGCTTTCATCTTCCCACTGAACCAACAGCAGGCTGCCGCTGCCGCTGCCGCCGCGTCTGTTCGACCTGGATCTGTAAAGTCTCTGCCTTCTACAGGAACTGTGGTATCATCAGCTAGTACATCTAGTGCAGTCTCGGCAAGTGCTTCTGCTACAGGGCCTGCTTCTGCACCAACGATGAGCTTCAGCTACCCTAATATGCCTGCTAATGAAACTCAGTACTTGGCAATTTTGCAGAATAATGCATACCAATTTCCCATACCAGCACATGTTGGTGGTCCACCTGCATACCGAGGAACCCATGCCCAGGCTCTGCCGTTCTTCAATGGTTCTTTCTATTCTTCTCAAATGCTCCACCCTTCACAGCTTCAGCAGCAACAACTCCCTGCTCAATCTCAACAGAATCAACATGGTTTTCAAAATACAAATATGTCTGGTGGGTCGGGATCTTCACAAAAACATTTGCAGAATCAGCAACAAAAGCCTAATGCTAGTGGCACAAGTGGCGGTGGAAGCTTGCAAGGTTTTCCAGCCTCATCCAAAACCCAGCCATCACAGTCACTGCAGCAGCAGCAGCAACAGAGGCAGCATCTGCCCAACCATCATGCTTCTCATCCTGAGATGGGTGGTGAAGATAGCCCATCTACTGCAGATAGTAGGCTCGCTCGTGCTCCTATGAATATATATGGCCACAACTATGCAATGCCAATGCAGCCAAATTTTGCTGTGATGACACATGCGTCGATTGGTGCTGCAGCTGCTGCTACTGGTGCCAATGGCAGTCACAGTGAAAAGAAGCAACAGCAGCATACTGGTTCAAAGGCTGGAGCAGAAGCTTCTCAGGCATTTGCCATATCATTTGCGCCCATTAATGGTGCTACTACTGCCACTGGCCTTGACCCCTCATCTATTGCCCAGAACCATCCAATTATGCAGGGTCAAAACTTTCAAATAATGGCAGCCCAAGCTGCTCAGCAGAAGAAAAATTATCGCGTCTCCGAAGTGGGGAAAACTGGAGGTGATTCTTGTAACCCTGACGAAGATAGGAAAGCGGGAAAAGCTCCTGCAACCATAGGACAGTCCATTGTTTTCTCTAGGTCGGACATGTCAGATCCCTCAATGTCTGCAATTACAGGTAACAGTGTCATTGATAGCTCAGCCCGAACACACAACCTTGGATCTGCTGCATCCCGGGTTTTGGTTTCTGGCATGCCTGCTACATTCAACAACAGTACTGTCAGTTCTCAGCAGCAGATGCAGCGAAACCAGCAACAGCAGCAAACAATTCAGATTCAAAAGCATCAATTAGCTACAGCTGCTCCGCGAAGTAAGACACTATCCTCAAGTAATGGAAATGTCTACTCAGATCACCTTCCTTCTGCCTCTTCTGTGGCCACCAAGTTTACTAGTAGTGTATCTGCATATCCCCAAAACCTTGTACAGAGCAGCAGCACTGCCGCTCAGTCACCTCAGTGGAAGAATTCTGTGAGGCCAATTACTTCTCAGTCTCCTCCATCTATGTCTTCGACACCTTCATCAGCTAAAACTGTCCCTCAGCAGCAGGCTCGTTCTCAGCAAGGTCACACCCAAATATCTTTTGCGACAAATCTTAAATCCTCCACTGCAACCCAAGGGCAACCTTCAGGCGCCTCTCATTCCCCATCTCCTCCAGTCATCGCTGGCTCACCAACTACATGCTCAATTTCCAAGAGTGGGGGTAGTCCACGGACAACATCTACAGCAACTGGCAATAAGGTTGGTCAGGCTTCTTTATCAACTCAGCAACCTAAAAGTTCACAAGCAATGCCAAATCAGAAGTCTTCACCTGTTGGTGGGAGGACTGTACCATCAATCCTTAGTGGTTCTCAGCTGAATCCATCTTCTGGCATGGGGACGAAACCCCAATTGCCACAACAGCAGCAGCAACTATCTAAGCAATCATTACAGCAGGCACAGTTATTCTTCTCAAATGCTTATATGAACCCCCAAGCTACGCAATCAAGTAGTTCTACCTCTACAACTTCGGCTGCAAATGGGTACTACCTTCAAAGACGTGGCTCTGATTCTCATATGCAGCCACAAAGCTCGTCAGGCACTTCCTCTAATGGCGTGTTGTCCTTCTGTCCTGCAGTTACAATTGTTAATACCAGCTCTACTGATTCTTCTAAGATCGCTGCAGCTGCAGCAAGCAGTTTGAAAGGTGCTGGTTTGTCAAACCAAGGTTTCATGCGTCCTACACACTTCACCACAGCGCAACAATCTGGAAATCACCATCAGTTTGTTGCGGGCTTCCCTTATGCTGTACCTGCTGCAGTTCAAGTGAAGCCAGCAGAGCAGAAACAACCTGCAGGTGAGTAAAATGATGCCGTCGGTTGTTTACTCAACTGTGCATAGGGGAGACACAGCAGAATAGCAATCTGAGTATAAGCGGTTATAACCTGGATTATGTTTGTGGAGTGGAAGGTGTCTTCCTCATGTGTTCATGCCATTTTGCAATGTGCGCATCCCAAAGAGATGGAAGGTGCAAGTACGAAGCAAACCACGGCCTCAAGATACGATTTAAGTTAGGGAAGAGACTTCTCACAATTTTGGACGGAAGGTCTGAAGAATATGGGAATAGGGCTGAAGTGAAGTGTGTAGTAATCTTTGTACACTTGTGTTTATAATCTGACAAGGTTGATCTTGAAGTCTAATCAAAATTCTTTTTGTTCTTTGGAGAGGTGGAGTTGATGTGGGGGGAATTGCTTTCGGAGAAGTGCATGTTTGCAAGATTAGCATGAAAGGATGAAACAAGTTGGAGGAAAGGAAGGCAAGAACCACCTTTTCCTCTGGGTTTGTAATGGAAGTCTTCCTACATTTTATTTCTCCTCTTAATTGTTCTCCTTTCATTCTATTGTTATTTTTGTTGTTTTCTAGACTAGAAAGAGGAGCAGGAGACATCTTTTGACATATCTATATGGAAGAGCACGAAATATGTAATCATTGTAGCAGGAATATAATAGAGTTAGCCACAAAATTTGCTACTTGCCAGTCCCCCTTGTGTGCTGTTGTGATTCCATTCCTGCGCAATATGACAATGATGATAAGAGTGTTCCATAAGAATTAAAGAGCAAGATGATAACAAACTTTAGTTGTAATTAATAATTAGAATTGAGTATTCCATGAGAGTTACAAATTTACCAGAATCTTGTTTCCGTTGAAAGATTATGGCCAAAATTAAATGAAATGCTCATTGCATTGAAGTGTAGTAATGATAGAATCTGAATGCTTGGACTTGATGAAGAATTCCCTATTTTGAGTGAGAATGAGTGAAGAATAATGAATGACAAAAGAAGTGAGGTTAAACATTTATTATTCTATTCAGCAGATGATGGCTGCATCTGTTCTAAAATAATTGTGGGCCCCCTTAAGAGATAAAGGTGTGGAACCTTTTATCGCCAGTGTCCTGCACGTGGCTCCTATCTGTTTCCTTAAATATCATCTCCTGTATCTTTTCTATGATTATCGTTATGTTGAATATCTTCCTAAATCCTAAGCCATTATATCATCCCAAATCGGATAATACATCATCCCCAGTTGGATAATTCGGGAATACTATCGACCTAAAATATCGTATCCAAGGGCCCAAATCCAAACTATAAAATTTGATATTTAATTATATAATTTAGCATGAAATATAAGAGAGATATATAATTATTTTCTGTTAAAATTACGAATAAATAAGCTTTGAGAAATGAGAAGTGAGGAACTACAGTGAATGTGAGAATGGTAATTTCACTAATTTGGGAAAGGAAAAAAAGATTCGCTTTTTTGGTGTTTCTGTGTGTCCGTTAGCAAAAGCCTGAATAGTAATACAGAGATGAACTGAAAAAGACAACATTTGCGTGTCCTCCTTCTGTGTGCTCTTTTACAGGAACCTTCCACGAATGGAACTGGCATTTCCCCTTTGTGCCCTTCACCAAATTCCTAAACCATTGGTTGGTTGCCATTCAAAAATAAAATACAACTAAAAAATACTGTACTATTTACATGCAATAATAATAGTTCCTACTATGTTAGTTTTGAAACAATGACAGATAGATTTTCGGGAAAAACATATTTAAATATCATTCCAACTTTTAAAATCTAAAACTAAAAAAGACCGATAAAACTTATAAACAATAGAGAAGGGATAAGGTGGTAATTGAATTGTTTATGTTTTGGCTTAAAGAACAAAATGCTCATTTCATATATTTCGTCAGTACTTAATGATTTTATCAAAATCATTATATTTTTGTCTAAACCATTATTATTTTTGTGGGTTGTGACTAATTAAATAATGAGAATCCCTAAAATAATAATGACGTTTTCTGGATTTTGAAAGTTGAATATTTAAATGTATTTTTTTCCTAGATTTTGTGTATCTTAGCTTTTTTTATCAAAATTTTCATAAAATAACCATACGGCGCACATAAACTTTTGACTTATCCCATTTGTTGGGCCCACTATCGGCCTCGTCAGCACCGTCGATTCAATCATGTTCTCAATTGAGAGTTCATTCAATGAACGGCTCAGACAAAAGCAATGAAATGAAAAGGAAGTAAAAAGTCTTGACATCTCAACAACAGTGATAGAAAAAGGACTGGCTTCCAAAATACAATAAATTTATCAAATTGAATGAATACCCAAGTTAAATAGTACTGGTAACTGGTAAGCGTATCAGATCAAACCAAACAAGTAATTACAAATTACTCGTTCGAGTTGGAATTGTCGAAATGTGATGTTGACAGGATCAAAAATTCCCTCCAGGGCAGACCAACACACACAATTAAGATCAGTGGGGAATTGAGAAGACAAGCGAATAGGGAGTGTGGGTTCACTGGGAAAACAGGGCATTATATTGCAACAAGTGTGCCGTGAAGGTCATCGATAATTTGTAGTGCCCCCATGAATTGGGTTGGTACCAATAAGTCTCTCACCCCACAATAATTGGCACTACTTACTCATCTCGACTTGAACAAGTAGCTTTTTCTCTTCCTTTTGTTTAAGGGAGAAAGAGAAGATAACTGTTGGCTGTCCCTATCTGTAATCTTTAGTGGAGGAAGTAGGGCCAAGGCGGTAAATAATGGGGGTCCTTCCTTGATTTGAACCAACCATTGATTTCCAGTGAAGAGACTAGAGAGGATGGGGCATCAACTAATGAAGTGAAAATGAGCTCAAGTTGATGACTCCTTGAATCTCAGCAGGTAAAAGAAAGTGTGAATGACTTTGCAGAGTCAGAGAAATGTCAACAAGTGAATGATTGAGAATGGATGAGTGGAAAGTAAAATGGGGCTGCAATGGGAAAAGACGACTCAGGCCAATTTTATGCATAGGATTGGTTGGGAGTAGAAGGAGAGAGACAGAGAGTCATGAGGGTGAGTGGTAGGTGAATCTGTTTCTTTCTCACACCCCTGTTCTTCAGGTATTTCTCTCAATCCTGCTGAAGAACGAGAAAGAAGCAGATTCAAGACAAACAGAAGCAGCAAGGAGGCATTTCAGTGTGACATTGATATCAGTATTTATAAAGGAGGACAATCATGAGAGAGAAGGGGGAGACAACATCCTCACAGAAAGGGTGTGTCTGTGTGTCAAGTGAGTATATTACACACACACACATTTATATGTTATGTTAGTTGGGTCTCTTTTTAAGTGTTTAAAATTCCACGCAACCTCCTCACATGAATCCTATCCAACACGTCTCACAGCAACGTCCTTATCGCCCCCACAACTAGAGCACATAATTTCAAAAGCAAAGTAAAGGAGATATGGGGGTTGTGGCCCACCAGCTTCACCCCTCACCTGGGGGCACTTTAGTCATTTTATTGTTCCCTTCCTCGCATTCAATAACAGGGGCCAACCCAACAGAGATGTAATTGGGGGTGAAAATTACATATTAGAATACAGGTTTTCATGAAAATACATTTAAGCCCATAAAAATTTTAATATTTTCCTTTTAGTCCCTCTATGAAACTTTTCATAGGAACTAAACTGAAAATATTAAAATTTTTATAAAACTGAAATATAATTTACTAAAAATATGGGTTTGATTGTGTAATTTTAGGGGGCCACCCCTAGCCCCCTAAATTCCGCCCTTGCACCCAACTCACACACACAAAATAACAGGGGCCACCAAACTCATATATATATATATATAGAGAGAGAGGGGGGGTCTATCAGGGTGATTCGCTGAGTCCATACTTCCTATATATGCATGGAAAGACTTGGATAGATCATACAGTATGTAAGTGAAAAATGGAATATAGAAGCCATTGAAAATTAGCACAAGAGGCCCAAGAATTTCCTATTTATTCTTTACCAATGATCTAGTCTTATTTGGTGAAGTTTCCTTACAATAAATGATGGAAATGAAGAATATAATGCAGTTCCTTTATCAGGTCTTTGGATATAAAATAAACCTAAGCAAATCAAAGGTTTTTGTTTTCCAGAATGTCCACTTCAACAGGGCATATGAACTTAGCCAAATCCTAGGAATTGGCCTTACACACCTAAGGAAGTATCTTGGTGTTCCCAACTTGCACAAGAGAGCAATTAAATTGATCTTTGTGCCCTTAATTCAGAAAGTTGGCCTAAAGCTTGCAAACTGAAAAGGGAGTTTTCTAAGTATGACAGGTAAAATTGTTCTTATTAAATTTGATTTATTTGCAATTCCATATTATCATATGTAACCAATACTCATAGCTAAAGGGTTCTTCTCACTCTAGAAAATATTAGTAGAGACTTCTTTTGGAATCATAATAGGGATTCAAAAGATGCATCTTATATCTTCGGATTTGATGAAGAGGAATAAATTTGAAAGTGAGTTAGGAATTAAAGATCTGCAATGCTAAAATATAGCTTTTATTATGAAGCTCTGTTGGGGAGTTATTACCAAACTGGATGCACTATAGGTGAAGTGTTTGCATAGCAAGTATGGATGTGGTGATAGTTAAAAGCCACAGGTGAACAAGAAATGATGTTAATCCGTAGTCTGGAATGGCATAATAGTAGTATGGGAAGAATTCCATGAGGGGATTGGAAAAGAAATTGAGAAGTGGGTTATCTATAAAGGCGTGGGAGGATCATTGGACGCTATTAAACAAGCCCTTGAAATATTATGTGGACAAGAATCTCCACTTGATAGATTTAGAGGCGGTGGTAAAGGATTTTGTTAAGCCAAATGAACAATGAGATAGGGATAAATGGAGAACATTCCTCTCACATAAGATAGTAGAAGAAATTATGAAGGTTGTTCCATCTAATGACTTGAGTGAGGATGTTTTCTATTGGCGTAAGGCTTTGGATAGGAACTTCACTGTTAAATCAACATACACTATGATATACCAACAACAGGAGCATCCGCCTGAACCCGCCTGGCAGCGTTTATGGTGTTGGGAGATTCCTGAAAGAGCAAAGTTATTTATTTGACAAGTGTTTCATAAGAGACTTTCCACTAATACAGTCAGAGCAAAATATTATTTCAATGTGCAAAACACTTGTCCTTTTGAGTGTGATAGGGAGGAAACCATTGTCCATATACTGAGGCATTGTGAGACCGCCAAGAGAGAGTGGTTTAATTTAACTAACCCATCATATTATTCTATATTTTTATCTTGCTCTTTGTAGGATTGGCTGAAATGAAACTCAAAAAACAACCCATCTGGCATGCTTACTTCAAGATGGCATTGACATAGAACATTTGGTGTTGTATGCTGGCTTCTGTAGAGGAATAGGTGTAAGAAAATATTTGAAGGCACAAGAGATCAACCTAGAGCGATTACCCAAAGATGCATATTCCACTTAATGGAAGGAGTGACGCATGGCCATTTCCAACATCAAATTATGCAGACACCAAATAGAGCAGAAGCGAGATGGTGTGCCTTGGATCTAGGTTATGTACAAGTGGATGTGGATGGATCATACAAGAATAGTGGACATGCAACTTGTGGAGGAGTGTTCGAAGATCACCAAGGCAACTGGATATGTGGATTTCAACAGGAGTTAGGGAATATTACCTCTACTGTTGCAGGAATCTATGCTATCTACATGGGCCTTATATATGCAAACAATTGAGTTTCAAGAGGGTTATACTCAATACTGATTCTTTAGATACTATTCATTTGTTGTTACTTGATTGTGGGTAGGGTCATCCTATGAGATATGAGATACAGAAAGTAAGATCTCTTATCCTTTCACACAAGGATCTACAGATTGTCTATACTTACAGGGAAACATTGAGATGTGTTGATTATTTGGTCCAATCAACTCAAGAGATAAATTAGGATTTTGTAGTCATTTCATCACCACCTATTGAATATGTTGACTTAGATAGTTTTGAGTTTGGCGGAATGTCATTGAGATTAGCAAATGTAGTCTTATCTTAGACTTTGCAAACCTCAAGCCTTGCCTTTATGTAATACCAAAAAAAGAAAAGAAATGGGAGTGGAGGAGCATGCAAGTGCGTGTCAGCTTGTGATTGGCTCTTGATGGGCGGTCAACATGTGAATAGAGAGACCAAGAAGAGAATAAACCCCACACCCAATTACTTCTCCCCCATCTTCTTAAGGACGTCCATTTTAATTAATCCCACCTCACCATGTTACTACAATATTAGAGATAAGATAATATTACTACCAATTAATGTTACTACCAATGTGTTTCACTGTTAGATCAGAATCTATCTTACCTTTATCATTTCTTTCTTCTATTAAGATTCTGATCTAACAATGAAACACACTAGTAGTAACGTGAATAGTAACAATATCTTATCCCCTACAACTAACCCTCACCATCATTTCCAAAATTACCCCTTTTCTTTTTGGTTTTCACACCTCTCTTACTCATTAAATTTCTGAAACATTTTCCTCAAATATTACAACATAATTATTCATTTAACAACTTCTTTATTATTACTATTAGTAGTAGATTTTCCAATAAGATCATGTCATTCTTATATAAGATATTACTTGAATGGTTTCTTAAAAAGAAAACGTAATACTATACTATTAAACCATTCCTTGATCTCTCCACGCTCTTCTTTCCTATTATTTTTGCCATGCATAACAATTCAGAAATCCTATTTGGCGCACACTCAGAATATTATATTATTACAAAAGATCTGGTTCCGGCAAGAAAAGTATAGAATAGCAGAAGCAGGGGCTCAGATTATAAGCACAAAGTAATGAGGTGCGTGTTTGGGGCCACAGACCACACAACAAAAACATAAAAATAGGAAGGAGTGTGTGGGCCAATTCTCGAGCTTTGGATCTTATGGCACTAAGATATGCCAAACTTAATTTACAGGTAGGAACTGAACAATGAACCCTGCTCTGTCCCTCTTATTATTATTATTTTTTGGGTAATAGTCTTTATTATATTAATCAAAAGCATCTTTCTTGTAGCAGTTATGATTACTTAATGGAAGACCCCGAATGTCTTTAATTTTGACAAGTGCACTGCATTTCAAAATCGTTTCAAATATATGGGCTGTAGTAATTGCATATATGATCACCCTCGTTGCTGGTGTCTTTTTCCTGTCGCTGGTTTCTGATTTATTGTTTTTCAACGAAACCATTTTCTGAACACGATGGGACCCAAATTTGATAGTTTTTGCTTATTAGGCTGCCTCTAATTATTTATTTTAGTGCTTTGTTATTAGTTAAATTCAATTATTAAACTGTCCGTTGGATTGCCATGGTTCTCAAAACGAACATCAATTTGTTAATCTAATGTGCAATATTATATTATAGCCCATGTGCAGCTGCTCTGAGTTCATTATAATATGAATTTCCCATCCTCACTTTAGTATTCTTGTTTTGGGCAAACCTAAAGGCAATTATTTCCAGAGACACACTAGTTTTATATGATAATGTTTGGCCAAATTGTATTTGACAAGTGGATTTATTTATATAGATTGAACTGAACAAAACCGAATGAAGTGACCTTTGTAACTTTCTTCCCTCCAGCACTCCACACGTTTCACCAAACAGCTTACACCCTACTCTGTCTAGGCACAGGCTATTTATGTGTTTTCAGATATAATATCACAAAACGTTAATGGGGAAGGGTGGTAGGGGAGAGAGACAGAATCAGCTTCAGAGGTAAATGAACAAATAAACTGTGTCTTGAATTGCCAAAGAATGGTAGGACGGTCATATATCTGCTACCCTAGCAAGTAGCTGACAATATTGTGTTAAAATCTATAAGTCGTTCCAAATAATAATACTGCCTGGAGTTAAAATAGCAGAATGAAGCCGCAACTTCAGTTGCATATCATGTTTTGCATTAGTCTAATGAAAGCTCCTAATACTGAAGAAGTAACTCGAGCAGAATATCCGGGATTTCATTGCGTGTCTGATTCTGCGGACGGAGTTTTCTTTGTAATTGCAGCTATCTCCATCTCCTGTTGCCCCTTGAGATAGTTCTGGGCAGTTGCATTCACTATCTTGACAAAGAATTTCATGAGCATCAGCCACACAACAGTGTTCCAGAGTGAAGCCAATGACAAACCCCACTTTTTTCCCTAGAGATGAAATGATAAGATTTCAGGAAACAAGAAGGCAAAATAAATTTGGACATATCTACCAAGGCAACAAGAATTTGAAACTTCCGTTAAATATTTGGGCAATTTGACATTTTCAATCCATGTAGAGATACCTGGTTATTTGGGGAAACAGCATGGCGTGATTTCAAATAGTTATCTTTAACTGCGTGGAGTTTAGCAATCACAGTGGGCAAGACAGAAGCAAGGCCAGGTATATGGCTGAAAACCCAGATGAATTCATTCTCTATCCAGTCAAGAAGTTGATTGTTGCAAACTGAGATGATGAATAATGTCTGCATAAAAGAAGTAAAGGGTCAAACAGAAGAACAGGGGAGGGGTAAACGGGACCTTTCTTATAGTTATCTATCACATCCTACTTCATATCTTTGCTTATATTTACCTGTATATGAGTTTTAATAAGTGCCTTTCCAGTCAAGGTTGCAAGAAAGAATTTCCAAAATGGAATCCCAAATTGTCCACACATGATGCCAGCAAGGTCAAATAGAGGATTTGGCACCTGAATTATAATTCAAGTTAATGGCATTTTCATGTTGATCAAATATAAATAGATTTTAGAAAGAAAGGACGACATCACATAACGAACTAAGCAATTTATCAGACTAGTCATATATGCCCAAGTGTATTTAGTGAAAAAGGTCATCCTCTATCTTCAGTATCACGTCTATACTAACCGAAGCAAGCAATAAGATGGTGAAGAAGTTCAAATGTTGAGTGTGTGCAAGAAACCAACGCTTGATTCGAGTCAGACGTGTGGCAATGATTCCTCCACCTTCAGTATCTAACTCATCCATGGCATCCGATTTGCTACCAGACAAGCGGGCTAGTAACAAAAAATAATTATATCATACAAGTTAGAGGTAGATAGATAGCTTCCGTGGTATGCATATCTGTTCTAAAGCATGCTTGTAAGTATTACTATATCAACTTCACAATCATTCAGTAAAACAAAGGGAAGAATTTGAGATGACAAAAAGCTCGCTATACCTGCTCTTGAGATAAAATAAGGGGGAAGCTCCCCGATAGCTGTTCCCACACCCCATAAAACAACTTCTACCTGAACTTGAGACAAAATGCTGCTTAGTGAGACATGTGAACCATCTGCCGATTGGAATAATGGGGGTCCAAACTCAGAGCATTCTTTATCAAGCCAAGAAGGACCTCTATTTAGTTGTATTGTATCATATGGAGCGCTTTTCAAATCAACTCGACCACATTGCATTGCCTTTATGGTGAACAAAGCTATGTGAGGACCCAAATATAGGACAAAAGTATGCAAACCAGACCCTGCAACAAAGAGGAACATAAGAGGGCAATAATTTAAATTCATGGGCCACACAACTTATGACCAAGATGATAGCAAAAGGACTGGTACATCCTCAACAGGTATTAAGCCTAGAAACTGTAAGCATGTTTTGCCAAGTGCAGATGCCAAAATTGTCTAGGGATCAAATGTATTTTTAACCATGAAACACAAGATCAGGCATGCTTGTCAGAAGAGGGAAATCAATTAATTTTGTTTTGAAGATATTTTTCATACCAAGACCAATTGAAGATGCAACCCCAAGGGCCAACCACCATAATCCAAACCGAACGTATTCCATAATCTCCTCAAAATGCTGCAACAATAACAAGCATTTAAAGCATCAGTTTATATAACATGAAAAGAGGAACAAGAAGAAAAATATAACATGAAAGAAAACAAAAGTAGTAAATAAAGTAGCAAAAGGGATATATGAATTTCATTATTGTCAAGACTAAATTATACAATAATTCATCACCCATAGAGTCTATAAAAAGCCAAGTGAAACTATTTTAGTCACTACGCAAGCTACTGATAGAATATGTGCAAATACCTTCTCATGAACAGCATCTATTGCCATCAGCATTATGCCAAGAGCTCCTACCACAATACTGAAAAGCATAAGCCACCCACCTTTTGCCGACAAATATAATATTGTCTGCTTCATATATTGTATTACAGCTAATGTAAAAAATTTTATTGTTTTGAAGGGTTGTGTAGCTAGTGTAATATTTTCCAGCTCCAGCTGATCCATTTCACGGAGCCCTGCAAAACAAAGAAACTGTGATAATTTTTTTGAAATAATTTTTAATTATTTATTTCAGAAAAAAATATAATCACCACCTTTGAAAGAACATGTAAAGAATCACAAGGAAAACTAATCACATTCACATATAATATAAAAATGAAAATTTATTAAAGAATCCAACACAAAAATGTTTGTCAATTATGAAAATGATGTTCTGCATTCCAAAGGCCGTCACCTCACATTGCTTATCTCAAAATTTCCTTTCCTTTTCAACTTAGAAATTCACTAGTAACCGTCTTTCCATCATTCAAGAAGTCAAAGAGGAAAGCATATATTTTGATAAAAAGCACTAGAATGGCGACAGTAGCATTGATCAAGTAGAGAGTAAAGTGAACAAGCAAGGGGGAATCACTCGCACAATGCTGCACTGGCTTAATACCAAACAGCAATCAAAACAAATTTGCTAACAGGAGAATAAAAAGCAAGGCTACCCAGTGACCAGCACCCCCTTCCACCTCTAGAAGGGGGGAAAAAGGCCCGGTGTCAACATGCCAAAAGGCTACATTTCAGAAATTATAAATAAAAAACTTGAAGGAGGATAACAAATAGGTTATGCAGTCTCTCTCACACACACAACAGGATAACAGCATAACAAGTTTTTGGATTCTAAGTCAAGATTTCATATAACAATGGGACTTCAAAGCTCCTATCCGAAAAAGTTACCCTAAATGTTAACTTCTTGTGCAGCAGGCAGTCAATTGAAGATCGAAGTACCAACAAAGTCGGGCTGCCTGGACACCGGATGAATATCCCCCCGGTACAATAAAAATTAAGACGGTTATAAAAAGCCAATCAATGCTAGTTACAGAAGAAGTTGATCAACCCCATGAAAAGCTGGAACAATTCATCTCCTTTCACTGGAGAAAAATCATTAAATAAATAAGGAATCGTGGTTACATTATCGTATACTATTCCCAGCAACTCCCTCAGAAAAAGAGACTATCATCAGACCATCTAAATGGGTCCAAAAGTGAGGCACCAAAAATGATAAGAACTCTGGAAACTGGGCATTGAAACCCTCTTCCATTGTACGTCACCCCTCAATCTAACAAAAGCCTTCAGTCTATTCAAAGTGCAGGCGAAAAACAAACAAGTATAATCATCTTAACCGATCGAAATAGCAAGGGCGCTAATTTCTTAGCGCACTGTCCAAAACCAAATACTAATCAACCATAGAAATCCACCTCCAAAATGGACGAATAACAATAGCAAAGAAGAAAAGAAAACTTCTCAACGTAGAAGATCAAAAACCAACAGAGAATAGAAAAATAGAACTGGAGAGATAGAAGAAATTTAAAGGACTTGCCTGAGATCGACATGACAGTTCGTCGAGGAGAAGAAGCTTTTTTTGTTCCAGACCTCGTTACCATTCACATACTAATATTTAAGAAATTGGGCCGCACAATATCTCCTCCCTCCAGTCTTCTGGGGTATCTCTTGAAACTTCACCTCTAGAAAACCAAACGGTACGATTCAATTCCTATATTTGAAAACCGAGTAATTAGGTAATTGGTTTTACGAGTAGTTGAATTGAAATGTGCAGATCTAAACTAATAAAAAATCAGACTGATCGGCGGTTGAGTCGTTGCTGCTTGGTCTCTGTGGGGTGGGGCGTGGGTCTCAGATAGAGAGAGACCGGCGACAGAATAAAATGTTCTTCTGTTCGGTTTTTCATATTATAATAGAATATCGTCTTATGTAGTATATGGTTTCTCACATGGGAGAATCACAGAATCAGAGTCATCCTCAACTCAACAATCCGGAGTTCTATTGTTAGTAGTAGAATAAAACAATAATAGCAAACAGAAAAAATAAATAAATCAGGAAAAAATCATAATAATAATCAAGTTAGTCGTTAATCTTCAAGTTTTAATCCCTGCCAATCGTATAAATGGTGAGACATAATTTTTAAAAATGTTTAGCAAAAAGTTAAACTTTTTTAAATGATTTATAGAATATTTAGATCGTGTATGATAAATGATATAGATTTTATAGAAGAATCATAAATAATGAAAATATTGATATATCAAACAAAATCGAATAACTAGATAATTATATTATATTTGGGAGTAGATCACGATAGGTTGTTTGGAACTCAACTAAAAGAAGGCGTGCAGTGCTCGATCCACTTGTTTTTTTTAACTCTCAATCCACTTTGGTTGACACGTGAGAAAAAAAAAAAAAACTGGATTCAAACTAACAGTAGTTATCCTGCGGACGAGGTCATCCTTTATTCCTTAGGAATATATTCTAGAAGACTTTTTCATAACCCCTTTTTCTATCGTCTCTGTTATATTATCTTTTCCTATTTTTCACCTTTTAGGTGTGAAATCAATCGGCGCAAGATATATGCGTTAGCCTCACTTTATTTTTTAAATACACAAAGTGGTATACTTTATTAGAGAATGATGGGTGGCCAAAAATAAGATATTATTCCCTCTAGTTATTATTATAAGACACCAACTAGTAATTGTAGTTAATCATTTTTAAAGGGACTTGCTTGTTTTTAAAGCGCATTAATTATGATTTTTTTATGTATACCCATAATTAATAAAGATAGTGGGTGAGGTAGTAATTAATATAATATTAAAGTTTAGTGAGATTAATAGGAATAATATTAAAATTTAGTAGTTTATGAGAATTATTAGTTCATGTTTTATAATAAAGACCAGAGGGAGTGTTATTGTTAGTTTACGCGGTTACAGTATGTGTGGATATCAAAACATAGGGAAGCAGTCAACGTTATGGTATGTGTGGATATGAAAACATAAGGAAGCAGTCAACGTGAATTAGAATGTGGTATTTCCTCAAAGTCATAATAAGCTTATATCCTCATGATTTGACTAATAAATTGAATATTCCTGGTTATATGCATTCCTTATTATTTTTTTAAAAAGGAAAGAGTGGAGGAGCAGAAGAGGAGGAGATACCTTCCGTGAGGGTGTGGATGGAGTGTTAGGGAAGCGATTAACAACACTAATTGAATGAAAGCGTCATTAAATAATTGGTTTGCAAGCAACATGAGTCGTCTCAACATCAAACGCATCATTTTATGATATCAATGAATGTGACTTGTTTTCTTGAAATCCCCACCAATCGCAAGACTCGGCTTCTGTCCATTTCTGTTTAATATCCTTGCACTCTACTTAAAACAACACTGGTGCTCCTTTTTTTTTTTAAAAAAAAAATACATATTTCAGAATACTGTAGATATTAAAAAGATACTTTAGGATATTGATCGGTACTGAAAAAATATTTCATGATGTTGAAAATATATTTCAGGGTACTGAGTAGTACTAAAAAGATATTTCAGGATACTAACTGGTACTAAAAAATACTTTATGATTTTGAAAAATTATTTTAGGATCTTGAATAATTTATTTATTTCAGATCATAAAATAACTTTTCAAGATCATAAAATATTTTTCAGTACCAGCAAATATCCTGAAGTACATCTTTTTAGTACCAGTCAGTACCCTAAAATATTTTTTCAACATCTTAAAATAATTTTTCAACATCATGAAGTACCGTCAGTACGGATGAATATTATAAAGTATCTTTTGAGTACCTACAGTACTCTGAAATATATATTTTAAAAAAAAAAAGAGCATCAGTGCTGTTTTTGCGCCAAAACGACACTGTTTTAAGAAGTGGAGCCGTAGAGGATATTAAGCAGAAGTAGAGTAAAGCCGAGTCCCTCATCTCATGCCTTATCTGTCCCTTATTTAAATATCCAAATAATATAATGCTTCTTCACCCACGCAAGACAATTAAGAGTCTCAACGGAGTATTAAATGCATATTTTAGGGTTGAGGAAGGGGCAAAAGAACCAACATCTCCACCTATAATCGGGATATCGCTTAGCCAAAGCATGTCACGTGTTTATAGATATTATATTGGGTGTGTGAGCGCAGCACCAAACAATATACTCCATTAGATATGGGAACATTAATAATTTATGTGGCCAATACAAACAACATAGTACGCTTCAAATTCAGAATTACAATCCCGGACCTTCAAAACTAGGCTCCCTCATTCTGAAATTCCAGTACGTACGGAATATCCATGATGGCTACAAACGCTAGATAGCAAGGAATAATGGAATATGTCTCCCACTTGTCTACATTTTTCTGGGTATATGCTTCTAATATTCTCTAAACGCCCATACAATATGCTATCTCTCTCTCCGTGTTTTCTGAGTGCGCTCCAAAATTGTAAGATTCTTATAATTTGGGCCAGCGGTTTTATGTTTTCTGGCGTGGACGAAACGAGGCCCAAATAGGAATAGGAATAGGAATAAGAAGTCCATCAAAATGATAGGAAGCCCATTGGTGTGAACTTGATTTTATTTGGAGAGTTGATCGAACACGGGTTTCACGTTGAAGGGACCAAGGGGGGCCAGGACTACATTTTATGTTCATCATGTGCAAAAATATGCTGTTCACCCCTATTCATTATAAGATAAGATTTAACTTAATTTTTATATTTTAAATAAATCTTTATTTTATATGTGGGGTCCGAAAAGGAATATCATTTATCTTGATGATTAATATCATCCTTTCTGGTGGACGTTTGAACTGTTATTTTATTATAGGGTTAATGACCAATTTTACACATGAGCTTTTCCCCCGGGAGCGCCCAGTACCACGGCAGTTAGTTGACCATTAGTCAACCGTTAACTTGGATGGAACGCTGACGTGGCGCTTATTTGGGTGACACGGCCGACATGGACGGCGCGTGGATGCGACGTGGGCCGATGGTAGGAAAAAAAGAAAATTACCATTTTGCCCCTTAGTTTTAAATGAAAATTACCCTTTTGCCCTTAGTTTTAAATAAAAAAAATAAAAATACCCCTTCCACCACCGCCGGCCGGCGGGGGTGGCGGCCGGCGGTGGTCGGCCGGCGGTGGTGGGGCCCACCAAGGAGGGGTATTTTTAGTTTTTTTTTTTTTAAAAAAAACTTAGGGCAAAAGGGTAATTTTTATTTAAAACTAAGGGTAAAAGTGTAATTTCACCCGAGTTACTGTTCATTTCCATCCAACTTAACAGTTGACTAACGGTCAACTAACTGCCGTGGTGCTGGGCACTCCCAAAACGTAACCACGTGTGTACTTTTGCTCCAGAAAAAAGCTCGTGGTGCTGGGCGCTCCTGGGGGAAAAGCTCATGTGTAAAATTGCTCCTTAACCCTTTATTATATTGCAATGGTAATCTCCATACCTCCTGGTTCGAGAATGATATTAATTTTGTGTCAAACAAGTGCTTATTTGGGAAACTTCTAAACTATAGTTTTAAAAACCTTTTTTCGTAAGCTAAGACAAAATTTATCTCATATACTTATTTCACAGATCATAAAAAATTTTCTAAAAAGTTAAGAGCAACAGACACTTATTCCTCATACTAAAAACCCATTTATTTTCCTTTATTTTTCTCCCCCTACTTTACTTATGCCTTATATATTCCAATTGTTAGAATATATAGGTAGTTAGTCTATGTTAGTTAGAGTAAATTAGGAGTTAGTCTATATTAGTTAGAGTTAGTTAGGATCCTCATCTATAAATAGGGGATCCTAGCTAATATGATAAGTAACCAAGTGTTGGGCATTAGGCGCTCACTATTACTCTTTGTATGAGCCTCATTGCTCTATTGATAATAAAAAATATACAATTGATTCTTCATCTTGATTCTTTCTCCTTATTATCTTCTGTAATTATACATTACTTTACATGGTATCAGAGCCAGGTTATTTGCCACTGGATCCGGGTTGTAAATCAAGAATTTAGGTTGGGTCCAAGAAAATCTGCCAGTAATTGGGCCAGAAGAACAAGATTAGCCCGTAAACCTCATCCACAGTTCAAGAACTGGGACCTAGCTGCGTAATCTGACGGGCTAAGACAGATCGAGGAATCAAGATTCACAAACAAGCATAACTACTCACATCTGAAACCCCGACGAGATTGGGCGAGTCGGATCTCATGTTGACGGGGCACCCAAGATCCGTTTGTCCTGGGTGCTAGAGACCTGAACAGATTGATCGCGCCATTCACAGGGAGATTCTTGAGCGTTTTGTTTTTTTTTTTTCTTTTATCGCCACTCACAGCCAGCATCTAGCGTCTTATCTGTCAAATTCCAGCAAGATTTAATTTCCATATTGATTTCTCTGAGTCGAAGATGGTTGAAGTGTCACTGAAATTGTGTTTCTCTGATTGATCTCCACCAAACTTCCGTTCTTCTTGCTTCCTCGTCTGATTCACTGTCCGGCACCGGGTTAGCGATCTGTTTGGAGATCACCGTCACCTGTCGTCGATTTGAAGCACCAGTTTTGGAGCTCAACCATTGTTTGTGGTCGATTCCATTTCGCCACCCTGTCTTCTTCATATTACTACAAATCGAACCTTCCAGATCCGATTGATTTCTCCTGTTCGAAGATGGTTGAGGCGTCGTCTTTGCAGATTTCAGCTAGGGCAGAGATGTAGGTTGTAATCCAAGAAGTTGGCCTAAGATCCGAGCCCATTACATCTTCACCTCATCGTCACTTTTTGCAAGATCTGGTTTTGTGCTCAAGAACTCAGCTAGGACAGAGATGAAGGTTTGACTTCCTCTCCAAATATCTCTAATGTCATTGCTATGTAATTCTTTGGGTGTGATTCTTCGATGTGATGCTGCATATTGCTATTGGATTTCTCGATGATGTTTTTCTGGCAAGAATTTTGCTGCTGCCAGACATTTTTCTTTTTAGTTCTCTGCTCCTCTGGACTTGGTTTCTCGCCTCCAGACATATCCCATTCGTGATCTTATTTGTCTCTTGTGATTCTAGTCACATTCGGGCCTTTATATGTTCTGTTGAGTGTTGGTTTGTCGCCTCCAGACATATCCCGTTTGTGATCTTACTTGTCTGTTGAGTGTTGTTATTCGGGCCTTTATATGTTCTGTTGAGTGTTGGTTTTTCGCCTCCAGACATATCCCGAGACAGGATGCTCAAGGCAAACATTTGGGTAAAACCCTACCAAGATTGTGAGGCAATTCATAGTTGGTGTTGTAAATGTGTACAATGAAATGAGGCTGGAGGAAGTTGTAGAGATGGGCTATAATCCTTTGGAAGTCCTTCATGTGTCGAAATATGTGAGAAGCAAATCAGTTTTTGTGGGTTTCCTACAAGAGAAGATTTTCAGAAGAAGTGAATGAGAGAAGATTGTTTTTGAAAGATCATTGTATCATTGTATTTTTTTTTTGAAGAGATCATTGTTAATTACCTCTTTATTTTTGTGTTGTTCAAGTTGAACACTTTTTAGATAAATAGTGTTCAACTTGAAGGGGAGTGTTAGAATATATAGGTAGTTAGAGTTAGTTAGGAGTTAGTCTATATTAGTTAGGATCCTCATCTATAAATAGGAGATTTTAGCTAATATGATAAGTAACCAAGTGTTGGGCATTAGGCCCTCACTATTACTCTTTGTATGAGCCTCATTGCTCTATTTATAATATACAATATACAATTGATTCTTCATCTTGATTCTTTCTCCTTATTATCTTCTGTAATTATACATTACTTTACACCAATCTTATCCAGAATCGTGTTACAATTATGTGCCAAATATCTCTTATAAAGACGTTCACATTAAAAAAGTATCGTCTCCTTTAATTTATTTTTATACAGTATCATATACTATTCAATATTAAGAAATTTTGGATTTGAGTATATATATTGATACTGTCAAACTTAAATACATATATAGTGGTAGTTCTTTTAATGATATTGTCTCCCACAAACTGAGATCTCCGAATCAGTCTTATTTAAGTAACTAAAAACCCCTTCCAAGCTTGCACAGATACCCATGTTTGTTATGGAAATCAAAAAAAAGTACATTGCCCTTTAATTTAATGGTTGCTGCATGAGGCATGTCTCACGTTGAAGGTTGGTGGGCCATGCATGCACTAAAGTCGCCATAGTTTGGTAATAATTGATAAGATGTGGTCAAATGATAAGATGTTATTGGAACATCCAGAATTAAAGTTAAGCAGCCAGCATGGACTCCATAATCCATATATATATAAACCTTTGGACCTGATCGAATAATAAAGTGGTGTTCAAAATATTTGGTGATCAGGAGCAACTTATATGATAAAAGAGATCGAAGATAAGAGGTGAGAGAGTTTACTTTGTTGCAGCCCTTAAGATATTCGCTTTAAATTAAACTTTGTTGATTTTTCATGAAAGACACAATTCGTTTTAATTAGTGGGTTCTGAGAAAACAACCCATTGAGAAAGAAGACGTGTGAATATGTTATTAAAGTATTGAGAATGCCGGCTGTACGTACATAGCTACTATCTGCAGTGGTGAATCTTGAGATAAATATTTGGAGGGGTCAAATGTATACTCATTAATCAATTAAATTTTTTTATGATTATATAACATGTTTAAAATATTCAGAGTTATAATAAAAGTATTTTAACAATTTTTTTAACAATTGATTAGTATAAGATAAGAGGATAACAAAATCAAATGTCTATTACTATCATTTCTCATCGACAGCAAACAAAATCAAAGAAAGAAGGAAATAAAGTAGGAAATTTCTTATATTGAAAATCAAGACCAGACAAAGTAAATATGGAGTTGAATCACAACAAAGGAATAAGATGGGAGAATTTACTTGTAGTGAGCAAGAGCCGAAAAATTACAAATGAGTTATCAAGGGAAGGGAGATTAGAAGAAGATCGGCGCATTCCTCGCTCTTGTTCTCGTTATTGAGTTATCAAGGGAGATTGGGAGAATAAGCGTGCCCTAATAACTAACGTATGTGAGAGGGACGAGAATGAATCATATTTAATTTCTCATTGTCCATTAAATTTAATTAATTGGTTGAACATTCCCATATTCTATAGCTTAAACCAAAAGATCCCACATTTCCACATTTAATTTGCATGCTTAATTTTTTTGAACAAATTTTTTTTTCTTTATGAGGGGCCATCCGCCTCATAGAAGATCCGCGATTGTATCCGTTATGTTAGTTATACAAATAAGGCTAAAGTATACTTTTGGTCCTTTAAGTTTACATGAGGTATACTTTTGGTCCCTTAACTTTATAAAGTATACATTTAGTCCTATAATTCTAACACCGTTAATTTTGCTAACGGAAAATGCAAACTCAAGTGATAACGATGTAAATTTAAGTGATGATTTTATAATCAAATGCTATTAGGATTAAATTTAAAATATGAGTAAATCGAAGAATATATAAAATTTGTGTAATTAAATGTTATTAGTCATCACTTGAGTTTGCTGCGTCAGCGTTTTCCGTTAGCAACATTAACGGTGTTACAATTTTAGGATCAAAAGTATACTTTATGAAGTTAAGGGACCAAAAATATACTTTATGTAAAACTTGAAGGACTAAAAGTATACGTTAGCCTACAAATAATTAAGTTACTAGTCTGGTTACTATGTGTTCTGGTGTAGAACACAGATTGTCTAGCCTTGAGGGGCTAGGATGTTGATGTTGATTGGGACTTGACCTAGGAGCGATTCCTAGGGCCTACGTACCCAGAAGAGAGATCAAAGTCCACGTAGTTCGAGGATACTGGATGGCGTTTAGCCAAAGGGCGTAGGGTGTGTGCTCTGTGTGCAGTATATGCAATTGAGAGAGAGCGTAGAGATAGAAGATGTGTACCTGTTAGGTTAACCATCTATATATAGAGGTTACCTTAGGGTTAGGGGTCCTGATTTGGTGTAGAGATTCCCCTTGATTATCTCCTTGATTGTAGGTTGGTTATCATCTTATTTGATCTGTTGGCGATCATGATAGATCCCCCTGTTATTGGGCCGCATCACTAATGGGCCTTATATAAAATCCGTAACAGATGCCCCCCAGCCTGGTAGTTCAAGGTTTTGGACTGCCGGGGTGTACGATGTCTTGAATGGATCGTCCGAGGTATCGCCCGTCTCCGACGTACGTGTCGGGCTAGAATTTGCTGAGCCCATTTCCTTGTGTACGTGGTAACGTTGCATGGTCTGATGAGTCGGGGTGACATCCTGCGTCTCGTAAAGTGCCATGTTGGCGTCCTATGGCTTGAGGACTGGTGGTGAATACCAATGTCCAAAAAAGGGGACCGAGGTAATAACCTCCGGTCCTAAGAGTGCCGCGGTAAGAACCGACGACCAATGGGTCCGAGGTGGTAACCTCCGGCCCTAGGAATGTCGTGGTGAGGACCGACGACATTAGGGTCCGAGGTGGTAACCTCCGGCCCTAGGAATGCCGTGGTGCTGCTTCCGGGGTTGGCACGAGGTGGCGGGGCGCTGTGGACGAGGCAGCCCTTCAAGCTAGAAGTTCTTTTCTTTTATTCTTCCTTTTCCTTTTGTTTCGGCGTAGGATGCCGGTTTTGTGTGTACTTTTGAACAATTAACCTTATGAATGAAAATTCAAGTAATTGGTCCATTGTGTACTTTTAACTTTATGCATAAACTGCACATAGTCAAGTTCTAGACCGGGCCAGGGTCTTTAAGTAATTAGAGTCCGCTTAGTACTCTTCTGGTGTCAAAAACCAGGTGCATGAGTAGGGTGTCTAAATATACCACGCTACGAGGTTCGGAGTCGTTATCAGGATTTTAACCGGGGTAAGGGCAAATTGTCACATGCTCATCCGTGGTCGTCGTCGGGACACACTTTGACCAAGTGGACTGATCGAGGTCCGATATGACTATTCGCTTTCTTACTTAGGTGTCAATTTCGATGCATCAAAATATATACCGGGTGCATGGGCCTCGGTGTCGGTTCTGGGCGTATGGACCTCGGTGTCGGTCCTTATTCGGCGAATCATTTAAGCACTCTTAGAATTGAACATTCGGTTAATAAACCCTTTATTAATTCTAGAGATGATTAGCTTTGTAAAGGCGACAATTCGGACATGAGGTGTCCGTTGCGGCATTCGGCTACGACTAGGCCTAACTATAATAGATCCTTAGCTTGTCGCCGTTCCTTGTCCTCTTAATTTGTTTCCTAGCCAGGTTTTCTAGAACGTAGGCTCCTCTGTTGAGTTTTCCTTAATCCGGTAGGGGCCGTCCCAATTTGCGGCCAATTTGCCATCTCTGGCTTTTTATTTACGACGTCGGCCCTTCGTAGGACTAGGTCTCCCAGTCGAATACCACGGGCCCGACCTTTCGTTGTGTTTGGCCGTGATGAGTTGTTTGGCCGCCATGTCTAGGCCGTGCGCCGTGGTTCATCTTTTGCTTCCGTCAAGACTTTACGGCCGAGCAGAGTTTTAAGCGGGATCGGTGTAACCGGTCGCGTTCTTCTATTTTGGAGGTGTACGGGCCTCGGTGTCGTTTACCGGGCTTATGGACCTCGGTGTCACTACAAGGGCTGATGACAGCGGCCTCGTGTCATTTAAGGAAGTCTTGGAAGCGACCGAGTTGCAAAAGCTTACGGTGACAGCTTTGCTTAACTGAAAAGCCGGGTTCGATGGCCCTCGGCATCCTTTGTTCAATGTATCCGGGTTCCAACTAGGGAACACGGCCGGTTTATCCGAGTTTTGAACTGACCATGGAGAGGCGGATTTAACTGTTCTTTCAGTGTTACCGAGTTCCGAACTGGTTATGGAAACGTGGATTTAACCGTATGACTTTATCTGGCAAAACTCTACACGGAGCCCGGATTTTAACCAGATTTGGTTTAATCGGGGTCCTTCTTCAAGACTTGGCTCAGAGCCCAGGTTTTAACCAGGTTCGGTGTAACTGGGTCCGCCTTCAAGATTTTTCATGGAACCGGATTTCTCTTGGATTCGGTGTAATCGGGGTCCGTCTTTTGTTTCTAGCAAGACTTGGCACGAGCCGGTTTTAAGCTGGATTCGGCGTAGCAGGGTTTCTTGCATTCAGGTGTTGTAACCCGACATTCATTAGTCCATTATGGGTGTCGTAACCCGGACTTCGTTTATCCAGTATGGGTGTCGTAACCCTGAATTAGTTTATCCATTATGGGTGTCGTAACCCTGAATTTGTTTATCCATTATGGGTGTCGTAACCCTGAATTTGTTTATCCATTATGAGTGTCGTAACCCTGAATTTGTTTATCCATTATGGGTGTCGTAACCCTGAATTGGTTTATCCATTATGGGTGTCGTAACCCTGAATTTGTTTATCCATTATGTTGTCCCCCAGACCGGTAGTTCAGGTCTTTGAGCTGCCGGGATGTGTTGATTTACCAACCCGGATCAGATTGTTCGTGATTGTCGGGATTGCCTGCGTGCTGACCCGAGATTCCGGGTTTTAACTTAACACCAAGATTCAGGTTTACATACTCTAACACCGAGATTCGAGTTGAGATACTCGAACAGAGATTCCGGGTTTATTATTTCTGGATTCATACATGTAAATAGACTTGGTGGGATTGCCGGTGCAACACGGAGCCCAAGTTTTAACCAGATTCGGTGTAGCAGGTCCGTCTTCAAAACATTGGCAGAGTCGTGATTTTAACCGGATTCGGTGTAACCGGGGTATGCCTTCAAATTTACTCGGAGCCGGGATTTTAACCAGATTCGGTGTAACCGGGGTCCGTCTTCAAAACATTGGCAGAGCGGGGTTCTAACCAGATTTGGTGTAACCGGGGTATGCCTTCATCCCTTTCGTAGGGACAAAACTCCACAGTTTATCCGGGGTCCAATTGAGGAGCGCGGATTTGCTGTATATAATAGACTTGAACATGATTTTCGGAAACGGGCTTATGTACCTCGGATTCCTACATGTTTAAAGATTTGGAGGCCGTAGCTGTCATTACACGGATCTCGGACTTTAACCAGATTCGGTTTTTTCGGAGTCCGCTTTCAACTTTTGCACGGAGCCGGGGTATTAACCGGATTAAATTTAATCGATATGCCGACCCGACTTTCGGTGTGCATAATTCAAGCCTTTGAATTGATATAGCTTCTAAAATACTTTAAATTGTCATGGGTTTGCTCTGACTCGGCACGAAGTACTATGCAATTTAATTGCTCCGTGCGACTCCATGATTTGCAGAAGTTTCACTTTAGTCCCTCCGTGAAACTTTTTAAGAGTTTCACTTAGGACCCTGTGAAACACCTTTTGTGATTTTCACTTAGGTCCCTGTGTGAAACCTTTTGAGATTTTCGTTTAGGTCCCTGTACGAAACCTTTTGAGATTTTCGTTTAGGTCCCTGTACGAAACCTTTTGAGATTTTCGTTTAGGTCCCTGTACGAAACCTTTTGAGATTTTCGTTTAGGTCCCTGTACGAAACCTTTTTATCTTTGCAGAAAGGTCCCTGTGTGTAATCCCAACAAAGTAAGGATGTCGTTGCCGCCGGATTCCTGGAACAACGATTCCAATAGCGAATTCGATGATGTTTCAAACGTTAACCGGGCTTCGAATGCAGGCTGGAGAGCAAAATTAATGGTAGAATTGAAAATTTCAACGGCGCTAGCTCTGGAACCCGGAAGACGCAACCTCAACAGCAATCTATAGATATCGCATCCCGATTTTGGAGATAAATTGAAGAAACCGAAGCAGCCATATGAATCCCGAAGAGAAACAATGATACACTATCGATTAGGCGGCACAGCGAAGAAGAAGCATTTTGACCACCCAAACTTCGGACGCTCAGGTGAACTTAAATGACCTAACGCCACAAATTACAGGGGACTTCGAACGATCCAGCGCAATGGAGTTAGGGTTCGTGAGTATTGTTGTGAGAAACTCAGGCCAGTGTGTAGTTATATTTCGGCCTTCAAAGTACGATCCCGGTGGAAAGACTGCGGAGGAATCACACGATTTGCGGAGTACTTTCTCGGTGAGAAAGAAGAATTGAATCTCGGTCTTGATGCTCCCAAAATCAATGGTTCCTCCACCAAAACGCCTCGAGTCTTTGAGATGCTCCGAGAAATTGGCCCTTGCTTTCAAGACCAGAACATTCGAGTTCTTCCCTGACGAAGATCACACCGCCGCCAGTGAAGACTCGGATGGTTTTTCTCTCCTGGGTTCTGCCAAAGATTTTACCATCGATCAGAAAGTTTTGGTTATTAAACCATATCAAGCTTGCAATTTTTCTCCCGAAACGATGCCGTCCTGCTGATCGACTGCGACGAAGCCTCTCGAGATGAGCCCCACGGTGATCTCCTTGATGCTTCTGCGATTTCGCCCTTTGAAGCTTCGCACACTCAGTTGCAGACGGCTCACGTTCCGTTTATTGAAGGAGATGTGAATGTGGCTGATAGAGTTTTGATTCTTCACGGATTGGAATCGAGGTTAGGGCTTAATCTCGATTATTGCTCAAAGATGGTTCCTTGGGTGGCCGGATGAAATTGGATTAATTCCAAATGAGTCACGTCTTGAACCAAATTTTTGCTACGTTGAGATCCCAAACCCTAACTATGAACTCGGTGATTGCTCGGTTTGCAATTTGGATTTGGGAAGTTTTTGACCATCTTTGGTCATGGGAGTCGAAATTTATCGTCCCCACAGACGGCGCCACTGTTTTGGTGTAGAACACAGATTGTCTAGCCTTGAGGGGCTAGGATGTTGATGTTGATTGGGACTTGACCTAGGAGCGATTCCTAGGGCCTACGTACCCAGAAGAGGGATCAAAGTCCACGTAGTTCGAGGATACTGGATGGCTGTTAGCCAAAGGGCGTGGGGTGTGTGCTCGTGTAGTATATGCAATTGAGAGAGCGTAGAGATAGAAGATGTGTACCTGTTAGGTTAACCATCTATATATAGAGGTTACCTTAGGGTTAGGGGTCCTGATTTGGTGTAGAGATTCCCCTTGATTATCTCCTTGATTGTAGGTTGGTTATCATCTTATTTGATCTGTTGGCGATCATGATAGATCCCCCTGTTATTGGGCCGCATCACTAATGGGCCTTATATAAAATCCGTAACACTATGCTAGGCGGACTTACAAATTAATGTGTAATACTCTTCATCAGTTAATTACCTTCATATCTTTTTGTCTTCTTCCTCTGCACCTTAATTCGTGTCACCTCATGCATTAATTAATTAATACCCAGCGACCAAATTCTGCCTCCACAAAATAATTTGTTCCATCGTACAAATTTGGTCCATTGAATCATTGGTTTGCCGTTTCTCCTTTTTAAGAAACGCTTCAGGAAATAATTACTTGCAAGGTCAAAATCACAGAGGGTAATTAAGGTTAAGGAGGAGTAGCATGACTTGATTAATGCATGCAGCTTTCAAGGGGATTGTCATAGTTAATCATCTTTCTTTACTTCTAATATAAATAAAACTTGGCTCATCCCTACGCCATAATCTGACCCCTGAATGCATTTGTGGGAGATTGAATTGATATTTCGCACACAACTGATTTTAAGACTGAAGTGTTTTCCAGACCAAGGCTAACATTTTGTGTTCTGTAAACTAAAGTATAATTTTTCCTTGGTATAATGGGTTCCAGTTGTAAATTATTAGGACAGCAATGTTGATGGGATGATAAATATAGAGATGGCATTATATCCGCTAATTACCTAATAATCATGAACCATTTCTATGGTTGGGCGATAATGACCTTGTGTGTGGTCACTTCCAACAGTTACTCCGCGTATAAGGACTTGTTAAGACGTGATTGGTCTTGAAGACAAGGGCATAATTGTATTTTCCACTCGACATGTCCTTACCCTGCTAAATCCAAACCGTATCAGTGATCACATGTGTGTGTGTATATATATATATATATATATATATATTGCCAGAGTGTTGTAGATACATATTTAATTTGTTCCTTTTCTTCCCACAATTTCTTTGATGGTTCTTTAAGTCAAGCAACTAATAACAAATGGCATTATCTGATTTGTCCAAACTTGGATCCTCTGCTGATGATGTTCCTTACCATGTAAGTTTAGGTGATTCTTTGTCATGATGGTCGTTTTCCATTTGGAAAAAACGATACCTCCGCGGTTAATGAACCTGCTAGACCAGCTTCTTCTGTTTCTTAGACAGGCACCTTAATTAGTGTATAATTATTAGATTTAGATGCTTTCTTGAATCGATGAAGCTTAGTTTAATGGAAAGAAGCCACTTCAACTAGATGTTTAGCACATCAATTTCTAAAATAACCCACTTCATCAACCAGCGTGGATCCAGAATCCAATACCATCCACATGCAACTTTATTACTACTATTATTATTCTATTGACTCGGCCATTAATTCTGTTCCTTGTACAGCAATCCAACTGTTTTTATCTCTCTATTAGTCTATTAGTCCTAGATGAGGGAATCAGGTTCTTTAACTCTTCATCACTAAAGAGATAAAGGTGAAAACCCTCTTAATTGGGCCCCAAGCATTAATCTCTCTCCACCCTTCACCCTCGATTCTTTCCTGTCTTAGTGCTGCAACTGATCCTACCTTGATTTTTTTCATTAATAATCATATCTAACCTCAAGTCATACATATACACACAAACCGAGTAAGGCCCGGATGAGACGCGATAAGACCCAATTGCCCTCCTTTCACTTTTTTTATCCCCCTTTTGCGAAACAAATCACATTGATGGAAGGAGCCAAATGTGAATAAGTAAAAAGGAGGCAGATCACCATTGGGTCCAGACTCCAAATCTGAAAGACCTGCTTTCCTTCTAACTACCGAGAGAACGGTAAGTCTTTCCCTATAGTTTCGCCCAAAACTGGCTTTTCTTGGGTTTTATATATTGTCTCCACTCTCACTGCTATTTCTTATGAACACATTCTAACTATAATTAAATATGCAGATCATCATTTTGAGATATCTCTGCGGTTGAGAAAATCATGGGCTTCTGTCAAAAGTTGTGTGTGAAGAACAAGAAGAAGAATATTGAGGAGGATAAGGAGGGAAGCATGAAGATCAAAGGGAAAGTGGTTCTGTTGAAGAAGGGTGTGTTGGATTTCCATGACATAAAAGCTTCAGTTCTGGATAGGGTTCATGAGTTGCTGGGCAAGGGTGTGTCCATTCGGCTTATTAGTTCTGTTAAACCTGACCCAGGTGAAGTCAACTCACCCTGCCTCTTCTCTCTTTCTCTCTCTAATCTTTCTTGTTGTTCATGTTCATACGCATCAAACTGTGTTGCATCAAGACAAGAGAAAGTAACACGCAAAGGGTCTGAATCTGAGTTTTTTTCACTGTTAATTTTCTGTTTTGGCATGTTGTTAGAAAATGGGCTGAGAGGGAAGCTGGGAAAGGTGACACATTTGGAGAATTGGATTTCAACAATATCCTCTGTGACGGCAACAACAGACACAGAATTCTCAGTTTCAATTGACTGGCATGAAAGCATGGGAGTTCCTGGGGCCTTCATCATTCGAAACCATCATCACAGCCAATTTTACCTTAAAACCGTCACCTTTGAGGACATTCCTGGCCATGGTCCTGTTCATTTTGTCTGCAATTCCTGGGTTTACCCTGCACATCGATACAAGTATAATCGTATCTTCTTCTCCAATAAAGTAATCTTTCCTTTTCTTTTCTCTCATGTTGATCTCTTGATTTTGCTGATCATGGATGAAGTGATAGTAAGATTTATAATAGGCTTTTCCCACTATTATTTTATGATAAAAGGTTCAGAACAAACCCTGAAAACTTCATCAATTTTCTTATACTTTAAAGTTATAAATGTGGGCCATATTGACAGAGTTTATCTCGCAATTTTTTATTTCACGATATTCTCTCTTTTCAATTTTCATTATCGTGTTCTCTACTTCTCTTTTCTCAGGTCTCATTCTGTCAGCAAAGACATCACTTGCCTGAGTCACACACTTTTTAGGGACATTACTTTTACATATAGTGCCCCATCGTGATTCTCTGTTTTATAGTTTTATAAGTTGACGTTGATCATCCACTATTTTAAAAAAAAAAAAAAAAAAATTCTTAAAATATGAACCCGTTGCCTGAAAGTCATGTGAAGATGAAACCCATAAAATATTAAAACAGTAATAAACTTTAATGATATGCAATTTTACTTTTTTGTTGTCATGTCTTTGTGGTTCAGACCTACCTTCCATGTCAAACACCTGGGCCACTGCGCAAGTTCAGGGAAGAAGAACTGGAAAGCCTACGTGGAAATGGTTCAGGGGAACTTAAGGAGTGGGACAGAGTATACGACTATGCCTACTATAACGATTTAGGATTCCCAGACAAAGGCCCAGAACATGAACGTCCTGTTCTTGGAGGGTCTAAGGAGTATCCATATCCTCGTAGGGGAAGAACTGGTCGCAAACCCACTAAAAAAGGTTTGTCACATGAGACGCTATATTTAAGTCCATGTCTTCTCATATATATTTTGTAACAGTCTTAGTTGATGAACTGATTTTTTCATGGCTGCAGACCCCAAAAGTGAGAGAAGATTGTTTCTTCTTAGTCTAGACATTTATGTTCCAAGGGATGAACGGTTTGGGCACGTGAAGTTTTCAGATTTCCTAGGCTATGCTGTGAAATCCCTTCTTCAAGTACTGGTTCCTGAGATCAGGTCTGTAGGTGACAAAACTTTCAATGAGTTTGACACCTTCGAAGACATTCTTAAACTTTACGATAAGGGTGTGGAGCTGCCAAAGGGACCTAAACAATGTAAAATTAGGGAACGCATTCCTTGGGAGATAATGAGAGAACTTGTTCGGAATGATGGTGAACGATTCCTCAAATTTCCAGTGCCTGATGTCATCAGAGGTCAACTCACAGCCTCTCTCATAGTTCATTTGGCTTTTGAATTGACAAGATGTAATGATTTTAACTTGTTAGTAATATTCTTTTATAATTGCAGATAATAAGACAGCGTGGAGGACAGATGAGGAATTTGGTAGAGAAATGCTAGCTGGGGTTAACCCTGTCATCATCAGTCGCCTCCGAGTACTAAACAAAATACTGTCATTATTTTACAAGTTTATTAATGTTTTAAAACTTCTCATTTTATTTTATTTTGTAACACCTGAATGTTGACCTCAGGAATTTCCCCCAGTAAGCAAGCTGAACCCACAAGTTTATGGGAACCAGAATAGTTCCATTAGAGCTGAACACATAGAGCATAATTTGGAAGGCCTAACGATACAAGAGGTAGTAATATTCAGGCTTCAACTTGTTCATTGAACAAAACTAAATGAAAATGGAACCATAACCAGAGACCTTACTGAAAGTCAAAATATATCTTCTCGCTTTTCTTACAGGCACTTGACAAGAACAAGTTGTTTATTTTAGATCACCATGATGCATTGATGCCATACCTGGATCGAATAAACTCTACAAACACAAAGACCTATGTCACTAGAACACTCTTATTTCTGAAACAAGATGGTACATTGAAGCCCTTGGCCATTGAATTAAGCTTGCCCCACCCACAGGGAATTACTCATGGTGCTGTCAGCAAAGTTTTCACTCCAGCACAAGAAGGTGTTGCAGCTTCAGTGTGGCAGCTAGCTAAAGCTTACGCTGCTGTAAATGATTCTGGATACCATCAGCTTGTTAGCCACTGGTATGGCCACCAGATGAAACTTGATTTGTTTTCTGGTCTAAAATATATATATAACTAGAAAGGTCTCTCATTTATTTGCAGGTTATTGACTCATGCAGTAATTGAGCCATTCATAATAGCTACGAACAGGCAATTGAGTGTGCTTCACCCTATATATAAGCTCCTGCAGCCCCACTTTAAGGACACAATGAACATAAATGCCTTAGCTCGGCAAATCCTCATCAATGCTGGAGGGGTACTTGAGAGAACAGTTTTCCCAGGAAAATTTTCTTTGGAATTGTCATCTGTTGTTTATAAAAACTGGGTCTTCCCTGAACAGGCACTTCCAGCAGATCTGCTCAAGAGGTTGGTGAAAAAAAAAATAAACTTCAACCAAAGATTGATTTCTGTATATGCTTGATCTATATGTACCTTTAATGGTAAATTCGTAACTCTTTTGTGTATTACATTTCAGAGGAGTGGCAATTCCAGATTCCAAATGCCCTCATGGTCTTAGACTTTTGATAGAAGATTACCCATATGCGGTTGATGGACTGGAAATCTGGGCAGCAATTGAAACTTGGGTGAGTGAATATTGCTGCTTCTACTACCTATCTGATGACAGAGTTGAGAATGATCCAGAACTCCAAGCATGGTGGAACGAGGTCCGTAACGAGGGTCACGGTGACCTTAAAGACAAGCCATGGTGGCCGGAGATGAGGACAAGATCAGAGCTCATTGAATCATGCACCATTATCATCTGGGTAGCTTCTGCCCTTCACGCAGCCGTTAATTTTGGGCAATACCCTTATGCAGGGTACCTCCCTAATCGGCCGACAGTAAGCCGAAGATTCATGCCTGAACCGGGCACTCCAGACTACGCAGAGCTTGAGTCGAATCCTGATTTGGCATTCTTGAAAACAATCACAGCCCAATTCCAAACACTTTTGGGTGTGTCGTTGATTGAAATATTGTCCAGGCATTCAACTGATGAGGTGTATTTGGGGCAGAGAGATGTTTCTGGGTGGACTTCGGACGCCGAACCACTGGCAGCATTTGAAAGGTTTGGGAAGAAGCTGATGGAAATTGAGAACAGAATTGTTGAAATGAACAACGATGAAAGGTGGAAAAACAGAGTTGGGCCGGTGAAGGTGCCGTACACTTTGCTTTATCCCAATACCTCAGGTTACCCAGGGGAATGTGGGCTTACAGGGAAGGGGATTCCAAATAGTATCTCGATCTAAAATCGCAGGAACGTGATTTTGCAAACGAATATTTGCTACTTGAGTTCTAGGGGTAGATTATTGGGTGTAAGAAATTGAAATATGTAGTTTTGAGAGTGCAGTGTGTACATATGGTAAGAGACAAAAGCGTCTATTATAAAGGGGCGTGTTTTGCTTTGTGGAATTTTCCAGTTGGCAGTGGAAAATTATTGTAGCCATCAAACAATCGTCTCTGACGAACGGGTATGGGAGAAGCAAACAACATGAGACTTGTGCTGATTTGAATTAGGGGTAGAAACCGTTTGTATTTGTGAGATGAGTTTTATTTTGATTTACGTAAACATACTTTTTTAACGTCAACTCAAACAATTAATACAATGTTAATCGTTCCTGACTGAACAATTCTTATTAGGTAACTATATAATATTTCATTTGACCTAGAATAATTAGGTTGAGTGGAAATAACTCAAATTATGCACCCTCAAGCAAGGTTAATAATTCAAATCTTACTGGTGAAAACAATTTTAACATAATAATGAATTACCTGTAATTACACCCCACAATATTTGACTTTGACATAATAAGTCATCTATTGGATTGTTGTATGGAAAATCATGCTCATTGGACTTAAAACCTAAAAGCCTATGAGGCAGCACCGTAGCAGTTTACATTTCTTGCAACTCTTGCAATTTAGTATATCTTGCTAAATTGAACAGAAATTTTGCATAATTTTTAAAATTTATCCTTGATAAAATTAAAAATAAAATGAACATTCTTGCCCACAATATTAAAGACGAATCATAAATATTACATTGAAACTAATCACTTTTATAATGGCAATTGGGATTATATTAATTCCTATTTATTTATTATCTATATCACGCCAAATGTTTTATGGATACAAGTTTTTTAATAAACCAAACTCTTTATTTTTTGATTCTAGGTCCCCAAGAGTTATTTATTTCGATTTCTATCCTTATACCTTTAATAGGTATTGGTATTTATCTAGATAAGAGCCTTGTATCAAAATCCAGAAGAATAGGTGGAAACTAACTGCTTATTCCAATCTCTCGTTTTCCTTTTACCAATGCGATTCGTAATTAACATGCAACCATGATTAGATTTGAATTTCAACACTCCAACCGGTCCTTAATATTAAGACGTTTATGTGGAGTTGAACTTGGTTCATATTTATCAATATTTTTCTAATCTACCCTTATAATGAATGAAGAAATTAAAAAAGATAATTTAAGTATTTAAAAAGAAAATATGTTATATTAAATAATTCAATTAAATATATTAATCTAATTATATTAGGTAAATATGCCTTATTAGTAAAAAAATAACAGAACTTGAAGTGTTTGTCCTGATAAATGGTTGTTCAAAGCTCTAACTCACCACTAAAGTTCATTTCCCTCGTAAACCATCTTTCAAATGGGTTTTTTCGGTATAACTTGTATACCAAAGCACGAGTTGAATTTTCTAATGTCTATAAAAAACATATTCAATTCATACCCGAAGAGTTAACACCTTCAGCTATGAAAATTCTAGCATTCTTCATTCACATTCAGCAAATTCGTCGAATAAACAGAGCTAATAATAACGTTTGGTATCGGTACGTACAAGCCAAGGCAAATTAATGATATTCCAATATCAGGCTGTAACAGAAGAAAGAGGCAAGATACAAATACAATTACAGGGCATAAGTTGAAGACAGAGCTCACAAATCATACGGCTGCTTACCAGTAAACTTGACCTCAATAGGGCTAACATTCTTGCCAATAGACCTATAGTTCACGCCAACTCCTTGGCGTCCAGGGTTGACCTTCTCAGGGTACACCCCGTCCTTAGGGTGCAAATACTGCACCTCCCCATTAGGGAACACCCTATAGAACTGGTACTTGATCTTGTACTTTGACCTCAGCCTGGTGCCAAGAGCCAAGCACTGTTCCTTACGAGCCAGCTTGAGAAGGTTCGGACCCTGCCTCATGATGGCCGCTCCACCTGTGGGCATCTCAAAGATCTGTTCTTTCGGAGAATCCCATGTGATCACATAGAATTCCTCGACCTGGGCCTTTCGGAGCAACCCTCCTGTGCTTCCTCCGAAGATCGGCGACGGAGTGTTGGGGTCCAGTTCCGGTGGGGTGAACCCCACGGGAGCTTTTTCTTCCTTGGTCACAGGGGCAGCCTCTGTTTTCTCTTCCGCCGCTCTGATCACGGTGGCTGATCTGCCTGATGGGGCTGAGAAATGAAGGGGCTTGAAGGTGAAGGACAAGGTGGATTGGTTCTTGAAAGAAGAGAGTGTGGAGGAGGAGACGGGTGGGGTGAAGAGGGAAGCTTGGGATGCCATGGCCATGGAGGATTACTTCGCCGGAGACACAGAATCAGAGAGGTGTGGGTGAGTGAATGGGGAGATGTATAAGGAAGATGAAATGTGAATGAACAAAGAGAGATTTTGAGAGTGGGGAGTGGATAAGGTGATGTTGGTTGGACCAATGGGAACGTGTGATTTTGATTTTGTGGTACTCTTCGCCCGCAACTCCCACCACTTCTTCTTTTTTTTCCTATTTCCCAATATCCACAAGTCCATCCCCGCGGAATCTAATTCCTATTGCCAAGCCAATCAACGCAATTCGGATTTTAGGTATTTTGACTTCTTCATTTTTAACCATATAAAAATTCATTTTATATGGTATTTAAGACTAATAAATATTGAAACTTCACATTTTGTTCATTTCAAAAACCCTTTAAAAAGTGAACAAGTCACAAAAACCTTTTAAAATTTATGTATTATGTGTTTATATATAATATATAAAAATTATTTTTGAAAAAATACACCTTATGTTAGAACATAGTTTCTAGGCTATCTCTAAGTATATTTTGTGCGACTATAGGTGTTATTTGATTTGAGTTTGGAGGTATGTATTAAAATAGAAACCTTGAGACAAACAATATCTTTAAATGCATGTGCCTATATATTTTTACTTGAGAATAATTGATCTTTTTTTTAAAAGGCCAGATAATATTAATAATACGAGTCAAATAATATTATAAAGGCAATATCAAAGAAGGAAGAAAAGGAAATAGGAATTAATTGATCCTCGATAAAAGTTGAATAGAGTGAAAATAAGTTGATACTTAAAGTTCCTTTTTTTAACCGGAATACTTTGTATTGTTTGGTTTGAGATTTTTTGGGGGACGGGTGGAGTGGCGGTTAGCATGTTTGGGTGGGAAAAATATGGGGAAGAGGAGGGGAGAAGATTTATCTTTTAGGGCCTGTTTGTTAGAGCAAAAGTGGGCAATGGAAAGGGAAGATAAGAGAGTTCTCACGCAAAAAACGTGTTTGGGTGGCACATCTTCCTTCGTGTAACATTCCCGCCACTGCGAATCTTCCATCAACCCTTGGAAGGTGCTTTCCATCCGAAAGAGGTGGGAAGGTTGAAATCTTCCTGAGAGAGGCAATTAATGGGACAAAAAAGCCCCTGTAAACAGACCAGCTTATAACACCTACGACGTGAGAACGAGGATCTGCAACAAGGACGAGCTGAAGGCTGCTTAAACGAAAGTCGAAGGACAAGTTTAAGGAAGGGGAGACGATTCTCGAATCCAGGTAAGTCGAAATGGGTGTTAATTTTGTGTGAAATTTTGCCCGATGGTTTATGTTACTGTACCTGCTTCTTGCAAATGTTCGAAAATTTGGTTTATGTTACTCTACGTGCTTCTTGCAAATTCTTGAAAATTTTGTTTATGTTACTGCACTTGCTTCTTGTAACAAACAAACATTGCACAAGCTTGGTTGTTGTCAAGTATTGAATTTTGGACTTACTTTTGTTCTATTGTTCTGATATGAAATTATGCAGAAGTTTGGTCACTGTCAAAATTTTGGTTCGATCGTGTTCGTTTTTTAGTTACTTACGTTCGAACGTATTTCTAAAGTTCGAACGTCTTATTTTTGGCTGATTTTTTTTCAACACGTCGTCTGTTAACATTCGATTGGTATTGCGCATTTCACAGGAACCAATGATCCTGCTATGCATATTCTAAACCCATTTAATGTGTTCTTCTTCATCCTCATTCTGGGTCAATTTTTTATACTTTTTGTGGCCATTTTAACAGAGGTCATTTTCCTTAGGCCCTACTTAAGTATTGTTGTACTGGTTTACCTACTGTCACTTGAGTTCGAACTGGGCTTCCTGGTTCGAACGCAACGTGGGTTGTGTTGTTTTCAGTTTTTTTTTTGGCAATTTGACCAGTTACCTTTGTTGAACTTAGTAACCTTCTTCGGTATTTTAAGCCCTTTCATTTTGCTCCAAATCTTTGCAAAACGTTTGTACTCCTCCATCATCTCCATTACTTCTCTAACATGATGACCACACCCTCCAACTATTTGCATCATTCGTGCCTCATTCATCATCTTTGGGTTTGAACTATCTAGCTCTACAATATATCAAAACTTATATGGCAGAAGTGCGTAATAAGTTCAATGAGGGACAATCCAATTTATATTCAAGTTCATTTTGTAGTTGTAAGCTTTTAAGGTTTCCATTGTGTGTATAAGGCATTAGTGCCTAGTTACAGTATTTAAAGTTCAATTACTTGTTCATGTCCTACATCGTTGAACAGAGGACATTCTCATATGTGGCCCTCTTATGTCAATGTCGTGTTACTTTTTATAAAGCATTTGAGAAGGCCAAATTGCTTCCTTCCATTACCTTTCACCATTGGAGAAAGGCAATTTCCTTTCTTTCCTTTTGAGCATACAAAGCACATGGTATCATTTATATTCATCAAATATGTCACTACATCTATAGTGATGTCTTCTCCAACCTTGTCTTTTGTTTTAAGCAGCATTTGAAAAAGCCAAAATCCTTCATTCTTCTTCCTTTCACATCACATTGTTTATGTTAATTTATTTTCCTATGCATTCTGCGGCTCTCATGTCAAAGTATCTGTTTACCATTCATTATTTTCATTTTCCCCCCCTTCTCAATCAGCACTTCACTTGGTTCAATGTTCGGTGATTGATAATCTTTCATGTTCCTCTTATCATATTCATTTTCCTAGCTGGTTTGATACTTTCAAGCTGTCCCCCTCTAATTCCTTACATGTCTATCATCGTTGTCACCTTCGGAAGCTAGTCGTCGATGCAATTTCATATCCCAGCGACGTGTACTTCAACTTCACATCTCTGCAATCACACAAGTTCGTAGGGTTCGTGTTTGTGCACCATTCAAAAGTAAATAAGCAGTTAGCAAATTTATTTTTTCCTTCTTTTTTTAATTTTAGGGGCGTTGTGAGAATTTCATCTAACCTTCTCACTTAACCAACACCCAATTCTTCATATTAAACGTTTTATTTTCCCTTAACTTAGTTCCATTCCCTAGTATACCAAACAAGTTACATTTTTAAAGTTCCCTCATAATCCTCCTTTTATTTCCTTTCACTTCCATTCATTTCCTTTCCTTCCTCAAATCTTTCTATAACAAACAGGGCATTAGTGCTACGCTCAGTGATTACAGGCTCATTATGAGCTATTCCTCAAAAGGCACAGTTTGATTTGGTGAAAGGATCTGGGCTGTTAATCATAAAATAATCTTGACCGTCCAATTTGGGGTTTTGGCTTCTTCTTGTTTTCTTTTTTCCCAATTCGAAACTTCGCAGCTGCCACATCGATGAAGCTTCGAGAGCCTCAACCTCTGGTTACTCGGCCGAGAATAACGATGGCAAGAGCAGGGAGGCGATTGGTGACAGGCAAAGATGGTTGAAGGGTCATCATTGCTTTGATTTTGAAATGATTAAATGAAAACAGACATAGAAAATGAGGCGGTGACATTTTTGAAATTTTGTCGAGAATATTAACCGACTGTTTCACAGAAAAAGGACGTTGAAAAGTAGGCGGTGGCACTGTTGTAATTTTCTGCTTACCTTTAACGTCTGTTTCCTAAAAAACTGACGTTAAAAATTAATATTTAATGTCTGTTTTATAAAACAGACGTTAAATATTGTGATACAACGACTGGTTTTATAAAAACAGTCGTTGTATCCCAAATTTTTATTTATTTTCCTAGTATGTAGCCTAGAATTTCGATAATTAAGAGACGAAATCTAACCATATTTTCATTTAATTAGTTTATAATTAAAGTTGATAAATTAAACTATATATATATATCCCATATTTATAGCTATTTCTAAGTATGTAGCCTAGCTATAATTTCGATCATCGTTAAGTGAAGAAATCTAACCCTATTTTTAAAAATAAAAAATTAAATTTTATATATATATCACGCATTGAAATCAATCAATAAATTTAATATTGTGATTTTAATATGTAAATCTAAAGATTACATGACTAATTGACTGGTGTAATTTCAATCAATATATCTGTAAAAAATATATCAATATCATTTAAATCACACATTAAATTTAATCAATAAGCAAAAAATTGTGCTACTTATCGTTAGAATAAAAGCCTTTAAGATTACATGATTGTTGTGATTTTATCTCATATTAATAGCTATTTACTAGTATATAGCCTAGAATTTCAATAGTTATATTAGGAGAAATAAAACAAACGACTGTTTGTAAACAAACCGTCGTTGATACGCATTAAGAAAAAAGTCGAGCCTCTCTCACACCACTTTATTTATTTTTTATTTTTAAGTTGCAACGACTGGTTTTTCAAAACCAGTCGTTGAAACTCAAATTTTTCAGATATTTCAATTTCAATCTCGCGCCTTCGACATTTTGTTGTTCCCTCTCTTCTATAAAAAAATATAAAGTTTTCTCTTTAAAACCCAACAGTATGCAGAACGTCTTCCTCAAATCCATCATCCTAAACGCAGATAAGAGTCTTGAGACCCACCCATCTCCTTTGCCGCACCTAACGGCCCCACCCTTGCTGCCAACGAGATTCACTATAGCGGCGTTAGCGGCTCCAACTCGTCCTTTGTCGTGAACTACTAGCGTGCTCCACAGCCTCTAGATATGTCATTTGCCGTCAGTTGCAGATCTGCGTCTCTCTCTCTCCTCCTCACTAAACAATATGTCGAGCAACGATCCCGAGCATCGTGAAGAGGTGGAAGCTCCCTGTAGGCGATGATGAGAATACCAAAGCTCTATTTCCTAGTGCTTTCTTTTGTTGAAATTCTGAATGGATAGCTCTATTGTAATGTTTTTCTGCTCTATTTCCTGGTGCTTTCTTTTGTTTGTAAACAGTTCTTTTATTTGTCTTCTGCTTCATTCAGTTAAGAGTTGAGAGGTTTTATTTTTCTTCTTATTTTTGTGCTTTTCTGGACATAAAACGCTCTATTTCTTGCGTCGAATATTGAATGGTGCTGCTTATCGTCTATTTTCAATCCATTCTTTTTCTCACGAGGCTTTAGCTTGTTCTAATTGCACCTTATATTGTGTTTTAGATGGTTTTGTGGATTGCCTAGCATGCGTGCGTACTGTAGATTTATGGATATACAACGACTGTTATTTAAATAAGAGTCGTTGAAATGCAACGATTGTTTTTTTAAAAATAGTCGTTGTAAGTCATAAACTTTCAACGACTCTTCTTTACACGACCGTTCCTTAAAAACAGACGTTAAAAGTGTTTTTTGTAGTAGTGTCTCTATAAAAATTTTGGAAATAATTAACAACCATGGATCTCAATTCCGCCTCATTATCCACCCATGCTCCAGAATCATTCTTAAGCATGACGACTTTGTTACGCCGTTGCTGCATGGTTGCTTTTAGATGATAATACCGAGTATTTCTGTCACCTTTAGTAACCCAGTCCACTTTGGACCTTTGAAACCACTTAATTTCTTCCTCTTTAGAAGCTCTTCCAAAGATGATTGCAACTGAGACTCCAAACAACATAAGAAGGTAGAAGCCGGGTAGTTAGGAGACTTTTGAATACCAGCAAGCCTAGCCAAAATATTCCTCTTACGCTTCTCAATAAACCCAAAACATTTTTTATTCCATTCTACCAGAGCCTTTTGAACACTCTGAAGAGAACCGTTTAAATTCAGTTTGTTCCTCCAGTTATCACTAAGGAAGTTATCAAAAGAATCATGGGATAGCCACATCGCTTCAAAGCGAAATGGCCTAGAACAACTATTAACAACTGCACATTGAAAATTTAGCATCAAAGGATTATGATTAGAAAAATATATCTAAGGAAGTACCTTAATAGTCGCTTCTCTGAAATCATTCAAGAATTGTGTGTTCACCAATCCCCTATCAAGACGCTCGAACAGCCGAGGATACCCATCAATTTTTGGGCCTTTCCAAGTAAACCGAGGCCCCTGAAATCCCATGTCAGACAACTCACACTCTGAAATCTGATTATAGAACCATTGACTTCTTCTAGAATTGCAACGCACACCCCCACACGTTCTGATGCACAGAGAATGTCGTTAAAATCCCCGATCAAGATCCAAGGATTCGAAATAGATGTTGCCAAAACTTTAAGCTTCCCCTAGAGAACAGACCAGAGATTCGAATGAGGAACCGCATATACGGCCGTCAAAATAAAAGGAGGAAATCCCAGAAGTTCACAACTTACATGAATAAACTGCCTATCTTCTGATATTAGATTTATTCGAATAGCCTCACTTCTCCAAAAAATGGCGATGCCACCCGAACGGCCTTTACTAGGGACTGATTTCACTGCATCAAAACCCCACACTGATAAGGGTCGGAAGGGAGTATCTGAGCTACATTTTGTCTTTACAAGAATAATTAAAACAGGCTTGGGCCCCACACACACAACTTTAAGATTTCTGAGGAGGGATTTTTGGCCCACTCCCCTAACATTCCAAAAAAGGACTTTATCCATTAAAACAATTGTCTTAAAAGGCCACCTACTCCTATTGGAGAGACTGCGTTTCAGGGACCAAGGAAATATCCCCCATACTATCACCTAACCCATTATTTCCAAGTTCCAAACACCCTGGGCTAGAAACAATGTTCGCCGGATCCACATCCTTCATAAACTCTTCTCCTGGATCAAAAGTCACCACCTCATTTTGGGCCCTACTCGAGCAGCCCATCATGGTAGTTGGATCCTCATTTACAACAGATTCGAGCTCCTTCATGTTATCTTCCCTTATATCCTCCATATAATTATTACCCAACACATTTTCAACTGAAAGAACTTCCCCTACAGACTCCTTCTGACACGTGCTCCTTACCTCCTTTCCTAGCTCAGAAACGACTCCCTGTCCTTCCTTCGGTAAAATCATAGATAAAATCCCATCCCTCTTCTCTCTTGCCCTCTTCTCAACACGCTTTATCTTCTCGAGGTCTGCCCCTTTCTCCTGCACCACAGAGCCGTCATTTTCCTTCCTATTTCTCTCCTCCAGAGTTTCGTTCACCCTTTGCCCCTTTTTCTAAAATCGTACACTATGAGTGCTATGACTTAGTGGCTGCGTCGTAGCTAACGATTGATCCCTGCCCACCTGAGCATCATCCTTGTCAACCTCACCCTGCTGCAAAGTACCCATTCGAGCAAGAATTTCAAATCGAGATCCCTTATTCTCATTCTTTGTGATTTCCTCTTTACCTTCTTTTGCTTTTCATTGTCGACGTGGCTTTTGGACCACCTTCCAAATATCATGGTTTGAGTCAGCATCCCTAAGGTCTTGAAGAGTCACCGGCTCCGCCACATCCTTGTCCTTCTGATTGCTTCCTTCTCCACCGCCCTGAACTCGACGTCTGGAAGGGAAAACTTCCTTTACATGGCCATAAATACCACATTCTGAACAAAGGAGATGAAGACCCTCATACTCCAAGTAATACTCTTCCCCATCCAGACGAAAACCCGCCATAAGCTGTTCCTTTAGATTCACAAGCACACAGATGCGAGCGAAGCGCCCTCTCAGCTGATTGGAAGTATTTATATCAACTTTGATCATCTCCCCAATGATCGTAAGAGCCTCTCGATCATAGTACTCTAAAAACACCTTTGGCAACCGCACCCATACAGCTACCTTATCAATTTTAGCTCTAGCTGGATGAAAGTTGGGCTCCCATGGCCTCACAGTAAGGTAATGATCATAGATCATCCATGGCCCCCCAGTAAGTGCATTAAGGTAGTCCTCCTTATTATACAGCTTAACCACAAAGAATCCGTATCCAATGTCAATGAGACTTAACACCCCTTTTTTTGCCCACATTGCTTGAAGCCTGGTCAGCAAAGCTTTATAGCCTATTGTCTTGTCCATCAGTTTAACTATAACTGATTTCCTCCAAGGTTTGTATAGCCGTTTCTTGATCTTTTTAGAGAATGTAAACGTTGTGAAGTTTCTACCACTGTCTTCTTTAATCTCAAATAGCGGTTCAACATCTTCATTACCTGTTTCGTCTTCTGACATGTCATCATCTAACTTAGCCCCAGGCGTTTCCTTAGCTATCTCATCATCAGAACTATCTCCATCACCACTGCTACCCTTGAGTTTGTCCGCAAAGGATACACCCCCTTTCTGATAAGCTGATCCCTTGTTAGTAAGACTTGGCCAGGCAACCTTACTACTATCACTGATCCCTCCATTCTTGACCTTCTTTGAGCTACGCAGCAACTGATCATCTTCCTCTCGAGAGAGAGGTAGCAAAACGAGAGAACTTCCTGCAGTCATTTTTTTATCTGTAAAATACTATTAGGAATAACACATAAATAAGCATATAATCACTGAGGATGGTATGTGGACTCCATTTCCAACAAAAAAAATCTTCAATATAGCCATCTCTACCAGACCAGAATGCATTTGGGCCTGATCGGATCACCAAGCCCGTTAACTCATTACCCTGTTACTGTAGACCAGAATGCATTTGGGCCTGATCGGATCACCAAGCCCGTTAACTCATTACCCTGTTACTGTAGCTAATAAAAATCAGTTTCTTTTTAGCCATCCAGATTCAAGACAAATGGCCAGATTGGCACAGTTGGTTAAGGAGATGCCTTCCCCCCAAAAGGAAATAGGTTCGATACCCACTGATCGATGTGAGGGGTTCATTGGTAGGTGATCTGTAAGTAACTCTATAAGCGCTCTTTGAGCCTGAAGATATGCATTGTCCTGGTGGGGTACCAGTATCTACCCCACCTAAACTTTTCTTTATAAAAAAAAAAAAAAAAGATTCAAGACAAGTGCTCGTAGAAAGAGCTAGACAGAACTTAAAAAACGTAGCTTAGCGGGACATGACTCCTAACTTGATATTATTAGCACTAATAATGCATCACAGCCAAATAATAATATCAGCAGTAGAGCATAGTCAGCATACAGTGGTCTCTCAGAGATATTTTTATCCTCATATTACACATGTCACAACAGTATTCACCTTTACTCATTGTGTAACACACAGCATGCCCAAATTCGAACTTGACGGGAGAATATTTTAAACAAATTCGAACTTGATAAAAGAATATTTTAGACAAATAAAAAAAAAAATTGCCGAATAAGTGCTTCGTCGTAAAATTAAAATTTAATCCATAAATTCGAATTTAATGTAAGCAAATTCGTATCAAATTCGAATTATGAAGAAAAAATATTTTTCTTTTTTATTTTGAATTAATTACTTTTGAGGGTAAAATATATATTTCCTAATTTTTTATCAATAATTACTTCTTCAGTTTCTTCTTACCAAACAACTCATCTTCCCTTCATTTCTCTTTTCTAAGTTCCCTCCCTAACGTGCCCTTAAAATGTATGAACTGGAAAAAAACAACGGAAAAAGAAAGGATGTTTTCTTGTAGCTGTAGTATCTTTCTGTTTTTTTTTTTCCAACTTGTAGCTGTAGTATCATCAATTGCATGACCAAAATGGGGCCTCCAATTTCAATTTAAAATTCGGATCACATAGTAAGAACACACCAATGAAATTATATTCCATAGATGTCATCTTTAATAATTGAGCAGATAGATGAAGCTTCTAGAGTGTCTCCAAATTGGCTTATTCGGATTCAACCAACCTATATACTAATTAATTCAGCGTGGTCTTTGTTAAATAATACTCCCTCCGGCTCTAATTATAAGAGCTAGTTGACTTTTTTGGAGAGATTAAAAAAGTTAATTAAATTATTTTAGAGTATTTTTATTTTTATTTTTTTCTTCAAACTAATTAGTTTAACTAATAAACTAATATTTAATATAAACATATACAAAATATGAAATGATTAAGTAACTTATTTAGCTTTCTTAATCTTTGTAAAAAAAAGTCAACTAGCTCTTATATATAATTAGGATCGGAGGGAGGTAGTAACAATCACTACCCTTGGTCCAGCCCTATTTGTAGGTATGAATGCGATTCCCACCATTAGACGAGTAATCTTTATTAACAGCTTTCTTTTTTATTTATTCCATTTACGAGCATCAGAACAGACACAAGATTCTATACACACACATTCTTATTGTTGTGAACACACAAATGAACTGTTTTTGTTGTTTCAAGCCCCAACAGCTGCAGTTGATGTTGTAGGGATCATAGAATCGAATTCACTCTTAGTTGCTGTTGGGACTGTCCTTTGATCTTGACCGTCCGGTTGGCATCCCCATATTTCAGGAATCAACTCTGCCACTTGGTTCACATTCTCTACTGCATAATCTGCCTCTTTGCTTTTCCCTCTCTTCCCAACCTTCCAAAAATAATCACCCCCTCAATTTATTATTTCACCATAATAGTAAAAGTAACTAAACACGGGTGGCACCATAATAGTAATAGACCATCAACTTGTTTTTTTAATTACCAGAACAGTGTGGAGGCCCATTGCTTTCCCCGCCGCAATGTTGCTCGCATTGTCGTCCAGAAACAGCTGCATATCCCATTATTTAACAAACAAAATAAATACTGAGAAATTTATTGTTGAAGAATGTTATAACAAATTTTTAAATTAATTGGCATGACTAAGTAATATGTTTTCTTTACCGAACGACGAGGATCCACTTTGGCAGCACGGAGCGCGATCTTCATGGCCTCCGGGGACGGCTTCAGGAGCACAGGGAACTCGTCGGGTCGGGTTGAGTTGCAGAGATTCGGGTTCATGGTCTCGAAGCATATAATCTGCTGAAAGCAGTCACTTATGCCGAGCCGATTTAGCACCTTCATGGCGTGAATTCTATCCGAATTTGTGAATATCTGAAACAATATTTTCCTAGTGAGAAGACGAACATGAAAGGAACGAACAGAGTGAATTACAGTAAAAAAGAAAAGAAAAGAAAAACATACAATTTTCCTCTGTTTGATGCTGAGAAGGAGTCTGTGCAGCTCAATGTCGGGTTCGATGGACTGGTAAGGTAACCTTCCGTGCACGAAACTATTGGTTCACAAAGAAGAAAATATTTAGAGATAAACCAAAACATTGATTTGCCATTACGTTGTTAGAGTAAAAGGATTTTCAGAGGAGGTTGCAGTCACCTGTGGTAATCTTCTGCAGTGATGTCATAGCCAAGTGCCTGGAAAGAGAACAGAATTACAGAAATTAAACTTAGTACATGAGAAGGAGAAAGATGAAAAATGATGTAATATATATATATATAATTACTCGCAAACCAGCGAGGGTGCTTCCGTATGTTCTGAAGAGTTCAGAGCCGAGGCTTGAAGCCTTGCTTTGTGGGAATCCACATTTTTCCATCAGAAAAACTGCATGCAAATTTAAACGTTCATATGCATTAAAAGGTGTAGGTTGCGGGGGTTAACAATATTGTACGTGACTGGTAATTAAAAGGGGTTAAAAAACCTTGAATATTTTTCTTGAGAGCTTCACGGATTCCGTTGGTGGTCGGATACAACGTGTCGTCCAAATCTGCTTAATTTGCAGGAATATAATGATTAACCATATTTTCCGTTTTAATTATGCAGATGAAAAGAAAGAGAGAGGGAAGGGCTGATAAAGAGTTACCAAAAATGATGCAGTCAAAGGGAGAGGAAGAAGAATCAGGAGCACATAATTTGCTGCAAGAATCCATGGCTGATTGAAATGAATGTGATGATGATGATGAAGAAGAAGGAGAGGACCGGAAGGGCAGGGAACCGGCCGGGGGGAATTTAAAGGAATTTGAAGGGAAGAGGGTGGTGACGTGGTGCACTTGGATTGGTCGGAGTTTCCAAGTGGGACCACAACATGGAAGTCTGATTAGTGTGACACGGAAGGAGCATCTCTAAATTCAATCATGTTTCAGCTTTTGGATGACAAGTCAGAAATGCATGATAAGCCATTATCGTTTATTATTACGTGCTGAAATAACTCATGCCCATAAATAAGTGCGCCGACGATTCTCGTTACCATTTCCCTTTCTCCATTAAGGCAGCCCTATTTGTTTTACATAAATCTGTCCTTAATTGATTTTAAATTTCAATAATCCATAAAATTAAGAGCCAAGATGTTTTTTTTTTTTCCATGAATAAAGAGTGCTTATGATATTTAGCAATTGAGTTTAAAAAAAAAAACATTCAGTATGTTGAGGGGGCCGGATTGAATGTGAGGGAGAAGGAAGAGAGTGGAAGTTAGCGTCAAGTATTATGGTGGGTGGGTGAATCCGCAACTTAAAAAAAGGAAAAAAGGAGATGATTAGCCAAGATGATGACCACAAAGAGACACCCTCAATACTATAACTAGCCTGTCTTTTATATTCATGTTCTCGGCCGGTGCCTAATTATTTTTTCTAATCATATGTATCCTTCTATTAAAGATACTGTGTGACACTAAATGTGGACATGTAGTTTTTCAATAGGGATTCGAATCTTGATTGACTATGTTGTGACTTGTGAGGGCTAATTCTTTTCGCAAGACCCAACCTTATTGGTTTGTTAGGTGCCTAATTGTTGATTTACCTATATTTAAAATCTTTTTCCATGTCCTAAAAAGATGCTAGTATATCAAAGTTTATCTCCTCATTTTTTTCTCAATATCCCTTCTAATCTCTAAATTATATATGTTTAATCAATACAATACAATTTTAATTTTTCTCTCATTTTCTCAATTAACGACTCAGATAGATTGATGAGAGAAAATGTAAAAAAGATTAGGAGAGGATCTGTTTCCTTTCCATATATCAAATCTTCCATTTCCAAAACTTTCAACTTCAAATCATCTCTAGCGGACCTGTACATATTTGGGCATGCTCGGATCACCAAGCCCATTAACTCATCATCAGATGTTCAGATTATTGTTCAAGAGAATGACTCCACGAGTCAAAGTGTCAAGCAATAACTTGTTCGGCTCAAAACAACATTAGAATCAATCACTGTCCAATAAACGGATTTGGCTTGCGTCTGCAGGGCAACGTCCTTTTCTTAAAAGGAGTCCATATAAGGTGCTTAGACCTTATGTGTTTATTACATACTTATACCTTAAATTGAAATATAAGCATATACAGGTGGATACTGGTGCGGACATGAAGCTGTTAGATTTGATTAGGAAAATTGTACAGAATTTTACTGATGTAACCTTTGTGCATGTGTTTAGAGAAGGAAATTTTTGTGCTGATTCCCTTGCCAACTATAGCTTTACGTCTGAGGATTGTTGTGTCTGTTTTGATAGGCCTCCGTCTTTTGTAAAGTGTGCTCTGGACAATGATTGTATGGGTGTTGTTTACCCAAGAGTTGTGATGGTTTAGGAATAAGATAGGGCGAATAGCCCCGCATTTGCACCAAAAAAAAGAAATATAAGCATGTAAATTTTTTTTTTTTTATATATTGTATTTATTTATATTTAAATTATGTGCTGTTTTTTGAATTTTTTTTTCACCCAGTATCTCAAATTAATTAGTTTTCATAAGCACATTCATCTATATATATATATATAAGGGTTAAGGTGCAAAAATAGACATGTGCTTTTGTCAAAAGAGCGCCCAGTAGCAAATACTTTTTTTAGGTGCAAAAGTAACTATGTGGTTACAAAAGTAGAGAAAAATTAGCATTGACCGTTAGTTGACTTTTTCTGAACTGAAAATGATGACATGGACGATGACGTGGATGTTAATGCTTTGTAAATTACAGTTTAGCCCTGGATGCATTTCAAAAAAATTCAATTTCGTCCCGCTATAAACTTTTAAAATTTTCATTTAAGTCCCTGGTCAAAACTTGCATTTTGACCAGGGACCTTCTTCTTCTTTCCACCATCAGACCCATCTCTATCAACGACCGTCCGCCAGCTCAGACCTCATCCCCAGATCGTGTCTTTAACTTCGCCGCTGGGCCCGCCACCTTGCCGGAGACCGTGCTCAAGAAGGCGGAGTCGGAGCTCTACATATGGCTCCGATTCCGGCATGAGCGTGATGGAAATGAGCCATAGGGGTAAGGATTTTCTCTCCATAATCCAAAAGGCAGAATCAGATCCATAATCGCTTGAATTCTCTCCCAGACTCACCCATGCTCTTGGACTCGTAGTAAAACCAAATCAGATGAACAAGCAACAAAAAAAATAACAATAAGCCAAACCAAATCCAGATTAAAAAAAAAATCAAACCCGGTATCAACAATCAAATCCACCTCCCTCAAAAAGTTTTTGACCACCGGAAAAATTCACTGCTAGCAAAAATTCAACCCAGCATCAACACAACAACAATGAAATTGGAAAGAAGTTATTTCAAAGGAAAATCAAAATCAATCCATCTCAAACAAACTCAAAATTGTAGAAAAAATTAGATGGAGAAGAAGTGAAAACAGAGATCAAGAAGTAGAAGAAGATTTGGGTTCAGTTTTCAGCTAGATATCTATACAACGGCGGTGTGCTGGCAAGGCTAGAAGGAGGATGTGCGCAACGAATCAATGAGGGAAAGGTTGCCAGAACCCAGAACCCAACAAGGGGAGACAAGGCGTTCAAGGAGGCTCAGAAATTCTGCACACCCAATGTAATCTGGTTTGGTAAATACGAGAAGTACACCAAAATCCCATCTTTCAGCGAATTAGACCAACTTCAGAACCCGCACGCAAGGTATTTGCATATATGCGCAAACGAGACAATTCATGGTGTTGAATTCAAGGATTATCCAACCCCAAAGAATCCAAATGGTGTTTTGATTGCTGATATCTCTTCAAATTTCTGCTCAAAACCTGTGGATGTTTCACGATTTGGTGTGATCTATGCCGGGGCTCGAAAAACGTAGGGCCATCTGGGGTTACGATTGTGATCATAAGGAAAGATTTGATCGGAAATGCTCAGGATATCACTCCGGTGATGCTTGATTACAAGATACAAGCTGAGAATAACTCACCGGGGGGGGGGGGACATCGCCGGGGGTTCAGGTCGCGCGAAAGAAGGGAGAAGAAGTTGAATGGAAGAGAGAGAAGGAGTGACAGGTTGATATGGAAGAGAGAGAAGGAGTGACAGGTGGCAGTATTTTAATGGAGAAGTCAGATCTCACTGCCACGTCAGCGTCAGATAACGGTCAACTAACGGTCAATGCTAATTTTGCTCCACATTTGTAACACATAGTTACTTTTGCACATAAAAAAAGTATTTGCTACTGGGTGCTCTTTTGACAAAAGTACATGTCTATTTTTGCACCTTAACCCTATATATAAACTAATTTAATTTAAGTGATAAAGATGGAGTCACACGTACATAAAAGTTAAGGATTGGAATTTAACGCATAAAAAGATGTGATAGAATAATATAATGTTAAAGAAAACATTAATGACAATTACCCATATGGGATTATTCATATTATTTTATCATTAATTATAATATTTACTAGTCAACATACACACATCCGATCCCCTCCCCTAATATCACGAGGTATGTGAAAAATTTTGTGATCTCATTTAATTTCCACCTTATTTATGGGTTTTGGAACTCCCTGTCGTCGCTCCTAATATATATTTTATCCATTATCATGTAAATAGCCAACTTGTTAATTGATTACATGCATATAACCGCAAGCAAGCCATCGTTGGCTTTCCTTCTTCATTCTTCAGGTGGGTAAATTGGGAATTTCACGTAGGATTCGACATCCGAGTTGGACCAATCATATCCCTGGCTTCAGTATACGATTTGGAGAAGCAAGAGTACAGGAGGGTACTATACAGAGGGTTCATATCAGAGATGTTCGTGCCCTACATGGACCCAACTACCGACTGGTATTTCAAGACTTACTTTGACTGTGGCGAATTTGGGTTTGGCCAGTCTGCTTCTTCCCTTCAACCTCTCTCCGATTGCCCTTCAAACGCTGCGTTTCTTGACGCTTTCTACCAAAACTCCCACGGCTCCCCCGTCCAAGTCCCCAATGCCTTCTGCATCTTTCAAAAGTATGCCGGTGACATCATGTGGCGTCATACTGAGACAGGAATCCCAAACAAAGTGGTATATAGACTTTTCTTCGTCCTCTTCCTCTCATCTCTATATCTACCATGTTATTATCATTCCATTATAATATTGGATTTACCTGCAGATAACGGAGGTGAGGCCGGACGTGACCCTAGTGGTGAGAACGGTCTCTACTATCGGTAACTATGACTACATCATAGATTGGGAGTTCAAGCCAAGTGGAGGCATCAAACTAGGGGTATATATATGAATTTACTTTGTACAGTTTCTATGGTGGCTTGATGAATTTACCACATGAATAGTTCTGGTTTTCAAATGAAACAGGTTGCACTGAGTGGCATATTGGAGATGAAAGCAGGAAAATACACACACACTGATCAAATCAAGGAGGAAATTTACGGCACGTTGGTGGCAGATTACTTAATTGCTCTCAACCATGACCACTTCTTAACATATTATCTTGACCTGGACATTGATGATGGAGAGGCCAACTCCTTCGTCAAGAGTAATTTAGAGACTGTAAAAGTAACGGTTGATGATCATGGCACGCCGAGAAAAAGTTATTAGAAGGTTGTGAGGGAAACTGCAAAAACTGAAGCTGATGCCAGAATAAAGATAGGGTTGAAGGAATCAGAGCTACTAGTAGTGAACCCTAACAAGGAGACAAAAGTCACAAATAAAGTAGGATACCGTTTAATCCCAGGCTTAGTGTCTCACCCACTTTTGGTTGCGGATGATTATCCACAGATTAGAGCAGCGTTCACCAATTATAATGTGTGGGTGAGCCCTTATAATAAGTCCGAAAAGTGGGCGTCTGGACCCTACACTGATCGGAGCAGAGGGGATGATACTTTGGCGGTTTGGAACAAGAGGGACAGGGAGATAGAGAACAAGGATATAATATTGTGGTACACGGTCGGGTTTCATCATGTTCCTAGCCAGGACGAATTTCCAGTTATGCCAACGTTGAGTGGAGGATTTGAGCTAAGACCCACCAACTTCTTTGAGAGAAATCTTGTTCTTAAGGTCTTGCCACCTCAACATGTCAACTTGCCCAACAGCACTATCAAATCTTAGCTTTTCATGTTCAGCACTTGAAATAATAATAAAAATCGTAGCTTTTCATCTTCAGCACTTGAAATAATAATAAAAATCTTAGCTTTCCATGTTCAGCTCTTGAAATAATAATAAATGTTTTGTGCTTCATTCCTTCAGATTGCTCTACCAAACTTATCTCTGAATTTCATTAAACATATATCAAGAGATCGACTCCAGAAAGAAACTGCTCGACTTAATTATAATGTGCAAGTACTTGTGATGGAGTATGCCATTAAAATGTCCAAGAATAACACCAAATAACAATCCTAGATATCCCTGACAATAATTGTAAACGGAAAAAAGCTAGGAAAGAAAAGTTGTGCCTGCTAAAGATTGAACAGTTTGTCCCATTTTTAGGAAGCTAAAAGTACAAATTGAAAAACTAAAGGCTCTGGTCTGCTGTCATTTGCTCATAAAGCAAAGGAGGGACCCCAACAACGATGTTTCCCTCAAGCATTTGATTCACCTCCTTCATTGTTGGTCTCAGTGCTGCATCTGGATGGATACACCATAGTCCAACCAACGCCATTTGCTCAAACCTCTTCATATCACCCAGTACTTCTGATTCATGACCTGCTAATTCCTCTAATTTATTTGCCACCATACACCTCAAAACCCATTCTGCAAGGATTGGATCATCGTCATCACTTTCTCCACCTGCTTCTTGACTCTGTTCGACATGCCTTTTACAACAAATAATCTCAAGCAACATAATCCCAAAGCTAAAGACATCAACTTTAGAAGTTATGGGTGCACTCCTTAGCCACTCAGGGGCTATGTACCCTATAGTTCCTCTGAATTTAGTGTTAGTTCTTGTTTGCTCTTTGTTGAGAAGCTTGGACAGCCCAAAATCCGCAATCTTTGCTGTATAATTGGCATCCAGCAGTACATTTTGGGGTTTGATGTCGCAATGTATGATCTGGGTCTCACACTCTTCATGCAAGTAAAGTAAGCCCCTTGCAATTCCAAGAGCTATATCAATCCTCTGACCCCAATGAGGTTTTTGTCGTTGTCCAAACAGAATATTGGACAGTGCTCCATTTGGAAGTAGCTCGTAGACAAGGAGTCTATGGCTTTTCTCAACGCAAAAACCCAGAAGTCTTACTAAGTTTTTGTGATGAGTGCGACCGATTATCTTGAGCTCAGTCATAAACTCTTGTTCACTTCTTTCAATAGATCTCTGATCTAGCTTCTTCACTGCAATAGCAATTCTTGCATCATCAACAGCAAGATTTCCATCGTAGACTTTGGCTGAAGATCCTTTACCAATAGTCTTACTGAACCCACTTGTTGCGTCATGAAGCTCTTGAAATGTGAACTCTCTGAAGTTGATTCCAATGGCACTTGCGTTCACAAACTTGTTTCTTCTCATTAGTCTTCGAGCCAAAGGGTGGTAATAGACAGAAAGGGCTCCAAACAAACAAGCAAGGGTGGAACTAACAGCAAGCATGACCTTGAGAAAAACTCTGACATTAAAACTCTTCTTTTTTGAACCTTGTAGTCTTCCAGTCGCATTATTGTTGTTGTAAAAAGGAACCTTAAGAAGAGCTTTTTGCCCTTTAGAAGATGAACTCTTTCTTGCATTCACCAATGGCATCCTTTTCTTGACACATTTTGAAGATGTAGCATTGAAGGTGGCAGCAACGACATTACAATCACCCATGACATATTTCTTGCACGCTTCTAAATCAGCAGTTTCTAGCACAGCAAAGTCTGATAGGGAATCAAACTGAAAATCAGTATCATCAAGAACCTCAAGTTTGAAGTTCAACCTTGAAGGGTCTTGTGCACAATAATTAATCACAGTTTCTGGGCGACATCCTAAGGATATATTTGTTGTATTAAATGGGACAAAACCTTGAAGACATTCACACTGCATGGATTCATTATCAGGTGAAGTTGAAGTACACAAGCCATTCACTCCACAAATAGCATCCACTCTACAAGGGTCCCCAATGGCACTCCAGATCCTAATCCAGCCACTGCTATTTCTTCTATTATAAGCATATTGATGAAAGTTTCCATTTTCATCTATTGTTGCTCGGTGATAAAAATCTCTAGTTGGGGTTGGAGGGTTATTAGTCACAGAATGTATGTTGGTGGAACCACTAGTAAGGTACAAGAAAGCACTATTATTGAATACCAAACTTACATTATTGATTGATGCTGTATCAGAGTACCAATAAGCAGGATCTGACCATAGATAAGCAGAAAGTAACAAGTTCCCATCGTTCTGCATCAATAGCCTGAAGTTTCCATTTGTGTAGTTGAGAGATCCTTCACCTTTGGCATAAAGCGCATTGTCCTCTTTTAAGATTTGCTCCGGTAGCATTGTGTTAGTGGGATAATCAAAACTTTGCCAGACATCTCTTGAATTGGAGTCTTTCATTACCAAATTGCCAGTGTTCTCCAAGGAGGCTGAACTTGCATTATCTGCATTTTCACTGTCTATTCGAACAGAGGTTTTGTTTGGATATGTGAGAAAAAGGTGGCCTCCTGAAGAGAGTTGGATTACTGAATTGGCTTCCACGGGTGGGTTAAAGTACCAAACCAGAGTTTTATCAGGGATGGTATTTGCAAACCAAATTCCAACCAGATAGTAATCTCCAGGAAGATGGTAGAATCCAAATTCAAAATCACCTGATGGTGATTTCAAAGAAGAATTGGATCCTGCAATGATGTTGGAATTCAAATTTAATGTGGAGGAAGGATTGTTCTGGGCATGTAAGACGCCTAAGATTGAAACTAGCGCAAGAATACAAGGCAGGATTATAGAAGACAACATTGAGAATTCATGTGCAGCGCTGAACAAGATAGGAAGCTAAGGTGTCCAAGGAGCTTATATGGAAATTCAGACCCCTGAGGTGCACGCTACTCCTTCAGTTCATGGGTCATACGAGGAAACAGCGGTTTGACTATATATATGGTATGAGTATTGTTTACAATGACCGATGATTGCATAGACTATAAATCTACAAAATTGTAAACAATAGCCGATAATTGCATAGGCTATAAATCTGCAAAGTAACTATTGCTAGTCAATGTGATGCTTAATTCCATGATAGTGACTGAACTTGGTATGTAGACTGAAAATTATTTACAATATATGACTGATAATTGCATAGACTATAAGTCTGCAAAGTAACTATTGCTAGTCACAATGTGACACTTAATTCCACGATAGTAACTGAACTTGGTATGTGGACTGAAAATTGTTTACAATGACCGATAATTGCATAGACTATAAGTCTACAAAGTAACTATTGCTAGTCACAATATGACGCTTAATTAATTCCACGATAGCAACTGAACTTGGTATGTAGACTGAAAATTGCAACACTTGTTCAATTATTTTTCCACGTAGACTTTTACGATAGCACAATGCCGTGTGTCCTTATCAAGAAATGCCGTGTTAGAACAACACAACAGAAAAGTTGACTGGAATGGAATTGTACAATGGATGAATGTTCAGATAATGGAAAAGTACGATGGTCAAAAAAGATAACGAAAAAATATAACGTCTGGTTCAGATAACTGAAAAATATAATGATTGTCTGGTGATTGTTTGGATTAGCGATGAAATTTACCCTTCCGATGTGATTTATAGTATATGAGGAAAGTATGTAAAATGAGTTTTATCTCAACTCGTATGAACATACTTTTTAAACGTCAACTTAAACATGCCTACATATAATGAATGACTAGTTCAGATAATCAAATTGTTGCAATTGGAGTTATACCTATATGATCCTCCCTCTGTTTTTTTAACATGATATTGGAGGTTTTTCACAAAGATTATGAAAAAAAAAATAATGTAATAAAATTCTCAATTTTAAAATATAGTCCTATTAAATATTGGTACTTAAGATGTGTGGTAAAATGATTAAGGATGCTAATATAAGAGTACACTCTTATAATTGTAAAACGACATCCAGAGATAGAAACAATTTTTCCATTAAAATGACATAACAAAATAAATAAAGGGATCAATAGTAGTTTTCTTTTATATTAACATTTGTTATTTGGTTCAGGGTTGGTTCGTGCTGCCCCTCTTAACACATATATCTCATTTGAGACTTAAACTTAAGATCTAACAGAATATAGGATATAGTGGAGTCTTACACCACTAGACCAATTTGATATTAAGAAATACTTATTTACTACTCCCATAGTACCAACACATTTATACTCTAACTGATAAAAATGCTCCAATTCAAATGATTTTAATGTACATCATCCTGTTATGAAACTAAGTAAAATACAAGAGAGATTAAGATGAAGGAGATGAAGGAATGCAAGAGAGAAATGGAGAGAGTGATTCTTCTTTCTATTGTTAGGTCTCAACCTTTGATACATGCCTACTATATATAGGCAATCAACCTTCAACTTCCATTACAAGAGTAACATACAAGAGTAAATCTACATAATGGTATATTATGGAATATTGTAAGTTATATAAAATTCCCACTAAACCATTCATGTCATAAGTTATATGGCTTCAAGTGTAGAATTCCAAAAGACTCTTCTTGGAAGGTTATGGACATTCACACCAATATTGTGATATTTATAACACTCCCCCTTGAATGTCCATTATGAATGTGCCTCATTAAAAACTTTAACTAGGAAAAACTCAGTGGGATAAAAACCTAGCCAAAGAAAAAAAAGAGTACAACATCCATTGATACACTGTCCAGCGTTGCCTCATTAAAAACCTTTCTAGGAAAACCCAGTGGGATAAAACCTAGATAAGGGAAAAGAGTACGGCGTGTATCGACTCCCCTCTTGACAACATCAGTTGAGATCTTTGAGTCTCCGAAGACCAATACCATGGACAAGTCTTTCAAAGATTGCTCCTGGAAGTGACTTGGTGAATAAATCTGCTAGATTTTTACTTGAACTGATTTGTTGGATATCTATTTCACCATCCTTTTGAAGATCACGAGTGAAGAAGAATTTTGGTGAAATATGCTTTGTTCTATCGCCCTTGATATAGCCTTCCTTAAGTTGGGCAATACATGCAGCATTATCCTCATATAGAACTGTTGGAACCATTTTATCTGAAGATAAATGACAAGTTGTTCGTATATGATTTACTACTGACCTCAACCACACACATTCTCGACTTGCTTCATGCATTGCTAGAATTTCTGCATGGTTAGATGATGTGGCTGATATAGTTTGTTTCATGGATCGTCATGAAATAGCTGCACCTCCACATGTAAACAGATAGCTTTGTTTGTGATTTACCATCGTGTGGATCGGACAAAAATCCAAAGATCTGCATAACCAATCGTTCATGTTTTGATATATTTGAGTAGTATAACCCCATGTCCATAGTGCCTCTGAGGTAACGAAGAATGTGTTTTACTCCATTCCAATGCCTTCGTGTTGGTGTAGAACTATATCTTGCTAATAAATTAACAAAGAAATGATATATCAGGACGTGTATGATTAGCAAGATACATTAGTGCTCCAATAGCGCTAAGATATGGTACTTCTGGACCAAGTAGTTCTTCTTCACCTTTTTTGCTAATTATTCGAGGTCGGAATGGATCTTTATCAACCTGCAAAGATCTTACAATCATTGGGGTACATAACGGATGTGACTTATCCATATAAAATCGCTCTAGGATCTTCTTTGTATAAGCTTCTTGATATACAAAAATCCCATCCTTTAGGTACTCGATCTGTAGTCCAAGACAAAATTTCGTTCTGCCCAAGTCTTTCATTTCAAATTCTTTCTTCAAAAAATTAATTGCCCTTTAAAGCGCTTCAGGAGTTCCAATGATGTTGATATCATCAACATAAACAGCAATTATAGCGAATTCATTTCTAGATCTTTTCATAAAAAATGCATGGGCATATTGGGTCATTTTTGTACACTTCTTTTAACAAATATTCATTGAGACAATTATACCACATGCGCCCTGATTGCTTCAAGCCATACAAAGACTTATTTAACTTAATCGAGTATTGTTCTCGAGAATTTGAATTAGATGCTTCTGGCACCTTGAGTCCTTCAGGGATTTTCATATAAATATCATTATCAAGTGAGCCATATAAATAGGCAGTCACGACATCAATTAAATGCAAATCAAGTCCTTCATTAACTGCTAAGCTAATCAAATAACGAAAAGTAGTTGCATCCACTACCTGTGAGTACGTTTCTTCAAAATCAATGCCAGGTCTTTGTGTAAAGCCTTGGGCTACAAGACGTGCCTTATATCTTGTTATTTCACCCTTTCCATTTCTCTTTCGTACAAAAACCCATTTGTACCCAACTGGCTTTACATCTTCAGGTGTATGGACTACAGGTCCAAATACTTTTCGTTTTGCCAGTGATTTTAATTCTGCATTAATAGCATCTTTCCATAGGGGCCAATCCTTTCGCGGTTGGCACTCGCTAATGGATTTTGGCTCATGATTCTCATTATCATTCATTACATCATATGCTATATGATAAGCAAAGATGTCATCAACGTTGACTTCATTTCGGTCCCATCGGATACCATTCATAAAATAATTTATTGAGATCTCATTATTTTCACATATTTCGTGTACAGGTCTCTTCTGGGACTATAACATTCTCTTCTGGAGACATCTCTACTGGAGATAATAACTCTTCAGGAGCTACTAACTTTTCTTGATTATCCTCGACTTAACCATCTATATTTTTAGCTCCTTTTCTCATTCAAATGATTTTAATGTACATCATCCAACTAATTTTCATTAGTTTATAGTTTTAAAATAAAAATACTTGGGGTTTGTAAATTTACTTCACTACCCCCGCCCCCGCCCCCCAATCCCTTTTCCTCCCGCTTCAATCTCTGTTCCTTCGTCCCCTTCATCTCCCCCACTTTCTTGACTCTTCAGTATTGTTGCTTTCGAAACCCAGAACCAGCATAATGCAAATGTTCTCTTCTTTCCTCTAACACATCCGCCTCTTTTTGATTCTATATATATTCCTTAAATATCCCATACCCACCAGAAAGTGGTCAAGAAGGGATTCAAAAACTACCCTTTCATCGGAGTTTTACCAGTGCCAAAATTCAACATCGATTTTTGGATTAGACCATCTAAATCCTTCATGAGAGACACAGGACTCAAGACGCTGGGAAATACATTACCTCTGTTGCTGGTGGAGGATCATCACAGCCATCGCTGGGGGAGGATGCGATCACCATCACCGCTACTTGAGAAAAAAAATAAGGAGATGGAGGGAGGAAGAGGGGCATTAAAGAAAAATACTAAACCCCAAGTATTTTTTGTTTTTTTTAAAACAGCAAATTAATAGAAATTAGTTGGATAACATGCAGATTAAAATAATTTGAAGTGAAGCATTTTTACTGGGTAGAATACAGATGTGCTGGTAATGAGGGTATGTTTGATTTGAGGGAGAGAAAAAATTTAATGGAAAGAAAAACTTTGTGGGTCCCATTATATTTAATTTTGGAGCCATTTTCTCCTCCACTCCTTTTTTTCCTCCTTCCCTCCTCTCCAACCATGCACATCCTGAAAATACACGGAAGAGGATTCTCTCATTAGCTTCTTTCTCATTATCTCTCACAGTCTTATCTTGGCCGTTAAAATTTTGGTCCAAGGGCCCAGAATAATTTCTTAAAAAACCGCATGCAGTGTTGTTACCGCATGCGGTTTTTTAAAAAATTATCCTGGGCCCTTGGATCAAGATTTCATTGGCAACGATTTACAGATAATGAGTGATGAACAGAAATGAGAAAAGGAGAGAAACGGGACTCGAAAATACACAAGTATTTCTCCTCCAAGTTGGTAGGGATCAGTAGTATTTAGGGAAAATTCTAAATAAATACCATTTAAATTTGTAAAACCCCCAGAAGTCTATCGAATTTGTAAAAAGACTGAGAGGTACCAAGGACCTATGAGGATATGCAAATTCGGGTGAAATTACCCTTTTGCCCTTAGTTTTAAATAAATAAATAAAAATACCCTCGCCGGAGAGCCGCTAGCGAGGGGGGTGGGGGTTGTTTTTTGGGTTTAGGGTTTTTTGTTTTTTTAAAAAAATTATTTATTGAAAGTGTGGGGGTTAGGGTTCGAACCCCCAACCCTCCACACATCCATGGGGCCAAGTGGCCCACCAGTTGGGCCACTTGGTTCCTTTAATATATATATACATTAACAAATATATATATTCTTCTTAACATTTTTTCAATGGTATTTACAAATCTTGAAACGAGAATTATCATTCCTAAAATGAGAATTACCATTCCACAAGCGGAATTTACAACGTTTTCTACAGGGATCCTTTTTTTTTTACTCTTTGATGCATGTGAGTGAAAAAAAATGCACTATTACAAATCCTGAAACGAGAATTATCATTCCTAAAACGAGAATTACCATTCCACAAACGAAATTTACAACGTTTTCTATAGGGATCCCTTTTTTTACTCTTTGATGCATGTAGTGACGGAGCTTCTTGGAGACAAGGGAGGCCATGCCCCCAAAAAAAATTAAAAATATTTGAGGATTTATGAGTTTGCATCTTAGATTTTGACGTGTTTGACTTTGAGAGATTTGATAAGCTCCACCGATTTCAATGGCCACAGCAGATTGTTCCCCACTTGACCATAGTTGATCCCTGGAATGCTCCAGAATTCTGCACTTGTAAAACCAAAAGGGGTTATACACAAACCCAAAACGAACAAACCCAGATCGCTAGATCTAACGATTTCGAGAATAAAATTTAAAAACAAGACTTACTTGATACAGAAACGAAGGAGGAGGAGAACACGAATAGAGAAAGAAAACCCATAGCCATTGTAACCAGGTCTGTTTCCTTGTTCAGCTAACTCTGTTTCATTATATAAATACTATAAGCGGCAAATAGCTACAAAACGTGTGAGAGAGAAGGAGAAACTAAGGAAGATGAGGAAAGCTGCAAATAGCTACAAGATGTGTGAGAGAGAAGGAGAAACTCAGGAAGATGCAGAAAGAGACAATCTAATTTTTCTAAGTGGGATAAAAGTGGGGCCCATTTGGCGCCCCCAAATATCTATGGCAAGCTCTGTCACTTGATGCATGTGAGTGAAAACCAAAAAGATTTGTGATAGTGCATTTTTTGTAATAGTGCATTTTTTTTTTTGGTTTTCACTCACATGCATCAAAGAGTAAAAAAAGGGATCCCTGTAGAAAACGTTATAAATTCCGTTTGTGGAATGGTAATTCTCGTTTCAGATTTGTAATAGTGCATTTTTTTTTTCACTCACATGCATCAAAGAGTAAAAAAAGGGATCCCTGTAGAAAACGTTGTAAATTTTGTTTGTGGAATGGTAATTCTTGTTTTAGGATTTGTAAATACCATTGAAAAAATGTTAAGAAGAATATATATATTTGTTAATGTATATATATATTAAAAGAACCAAGTGGCCCAACTAGTGGGCTACTTGGCCCCATGGATGTTGGGGTTCGAACCCCCAACCCTCACACTTTCAATGAATATTTTTTTTTTTAAAACAAAAAACCTTAAACCAAAAAAAAAAAACAGCCCCACCCCCTCGCCGGTGGCCGCCGGCCGGCACCCAGCCGGCGGCGGCCCTCTGGCGAGGGTATTTTTATTTTTTTGATTTATTTAAAACTAAGGACAAAAGAGTAATTTCACTTGAATTTGCATATCTCTCATAGGTCCTTGGTACTTCTCAGTCTTTTTATAAATTCGGAAGACTTCTGGGGGTTTTACAAATTTAAATGGTATTTTAATGGAATTTTCCCTAGTATTTATTTAGTTGATTTTTAAAATTAGTTACAATCCCGTAATAAGAGTATATACTCCTACAAATAGTAATGTTTGGTTACTTTTTAAATTAATCCAAATTTTAGTTTGTAATCTCATAATAAATATCCTACAAATATTATGGCTTACTGAATTGCATTGATTCAAATTGTAGTTTGTGATCACGTAAAAACCCTAAATTAAGCACAAGAGTATCATAGACTAGTGTTATGAGATGAGTAGTATCATACATTAGACAAGAGAGCCTAATTTGTATGTCACTTTCAGTATATGAATTTAAATGGTTCACACAAAATTACAGCGATGCGCGAAGGTCTTCGAATGAAATTCGTTCGACTAAATTCACGGAGTGTATTGTGAAATCTGTAAAGCATTGAAAAAGGAAGAAAAATTGGTTACAAATTAAGTTGTCCCTCCGTGAGAGACACTAGAAACATTTGTGCATCAATCAAAGGAGGAACACCAACCTCCATGGTTCCTTCCAACATCTGTGTCACCTTCTTCATAGACGGCCGAACCGTTGGGTTAGGAGACAGGCACCATAATCCAACCAGAGTCATCCTCTCAAACCTATTGAAATCATTCCAAATTTCAATATCATGATCCCCCATCACTCTCAAATTCCCTTCTTTTACCAAGTATACAACCCAATCTATTAGAATCACGTCCTCACCCTCTCCTCCGTCTTCAATTTGATGCAGCTCTATGTGCCTTCTACAAAATATGGTCTCCAGTAACATCACCCCAAAGCTATAAACATCAACCTTTGATGTGACTGGTGCATTCTTGAGCCATTCTGGTGCCATGTATCCCATTGTGCCTCTTACATTGGTGCTGGTTCTAGTTTTGTCTTTCTTTAACAGCTTTGCAACCCCAAAATCAGAAACTTTTGCCGTATAATTGGAATCAAGAAGAACATTTTGTGGCTTTATGTCACAATGGATAATCTGTGGGTCACACTCCTCATGCAGATATAGCAAACCCCTTGCAACTTGAAGCACAATCTTGGATCTATCTTCCCATTTGGGTTTATCTCCTTCCCCAAAAAGTAAACCGGAAAGCGACCCGTTTTTCATCATCTCATAAACTAGAAGACGATGATGTTGTTCATTGCAGAAGCCTAATAACCTAACCAGATTCCTGTGATGAGTCAGACCAATGACCTGAACTTCTGTCACAAACTCATTCTCACGAATCTCATCTTGATCCTCTGTTTTTTCCAGTTGTTTAATGGCAACCTCAACTTGTTCGCCCTCCAACGTCAAGATCCCACCATACACAGTGCCAAATGCGCCTCGCCCAAGTTTGTTCTTGAAGCCCTTTGTTGCTTCCCTCAACTCTTGGAATGAAAATGTCTTGAGATTGATGTCCACTGGCTTTGGCTTGGGAGGTGGCTCCTTTTGTATCCAACGACGAAACTTTGGGTTATGATGAATAGCAGAAGCTGCAAACACGAGAGCAAGCAGGGAACAAGACAATGATGAAACAAGCAGAACAACCCAAGAAGGTGAGTCATTTCCATCGTCTTTGCGAACCACAGGAACTTTAACTAGCGCCACTCTATTTCTGGTGGTTGGGATGTTTATTCTTCCATTCAAAAGAGGTGTCCTTTTCTTAAAACAACTAGTGCCAATCCAAACACCAGCCATGCAAAAACAATCATTCATCACTTCTCTCTTGCAACTGTTCAAGTCAGAATTAGGTATCCATTGCATGTCAGCGAAATTCAAGTTGGGTATGTCAGCATCAGAAATCTCTTGCACCATAAAGTCTGAATCAGATGAATTTGAAGTGCAAAAATCCACCGCCAAATCAGGATAACAGCCTTTGGAGGGAGCATAAGGATCCAAAGGTGAATACCCAGGCAAGCAGCTACAAATGACCACCTTGTTGTCAGGTGAAGTGCAAAAGCCATTCACCCCACAAATAGCATCCACCAAACAGGGCTCTGTTATCGCACTCCATATAGACGTCCACTCTGTTCCATCTTCTTTACGAAAAATCAACTGTTCGAAGTTACCATGATCGTTGATGGTAGCTCGATGGTAGTAATCTTCGATTGGATTAGGCAGTTGGTTTTCAGTTGTCATTTGGTATATGTTTCGGGTGCCGTTGACGCCGTAAAGCATAGTTGTATTGTTGTCAAACACAATGCTGACGTTATTGTTGTTGATTGTTCCAGTGAACCAATAAGCATGACCGGAATACCTAAAAGCAGCGATCACAATGTTGCCATCAACTTGGACTTCCAACTTGTAATTCCCGGTGGAGTAATCAAGTGTTCCATTCATATTGGAGTAAAGAATCTGACCCATGACCAAATTTTGACCTGGAAGAATGGTATCTGTTGGTGAAGCAAAGCTCTGCCAGATGGTATTTGAGAGTGAGTTTTTCAAGACAAAGTTTCCATTATCCAACATTGAAGCAGAGGAAGCGTTATTTGTTTGATTGTAGATTGAAACTAATGAACTATTCGCATGATGCAGAACAAAGTGGCCACTCTGCGTGAGATTGATGGAGGATCCAATCTGAGCTGGGTCATCACGATTTAAGGACCAGACCAGAGTTTTGTGGGGAATAATCTTATCGAACCAAATACCGACAAGGTAGCGACCATTGAGGAGAGGATAGAACCCAAAAGCGAAGTCAGAAGAAGGTGATCTCCAAGATGTATTAGAGCCAGCAACGAGGCTTGAACCGAGTTGGATAGAATTTGAGCCTTTTTGAGCATTAGAGCATAAGAGAAACACGAAAAAGGGTAGACAGAGTGGGAGGAGTTTAGTGGGGACATGAACATCCATTAAAAATCTTGGTGAGAAAGAGAGATTGGCGAGGGAGACCAACAAAGTGTGAAAAGTAAAGACCAAAGCAAATATATTAGACAAGCGTATGTGAGGAGATACTGTAGTCAATTCAGACAATGGAATTGTCCAACCCCAAATTTACTGTAGTAATCTCCAGGAAGATGGTAGAATCCAAATTCAAAATCACCTAATGGTGATTTCAAAGAAGACTTGGATCCTGCAATGATGTTGGAATTCAAATTTAATGTGGAGGAAGGATTGTTATGGGCATGTAAGACGCCTAAGATTGAAACTAGCGCAAGAATACAAGGCAGGATTATAGAAGACGACATTGAGAATTCATGTGCAGAGCTGAACTAGATAGGAAGGTGTCCAAGGAGCTTATATGGAAATTCAGACTCCTGAGGTGCACGCTACTCCTTCAGTTCATGGGTCATACGAGGAAACAGCGGTTTGACTATATATATGGTATGAGTATTGTTTACAATGACCGATAATTGCATAGACTATAAATCTACAAAATTGTAAACGATGACCGATAATTGCATAGACTATAAATCTGCAAAGTAACTATTGCTAGTCAATGTGATGCTTAATTCCACGATAGTGACTGAACTTGGTATGGAGACTGAAAATTAATTATCTACAATGACTGATAATTGCATAGACTATAAGTCTACAAAGTAACTATTGCGAGTCATTGTGACGCTTAATTCCACGATAGTAACTGAACTTGGTATGTAGACTGAAAATTGCAACACATGTTCAATTATTATGCGCGCACACAACAATGGCGGACGCAAGCATTAGATAGGGGGGGCAAGTGCCTACCCTTCAATTATGATAATTTTTTTTTTATAAAAAAAAAAAGAGGAATTAAAATTATGATGTATTTGAGAGTATTAATAATAAGGTAATTATGACGGAATTCTAAAAAATAAGGCCTATAAGGATGACATTGTAATTATTTTTATTATAATATACTTTTGTTATTAAAATATAAGTACTTGAACTTATTGAATACTCACTCTTCATTGTAATTTATGTAGCTGCCTTTCTAACCGTACTTAGCCTTGCTTTTCTAAATGACAAGTTTGTAAAATAATTGTCTCTCTTGTTACATCATCAATATTCATTTGATTTCATGAATATTTTTGGGAAAATTACAGTCAGGTCCCAAGGACCATAAATAATAGCAAAAAAGTTCCAATAGAAATTCACATATCAAAAAAGTCCCTAGGGACTTCTGTGTAATTTGATGATTTCGAGGGACCTCATTCTATTTATTTCTAGTCTTTGGGACCTGCATGTAAGTTTCCCAATATTTTTTTGATATTCTTTTATTTTCTGCTTTATATTCTTTTTGTTTTTTTAATGCATTTAAAACTTTATTTAAAAAAAAGTATGTATATAAATATATATATGTGTGTATGTATGTATATGTATAAATATGTATATATGTATGTGTATTTTATAATAGGGAAAAAGTATTTCTCCAGTAACTGGAGATAAGTTATTTCTACTGACCCCCAAAATTACATCGTTTTAAATTAATGAAGTGTGTGTTTGTAATTTTAGGTGAATTAATAAAGGGTGCAAAATTACAGAAACATCTTTCATTAATCCAAAACGACGTAGATTTGAGGGTCACTCGAAATAACTTATCTCCAATAACTGGATAAATCCTTTACCCTTTATAAAAAGGCCAAATGGAGAGAGATTATTAACACAAATTAAATATTTGCAATGACAGATAACTGCATAGACTATAAGTCTACAAAGTAACTATTGCTAGTCATAATGTGACGCTTAATTCCACGATATATAGTAACTGAACTTGGTATGCAGACTGAAAATTGCAACACATGTTCAATTATTTTTCCACGAAGACTTTTACGATATATAGCACATTCCCTATCAAGGAAATGCCGTGTTTGAACAACACTACAACAGAAAAATTTACTGGAATGGAAAAGTACGATGGTAAAAAAAGATAACGGAAAAAGATAACGAGTTAGTAGTGACTGATTCAGATCAAGGAAATACCTGTTTGTTTGGATTAGTAGTGAAAGCTGTTTTTCTAACGTGATTTATAGTAAACGAAAAATGTATCTAAGAAGAGTTTTATCTCGATTTGTGTGAACGATTTTTTAAACGCCAACTCAAACAAACTCTTATAATAAATGACTGGTCCAAGTAATCAAATTGTTGCAATTGGAGTTATACTTATATGATCCTCCCTCTATTTTTCTTAACATGATATTGGATGTTTTTCACAAAGATTATGAAAAAAAAATGTAATAAAATTCTCAATTTTAAAATATAGTCCTATTAAAAATTGGTAATTAAGATGTGCGGTAAAATGATTAACGATGCTAATATAAGAGTATACTCTTATAATTGTAAAACGACATATAGAGATTGAAACAATTTTTTCCATTAAAACGACATATAAAAATAAACAAAGGGATTGGTAGTGGTTTTTTTTTATATTAACATCTGATATCTAGTTCAGGGTTCGTGGCTGCCCCTCTTAACATAGATGTCTTCTTTAAAACTTGAACTCAAACCTAACGGGATATAATAAGGCCTTACATGGCCAGGCCAATTTGATATTAAGAAATACTTATGTACTACTCACATAGTACCAACACATTTGTACTTTACCTAATAAAAAGGGAAAATGACATTGAGGTCCCAAGCTTCATAAAAAATAATAAAAATGTCTCAACCCAAACTCACATATAAAAAAGTCCCAAAGAATTCCCTAGGGACTTTTTTGTTATTAATTCATTTTAAGAAAAGACTTTGTTGCCCATACTAGAATAAAAAAGGAAAGAAGCAAAGTAGAATTGCGCGTGTGGGAGAATTGCATTCGTCAGAAAGGAAAAAACGAAGAAATCACGTAAGCAAGTTGGTCGATCGAATCTCCAACGTTGAAGGCAAGTAAGTGACATTTTCATATCCTGGGCAAAGCTTAGATTTTGCAGTTGTCATCTACTCTATGTTCATTGAATAATTTATTTTGTCAGTGTATGTTCGTTGCATTCAGAGAGTGAAGGGTTGGTAAAAGGTTGAAGCTTGTGCTCGTAAGTAGACTATATGTTGGTACCTAGGTAAGTAATGCTAAGATTTTGCTAAAGATATCATCTTGATCATTGAAGTTGGGGTTTCATCGTTATTGGGTAGGGTTAATAACATTGTGCTCTGTTTTTTGGGAAGGTAACAGAAGGATTGCTCTGTATTTATTGGTAATGGTTGATGTGATTATGGTTTGTTTTGTTAAAAATTCTGATAGGAGGAAAAACAATTGTTGTTAATACGTGCAGTTGTTGTTGTTAATATGGCTTTTGCAGTTGTTAATACAATCGTCTTGTTGCAGATTGTCCTAAAATACGGCAAGTACTTTAGGGAAAAATCTATTTTGTTTCTTTCATGGGGGGGGGGAGTTTTTAAATGGCAGGGGAGATGAAAGTCAATATGTTGGAGATTTGGTAAGAACAAGATGCATAAAGGAAGGCACAACTTATAACAAGTTACGAAGAATCATATAATCTCTAATTGGAAAAGAAAGTAATGACATTTGTGTGAAATTCAAGTTAGCTTTGATACATCTACATTTGTGGAACTTTTAGACGATGAAGGAGTGGATCGTTTAATAAAGTTTAATGAAGAATATGGTCATATTTATATAGAAGAGAAAGGGAATAATGACAATATATAACCACCAATGAAGAATTATATCATTTCTAATTGGAAAAGAAAGTAATGACATTTGTGTGAAATTCAAAGTTAGCTTTGATACATCTACATTTGTGTCAAAATGGCATTTTGTGTTGTTAAAGTGGCTTTTCCTATTATCAACGCTTTTTGTGCATTTGGGGACAATATTATACCTAAGTTTCAAAAATCCTCTAGGTTTGAAAATGTTGTTGTCAAAATGGCATGTTTTATTGTTAAAGTGGCTTTTCTTGTTGTTAACGCCTTCTGTGCATTTTGGGACAATATTATACCTAAGTTTCAAAAATCCTCCAGGTTTGAAAATGTTGTTGTCAAAATGGTATGTTTTGTTGTTAAAGTGACTTTTCTTGTTGTTAACGCCTTCTATGCATTTGGGGACAATATTATACTTAAGTTTCAAAAATCCTCTAAGTTTCAAAATGTTGTCAAAATGGCATTTTTTTATTGTTAAAGTGACTTTTCATGTCGCTAACGCCTTTTGTGCATTTGGGGACAATATTATACTTAAGTTTCAAAAATCCTCCAGGTTTCAAAATGTTGTTGTCAAAATGACATTTTTTGTTGTTAACGCCTTTTGTGCATTTTCGGGACAACCAATATGCTCAAGTTTCAAAATGGCTCCAGGTTTCAAAATGTTATTGTTAAAATATCATTTCCTATTGTCAATATGACATTTAAGGTTGTTAAAGCCTTCTGTGCGTTTGGGGACAACCAATATGCTCAAGTTTCAAAATGGCTCAAGGTTTCAAAAATTTGTTGTCAAAATAGCATTTTCTGTCGTCAATATGACATTTAATGTTGTTAAAGCCTTTTGTACGTTTGGAGACAAACAATATGCTCAAGTTTCAAAAAATTGTTGTCAAAATAGCATTTCATGTTGTCAATATGACATTTAATGTTGTTAAAGCCTTCTGTGCGTTTGGGGACAACCAATATGCTTAAGTTTCAAAATAGCTCCAGGTTTCAAAAAGTTGTTGTCAAAATAGCATTTCCTGTTGTCAATATGACATTTAATGTTGTTAAAGCCTTCTATGCGTTTGGGGACAACCAATATGCTCAAGTTTCAAAATGGTTTCAGGTTTCAAAAAGTTGTTTTCAAAATAGCATTTCATGTTGTCAATATGACATTTAATGTTGTTAAAGCCTTCTGTCCGTTTGGGGACAACCAATATGTTCAAGTTTCAAAATGGCTCCAGGTTTTAAAATGTTGTTGTCAAAATAACATTTCTTGTTGTCAATATGACTTTTAAAATAGCTTTTCCTATTGAGCAACACATTATTAATATACTCAAGTTTCAAAATAGTTTTTCTTGTTATCAATCAAAAGCGGGCACATGTCTATCAGATTTTTCCTTAATCACAATATATCAATGAGCAAAAAATATTTTGTTTTACATAAAAATAAACCGTTTATATGCTTTTTAAATAAAAATGATAATAATAGGATCTAGTCAATGTCCTTTAGATGCTGTAACATCAGTAACATAAGTACATTTGCAAATTTTCTGTTTCACATTCCACTTGAAGGGTAGAAGTATCCTTGAGCTATTTTTATTACAGGTGTCTTGGGTGAGAGCAACTATAAAATGCGAGAGCTAAGAATTGTCTGGACATGCCCTTATAATGTGTGGGTGAGCCCTTATAATAAGTTCGAAAAGTGGGCGTCTGGACCCTACACTGATCGGGGCAGAGGGGATCATTTTTTATATTTTAATTATTTATTATACACTATTAATACTTATATAATAGTGAAAGTAAACTCTTACGAGTTTATGATTTAAATTCACGATATGAGTTTACTTAAACTCGTGAGTTTGACAACCTTACAGGTAGGAATATCTAGTTGTCAAAGTAGACTTATGTAGTGGTGAAAATATGCATAAGCATTTGTGAAAATTGGGACATTAACTTGTGAAATTTCATAAATTCTTCTGGTAGGAAAATGTAGTTGTCAAAGTAGACTCATGCAGCTGTGAAAATAGGCATGAGAGCTTGTCACAATTCACATTTGCATATGTAAATTTTGATAAGTGTTTATACAGATTTTCACCACTACATAAGCCTACTTTGACAACTAGATTTTGCTACTTGAAGAAGTTATGGAATTTCACAATGGGGGCAACAAAGTAATTTCACATTCCAAACTAATCACTACAGAGTCCCTATAAACCTTTTTGATAGGAGAATTTGGTATGAGATTTTTTTATAATTCTTTATGATCATTGAAACCTCAAAGTAATCTTCCCAAAGATTTAATGTGTTTATAATACTATCAAAGTTTTTTCAATTAAAGAAGCAAATGCAGATGGAATTTTATTGGGTTAAGGTACAGATTTGCCAACGAACTATTATCCGAGGAGCATCTGGCACAAAAATCAATTGAGGGTACCATAATAACCAATCAACAATTAAAAAGTGAAAAAAAGTACCAAATAACTATTAAAAAAATAACTATCACAATTACGTTAAAATATGAGGCACTGGCGTAGGACGGTGGTGGAGACGCTGGAGAAAAGAGCGGTTAAGCTTTCTTTTGGATAAGGCAAACACCAACAAAGATGGGACCCATGCGAGCAAGCGCTGTGACAGCGGCGGCTGCTACTTGTGGCATTGGAGGGATGGAACCAGGGTGCAAGACGTGTGCTGGTCGAAAGCTGTGGACTGCTGGATTTGGTTTCGATACGTGATTCTCGCCCTGAAGTTGCATACGGACCTTGATGAGTTCAAGAGGGTGAGTGAGACACCCAGCAACAATGGAAGCTTTGGAGACGCTGACGTCGCTGACACTGTAACAGTCAATGAAAGATGGAGACACCAAGACAATGACGGGGTAATAGTTCGTTGGCCAATCTGCACCTTAATTTTGTTTTTTTCACTTTTTAATTGTTCATTGGTAATTATAATACCCTCAATTGATTTTTGTGCCAGATGCTCCTTGAGTAATAATTCGTTGGCAAATCTACACCTTAACCCGAATTTCATTTAAAGGGAGTCTTCAAGCCACACTAGCTAGTAATGCCAAAATTGAGCCTATCATTTGAGTTTTTTTTTTTCCTTTGATAGATTCAAGGTATCTATCGTTAGTGGTGACTAATTCCCCCATAACATATACATTTAAAAAGGGCTTTAGTACTGGCCATGAACCCTATTCATACACATCAATAGGGATCGAACTCTTAACTAGATGCAAGAATCTAGTTAAGTGTTAACTATATTAGGCCTCGTGGTTTGAGTTAAGAGAAGGAGCCAAGACTTGCCTCCAAAGGCCCAAACCATGTCGCCTTTTTTTTTATACGCTATAAATAAGAGGGCTATGAGCCCGAAGTACAAAGAAGAAGTATTACACATAAGGGGAAATAAATCTCAAACTCTCTTAGCTAACCCAAGACCTCAAACGATATTGACAATCATATAAAATAGAAGAAACAGAAATACCCATCTTATCTAATGCATCAGCTAAGCTATCCTGTTAGACTCACGATTGATTACAATTAACTTAACTTGCCAATCACAATGTAATAGGTGTCTGATTTCCATTAGCAACAGACTGAGGCGAACGAAGGATCAAGGATGAGTTTAATTACTTCCCCAGCATTAGATTCGAGAATTAATCTCTTTAAACCCAAATCCCAAGCTAACATCAAAGCTTCATAAATAGCCCACTCTTCAGCCACATTAGCACTGTAGTAGCCTAATTTTTTTGTGAACCCCGGAAGCCGTGAACTAGAAGGGAGTGGCTAGCATCCACTGCCCTTAAGATTCACTGTCGTCTTCTTCCCCCTAAACTGTGTCGTTTTGGCACAAAATGGGGAAGGGTAATACTTTTTTTTTTTTAAAAATAAAAATTTAGGGTAGTGATGGGTGCTAAAAAAATACTTAAGGATACTGACTTGTACTGAAAAATTACTTCATGATCTTCAAAAATTATTTTAGGATCTTGAAAAAATATTTCAAGTATTGACTGGTACTAAAAGGATATTGACTGATACTGAAAAAAATATTTCAGAGCACTGACTAGTAGTAAAAAGTACTTTAAGGATACTAACTGATACAGGAAAAAATACCTCATGATCTTAAGAAATTATTTTAGGATCTTGAAAAAATATTTCAAACTATTGACTGGTACTAAAAAGATACTGAATGGTAGTGAAAAAATATTTCATGATCTTGAAAAATTATAATAAGATCATGAAAAAATATTTTAGGGTACTGAATGGTACTAAAAATATACTTAAAATATACTTCAACATATATTTTTACGATCCTAAAATAATTTTTCAAGATCATGAACTATTTTTTCTGTACCAGTCAGTATCCTCAAAGTATATTTTTAGTATCAATTAGTACCTTGAAATATTTTTTGAGATCCTAAAATAATTTTTGAAATCATGAAGTAATTTTTCAGTACAAGTTAGCATTCTAAAGTATCTTTTTAACACCTGTCAGTGCCTAAAAAATTTAAAAATACAAAAAAAGTATCAACCTTCCCCTTGTGCCAAAACGGCACAGTTTAAGGGGAAGAGGATGAGCAGTGAATCTAAGAGCAGTGGATGCTAGCCACTCCCGAACCGGAACTGTTTCTGAATATTCCCCCACAACCCGCCAAATTAGAAGCCACAACCACAGCTCCATCAACATTAATCCTTGTCCATCCCACAGGAATTCCTACCCACCTGAACAACCCGAGACTCCTGGGTTAGTCAACATAGAACCTGGATCAGACATTACAAATGTCGACTTGCCTAATAGCATTTCCAAATATTTGATGACCAAGACTGGATTGCCCCCTTCTATTATTGATTAAATTGGGTCTTCCTTTGGTGTTGCTTTGTTAAAGCACATATCTGATCCGTTTTTTTTTTAAATTAGAGCATGATACAACTTTTCTTTTGAATCAATATGACTGGAGCAAACATATTAATAGGATGGATGGATGGATTAAACCGGCACCATCCAAGTTTTTAAATGCACATCGTTACAAGAAGAATAACGGAAAACCAAATACAAAATTATAGCAGGAATGGTAATAAAAAAAAAGCTGGAACAAAAAAGAAAAGAAAAGAAAAACTAGTGTCTGTTAAAAATTTGAACATCAGTTCGTACCATTTTCAGGAAGCTAAAGTAGAGATTGAAAAACTAAAGGCTCTGGTCTGCTGTCATTTTCTCATAAAGCAGAGGAGGGACCCCAACAACTATGTTTCCCTCAAGCATTTGATTCACCTCCTTCATTGTTGGTCTCAGCGCTGCATCTGGATAGATGCACCATAGCCCAACCAATGCCAGTTGCTCAAACCTCTTCATATCACCCAGTACTTCCAAGTCACGACCTGCTAATTCCTCCAATTTCTTTGACACCATACACCTCAAAACCCATTCTGCAAGGATTGGATCATCTTCATCACTTTCTCCACCTGCTTCTTGACTCTGTTCGCCATGCCTTTTGCAACAAATAATCTCAAGCAACATAATCCCAAAGCTAAAGACATCAACTTTAGAAGTTATGGGTGCACTCCTTAGCCATTCAGGGGCTATGTACCCTATAGTTCCCCTGAAGTTAGTGTTTGTTCTTGTTTGCTCTTTGTTGAGAAGCTTGGACAACCCAAAATCTGCAATCTTTGCTGTATAATTGGCATCCAACAACACATTTTGAGGCTTGATGTCACAATGTATGATTTGGGTTTCACACTCTTCATGCAAGTAAAGTAAGCCCCTTGCAATTCCAAGAGCTATGTCAATCCTCTGACTCCAATGAGGTTTTTCTCTCTGTCCAAACAGAAAATTGGACAGTGCTCCATTTGGAAGTAGCTCATAAACAAGAATTCTATGGCTTTTCTCAATGCAAAAACCCAGAAGTCTTGCTAGGTTTCTGTGATGAGTGCGACCAATTATCTTGAGCTCAGTCATGAACTCCTGTTCGCTTCTTTCAATAGATCTCTTATCCAGCTTCTTCACTGCAATAGCAATTCTTGCATCATCAATAGCAAGATTTCCACTGTAGACTTTCCCTGAAGATCCTTTACCAATAGTCTTACTAAATCCACTTGTTGCATCATGAAGCTCTTGAAATGTGAACTCTCTGAAGTTGATTCCAATGACACTTGCATTTAGAAACTTGTTTCTTCTCATTAACCTTCGAGCTAAGGGATGGTAATAAACAACAAGGGCTCCAAACAAGCAAGCAAGGGTGGAACTAACAGCAAGCATGACCTTGAGAAAAACTCTGACATTAAAACTCTTCTTTTTTGAACCTTGTAATCTTGAAGTTGCATTATTGTTGTCATTGGGAACCTTAAGTAGAGCTTTTTGCCCCTTAGAAGATGAACTCTTTCTCGCATTCACCAATGGCATCCTTTTCTTGGCACATGTTGAAGATGTAGCATTGAAGGTAGCAGCAACGACATTACAATCATCCATGACATATTTCTTACAGGCTTCCAAATCTGCAGTTTCTAGCACAGCAAAATCTGACAGGGAATGAAACTGAAAATCAGTATCATCAAGAACTTCCAGTTTGAAGTTCAACCTTGAAGGGTCTTGTGCACAATAATTAATCACAGTTTCTGGGCGACATCCAAAGGATATATTTGTTGTATTAAATGGGACAAAACCTTGAAGACATTCACATTGCACTGATTCATTATCAGGTGAAGTGCACAAGCCATTCACCCCACAAATAGCATCCACTCTACAAGGGTCACCAATGGCACTCCAGATCCTAATCCAGCCACTGCTGTTTCTTCTATTATAAGCATATTGATGGAAGTTTCCATTTTCATCTATTGTTGCTCGGTGATAAAAATCTCCAGTTGGGGTTGGAGGGTTATTAGTCACAGAAAGTATGTTGGTGGAACCATTAGTAAGGTACAAGAAAGCACTACTATTGAATACCAAACTTACATTATTGATTGATGCTGTATCAGAGTACCAATAAGCAGGATCTGACCATAGATAAGCAGAAAGTACCAAGTACCCATCGTTCTGCATCAATAGCCTGAAGTTTCCATTTGAGTAGTTGAGAGATCCTTCACCTTTGGCATAAAGCGCATTGTCCTCTTTTAAGATTTGCCCCGGTAGCATTGTGTTAGTGGGATAATCAAAACTTTGCCAGATAACTCTTAAATTGGAGTCTTTCATTACCAAATTGCCAGTGTTTTCCAAGGAGGCTGAGCTTGCATTATCTGCATTTTCACTGTCTATTCGAACAGTGGTTCCGTTTGGATATGTGAGCAAAAGGTGGCCTCCTGAAGAGAGTTGGATTGCTGAATTGGCTCCCACGGGTGGGTTAAAGTACCAAACCAGGGTTTTCTCAGGGATCGTCTTCGCAAACCATATTCCAACCAGATAGTGATCTCCGGGAAGATGGTAGAATCCAAATTCAAAATCACCTAATGGAGATTTCCAAGTAGAATTTGATCCAGCAGTGATGTTGGAATTCAAATTTATTGCAGAGGAAGTATTCTGGGCATGTAAGACACTTGAGAATGAAACTAGCCCAAGAATAATACAAGGCAGGAATATAGAAGAAGCCATAGAGAATTCATGTGCAGAGCAGGAAAAGATAGGACGATGTTTAAGAAGCTGAGGTGCTGAGTCCTTCATGTCAAGGATCACATGAGGAAATAGCGATTTGACTTTCTCTATTTTATACAAATTTGATAAACATACTTGCAATGGCCGATAATGACATAGATTATTAACTACTGGAAGTCAATCCAGTGCTTAATTCTACGATGGTGGCCTCATAACTGAACTTGATGCCACTGGCGGCTTCAATTATTTTTCCACTCTGTGTTTTGGATATCATTGTAGACTTTTATGATAGTGCATTATTAATGAAAGAAATGCTGCTTGTTTGACCAGTAAAACCGAGAATATAAGGTAAAGTATAATGAAAGACTGGTTCAAATTGTTGCATACAATTCTTTTTTAGAAGATATGTAGAGGAGTTATAAGATACTCCCTCCATTTCTTCCATGAGATTAGAGGTTTTTCACAAAGAATAAGAAAAAATATATATCTAATTTAATGTGTGTAGTACTACATCCCGTTTTTAATATAATACTACCTCCAATCCTAAATATAAAATTTAATTGAATTTTTCAGAGAAATTAAGGAAACTAAATAAGTTACTTAACCATACTATATGTTGTATATAATTAAATTACATATCAATTTATAAGTCAAATAAATTAGTTTGGAGAAAAAATTGTAAATATAAATTTTTAAAATAATTTAATCAGCTTTCTCAATTTCCCAAAAAAAAAAAAAAATCAATTGAATCTCATATTTAAGATTGGAGAAAGTATCTAATTTGTATTGTAATAGAATAATCAAGGTATTGATTAATATAAGAGTATATTTGAAAAAGTAGCAACCGATATCATCTTATATTTGCAAATCGACATATATAGATAAAAGGCCAAGAAAATCGACATATATAGATAGAAACAATTTTTTTTCCTTTAAAATTGACGTATAAAAATAAACAGAGGGAGCAGCAGCCATTAAGTTGATTTTGTAAATTATTTATAATCCCTTCAAAAGAGTATATAGTAATGTGTGCTTAATTTTTGTTGTATGATTTTCCATACACCCATTAGAATACTTCATTATAAAAAAAAAAAATATAAAACCGCCGTGGGTTAGACGTAGTAGTATGGAGCTTTTAATATTATCCCATATATATAGTTTTGATAATGGCTTTTTTCACATTTCAAATGCATGTTTTACGTTTATTTTTAAATTTAATCCAAATGACTAGTTTGTGAAAGAAACCCATCTTATACACATCAAAAGATACAAATATTTTGGCTTTCTCAATTGCATTAATTCGAATTTTAGTAGGTAATCACATAAAAATTCTAAATTACACAGTATCAGGGTATCATGCATAGATTAGGCAAAAGAGCCTAATTTGTATGTCACTTTCAAGTGTGGTGAAGAAACAGAATCTAAAGTTTGGAACTTTACATGAGTTGAAATGGTTCAAATAAAATTACAGCACTAAGTGAAGGCCTTCAAATCTAATTCGTTCAACTAAATTCATATTGTGAAATCTGCAAAACATTAAAAAATGAAGCAAATTTGGTGACAAATTAAGTTGTCTCTCCTTGAGAGACACTTGAAACATCTGTGCATCAATCAAAAGGAGGAACACCAACCTCCATGGTTCTTTCCAACATCTATGTCACCTTCTTCATAGATGGACCAACAGTTGGGTTAGGAGACAGGCACCATAATCCAACCATAGTCATCCTCTCAAACCTATTGAAATCATTCAAAATTTCAAGATCGTGATCCACCATCACCCTCAAATTCCCTTCTTTTGCTAAATATAGAACTAAATCTATTAGTATCATGTCTTCACCGTCTCCTCCATCTTGACTTGGATGTAGCTCTATGTGTCTTCTGCAGAATATGGTCTCTAACAACATCACCCCAAAGCTATAAACATCAACCTTTGATGTGACGGGTGGATTCTTGAGCCATTCTAGTGCCATATATCCCATTGTTCCCCTTACTAGTAGTGAACCCTAACAAGGAGACAAAAGTCGGAAATAAAGTAGGATACCGTTTAATCCCAGGCTCAGTGTCTCACCCACTTTTGGTTGCGGATGATTATCCACAGATTAGAGCAGCGTTCACCAATTATAATGTGTGCGTGAGCCCTTATAGTAAGTCCGAAAAGTGGGCGTCTGGACCCTACACTGATCGGAGTAGAGGGGATGATACTTTGGCGGTTTGGAACAAGAGGGACAGGGAGATAGAGAACAAGGATATAGTATTGTGGTACACGGTCGGGTTTCATCATGTTCCTAGCCAGGACGAATTTCCAGTTATGCCAACGTTCAGTGGAGGATTGAGCTAAGACCCACCAACTTCTTTGAGAGAAATCCTGTTCTTAAGGTCTTGCCACCTCAACATGTCAACTTGCCCAACAGCACTATCAAATCTTAGCTTTTCATGTTCAGCACTTGAAATAATAATAAAAATCTTAGCTTTTAATTTTCAGCACTTGAAATAATAATAAATGTTTTGTGCTTCATTCCTTCAGATTGCTCTGCCAAACTTATCTCAATTTCATTAAACATATATCAAGAGATCGACTCCAGAAATAAACTGCTCAACTGAATTATAATGTGCAAGTACTTGTGATGGAGTTTGCCATTAAAATGTGCAAGAATAACACCAAACAACAATCATAGATATCCCTGACAATAACTGTGAGCGGAAAAATGCTAGGAAAGAAAACGTTTTCCTGCTAAAGATTGAACAGTTTGTCCGATTTTAGGAACCTAAAAGTACAGATTGAAAAACTAAAGGCTCTGGTCTGTTGTCATTTGCTCATAAAGAAAAGGAGGGACCCCAACAACAATGTTTCCCTCAAGCATTTGATTCACCTGCTTCATTGTTGGTCTCAGTACTGCATCTGGGTGGATACACCATAGCCCAACCAACGCCATTTGCTCAAACCTCTTCATATCACCCAGTACTTCCGAGTCATGACCTGCTAATTCCTCTAATTTCTTTGACACCATACACCTCAAAACCCATTCTGCAAGGATTTGATCATCTTCATCACTTTCTTCACCTGCTTCTTGACTCTGTTCGACATGCCTTTTGCAACAAATAATCTCAAGCAACATAATCCCAAAGCTAAAGACATCAACTTTAGAAGTTATGGGTGCACTCCTTAGCCACTCAGGGGCTATGTACCCTATAGTTCCTCTGAAGTTAGTGTTAGTTTTTGTTTGCTCTTTGTTGAGAAGCTTGGACAGCCCAAAATCCGCAATCTTTGTTGTATAATTGGCATCCAGCAGCACATTTTGGGGTTTGATGTCACAATGTATGATCTGGGTCTCACACTCTTCATGCAAGTAAAGTAAGCCCCTTGCAATTCCAAGAGCTATATCAATCCTCTGACCCCAATGAGGTTTTTGTCGTTGTCCAAACAAAAAATTGGACAGTGCTCCATTTGGAAGTAGCTCGTAGACAAGGAGTCTATGGCTTTTCTCAACGCAAAAACCCAAAAGTCTCACTAAGTTTTTGTGATGAATGCGACCGATTATCTTGAGCTCAGTCATGAACTCCTGTTCACTTCTTTCAATAGATCTCTTATCCAGCTTCTTCACTGCAATAGCAATTCTTGCATCATCAATAGCAAGATTTCCACTATAGACTTTGCCTGAAGATCCTTTACCAATAGTCTTACTGAACCCATTTGTTGCCTCATGAAGCTCCTGGAATGTGAACTCTCTGAAGTTGATTCCAATGGCACTTGCATTCACAAACTTGTTTCTTCTCATTAACCTTCGAGCTAAGGGATGGTAATAGACAACAAGGGCTCCAAACAAGCAAGCAAGGGTGGAACTAACAGCAAGCATGACCTTGAGAAAAACTCTGACATTAAAACTCTTCTTTTTTGAACCTTGTAGTCTTCCAATTGCATTATTATTGTAATAAGGAATCTTAAGAAGAGCTTTTTGCCCCTTAGAAGATGAACTCTTTCTGGCATTCACCAATGGCATCCTCTTCTTGACACATTTTGAAGATGTAGCATTGAAGGTGGCAGCAACAACATTACAATCATCCATGACATATTTCTTACAGGCTTCCAAATCTGTAAATTCTAGCACAGCAAAGTCTGATTCGGAACCAAATTGGAAATCAGTATCACCAAGAACCTCCAGTTTGAAGTTCAACCTTGAAGGATCTTGTGCACAATAATTAATCACAGTTTCTGGGCGACATCCTAAGGATATATTTGTTGTATTAAATGGGACAAAACCTTGAAGACATTCACATTGCACTGATTCATTATCAGGTGAAGTGCACAAGCCATTCACTCCACAAATAGCATCCACTCTACAAGGATCACCAGTGGCACTCCAGATCCTAATCCAGCCACTGCTGTTTCTTCTATTATAAGCATATTGATGGAAGTTTCCATTTTCATCTATTGTTGCTCGGTGATAAAAATCTCCAGTTGGGGTTGGAGGGTTATTAGTCACAGAAAGTATGTTGGTGGAACCACTAGTAAGGTACAAGAAAGCACTATTATTGAATACCAAACTTACATTATTGATTGATGCTGTATCAGAGTACCAATAAGCAGGATCTGACCATAGATAAGCAGAAAGTACTAAGTTCCCATCGTTCTGCATCAATAGCTTGAAGTTTCCATTTGAGTAGTTGAGAGATCCTTTACCTTTGGCATAAAGTGCATTGTTTTCTTTTAAGATTTGCCCCGATAGCATTGTGTTAGTGGGATAATCAAAACTTTGCCAGACAACTCTTGAATTGGAGTCTTTCATTACCAAATTGCCAGTGTTCTCCAAGGAGGCTGAGCTTGCACTATCTGCATTTTCACTGTCTATTCGAACAAAGGTTCCGTTTGGATATGTGAGCAAAAGGTGGCCTCCTGAAGAGAGTTGGATTACTGAATTGGCTTCCACGGGTGGGTTAAAGTACCAAACCAGGGTTTTCTCAGGGATCGTCTTCGCAAACCATATTCCAACCAGATAGTGATCTCCGGGAAGATGGTAGAATCCAAATTCAAAATCACCTGATGGAGATTTCCAAGTAGAGTTTGATCCAGCAGTGATGTTGGAATTCAAATTTATTGCAGAGGAAGTATTCTGGGCATGTAAGACACTTGAGAATGAAACTAGCCCAAGAATAATACAAGGCAGGAATATAGAAGAAGCCATAGAGAATTCATGTGCAGAGCAGGAAAAGATAGGACGGTGTTTAAGAAGCTGAGGTGCTGAGTCCTTCATATTAAGGATCACATGAGGAAATAGCTGTTTATTTTATACGAATTTGATAAATATACTAGCAATGGCCGATAATGCCATAGACTATTAATTATTGCAAGTCAATCCAGTGCTTAATTCCACGATGGTGGCCTCATAACTGAACGTGATGTCCCTGAAACATATTTACGTCAACTCTGGCGGCTTCAATTATTTTTCGACTCCGTGTTTTGGATATCATTGTAGACTTTTATGATAGTACATTATTTATGAAAGAAATGCTGCGTGTTTGACCAGTAAAACAGAGAATATAAGATAAAGTATAATGAAAGACTGGTTCAAATTGTTGCGTGCAATTCCTTTTTTTTTTTTTTGAATGAAATAGAATTCTATTGATAAGAATGGCTAGACAATATACAACTACAGAGTAATAGGAAACTACAAAAGGAAATTAAACTTGGCAAAACAATTCTGGGTATGTACAACCAGAGATTTGACATGGACCACAATCCCTTCTGCGTTAAACTTTTCATCAGTAAAGATTCTCCGATTGCGAACATCCCAGAGCTTCCAACATGTGAGGCAAATACCTATCTTCCAAGAGACATGTAGAGATGTGGACTGGATGATTAGGCGCAGCCAGCTTTGAATGGTTAAACGGAAAAAATCAGCACTGAGGTCTGTAGGCAGGATTTTTTTCCAAACCGATGAGGCCATACAAAACATGATCTAAACTTTAGGTGTCAGCTTGACAAAGAGAGCAGAGCTTATCTTCTGTCAGTCTCCTTCTAGAGCTTTCCTCATTAGTTAAGAGCTTCCCTTTTAGAAGTAGCCAAGTAAAGGTTCGAACTAGTTGCGCCATTGGGAGCTTCCACATTTTAGGCCATATGTGATTAGATTCGTTCCATCTCAGAGATTCCAGGGCTCTGTAAGCAGATTTGGTGGAGAAGATCCCTTTAGTTTCATATGTAGAGGAGTTATAAGATACTCCCTCCATTTCTTCCATGAGATTAGAGGTTTTTCACAAAGATTAAGAAAAAAAAATGTAATTATATGCGCGTGAGTGAGTGTATGTATATATGTATATATGTGTGTCTTATAGTGCTACATCAGTTTTTAATATAATACTACCTTCGATCCAATTGACTTTTTCAGAGGGATTAATGAAATTAAATAAGTTATTTAATTATATTATATGTTGTATATGATTAACTTACATATTAATTTATAAGTCAAATTAATTAGTTTAAAGAAAAAATGATAAATTTATAAATACTTTAAAATAATTTAATTAGCTTTCGTAGTTTTCCAAAAAAATCAATTGAATATATATTTAGTTTATAGTGCCGAGAGAATAATCAAGGTATTAATTAATATAAGGGTCTACTTGAAAAAGTAGCAACTGATACCATCTTATAATTGTAAATCGACATATATAGATAGAAACATTTTTTTTTCCTTTTAAAATTGACGTATAAAAATAAACAGAGGGAGCAGAAGCTATTAAGTTGATTTTGTAAATTATTTATAATCCCTTCAAAAGAGTGTATAGTAATGTTTGCTTAATTTTTGTTGTATGATTTTCCATACACCCATTAGAATACTTCATTATAAAAAAATTTTATCAAACCAACTGTCTGGGTTAGACGTACATGCTTGTTTGGAATAACGATTAGAACCTTGAAAAGTAGTTTTTCAATATTAGTTTATGGTATACGAAGTAAGTATATGAGATAAGTTTTATATCGATTTACATAAATAAATAATTTTAAAGATCTCACAAATGATCCCAAAACAAACAATTATGGAGCTTCTAATATTATCCCATATACAGTTTTGATAATGGCTTTTTTCACATTTCAAATGCATGTTTTACGTTAATTTTTAAATTTAATCCAAATGACTAGTTTGTGAAAGAAACCCATCTTATACACATGAAAAAATACAAATATTTTGGCTTTCTCAATTCCATTAATTCAAATTTTAGTACGTAATCACATAAAAATTCTAAATTACACAGTACTATCATGCATAGATTAGGCAAAAGAGCCTAATTTGTACGTCACTTTCAAGTGTGGTGAAACAGAATCTAAAGTTTGGAACTTTACATGAGTTGAAATGGTTCAAATAAAATTACAGCACTAAGTGAAGGCCTTCAGATCAAATTCGTTCAACTAAATTCATATTGTGAAATCCGCAAAACATTAAAAAATGAAGCAAATCTGGTTACAAATTAAGTTGTCCCTCTATGAGAGACACTTGAAACATCTGTGCATCAATCAAAGGAGGAACACCAACCTCCATGGTTCCTTCTAACATTTGTGTCACCTTCTTCATAGACGGTCGAACAGTTGGGTTAGGAGACAGGCACCATAATCCAACCATAGTCATCCTCTCAAACCTATTGAAATCATTCAAAATTTCAAGATCATGATCCACCATCACCCTCAAATTCCCTTTTTTTGCTAAATATAGAATCAAATCTATTAGTATCATGTCTTCATCCTCTCCTCCATCTTGACTTGGATGTAGCTCAATGTGCCTTCTGCAGAATATGGTCTCTAACAACATCACCCCAAAGCTATAAACATCAACCTTTGACGTGATGGGTGCATTCTTGAGCCATTCTGGTGCCATATATCCCATTGTTCCCCTTACTTTGGTGCTTGTTCTAGTTTTGTCTTTCTTTAGCAACTTTGCAACCCCAAAATCAGAAATTTTTGCTGTATACTTTGAGTCAAGAAGAACATTCTGTGGCTTTATGTCGCAATGGATTATTTGAGGATCACACTCTTCATGCAGATATAGCAAGCCTCTTGCTACTTGAAGCACAATCTTTGCTCTATCTTCCCATCTAGGCACATCCCCTTCCCCGAAAAGGAAACTGGAGAGTGATCCATGTTTCATCATCTCATAAACTAGAAGACGATGATTTTGTTCATTACAAAAGCCTAATAACCTCACAAGATTTCTATGATGAGTCAGACCAATGACTTGAACTTCTGTCACAAATTCATTCTCACGAATCTCATCCTGATCCTCTGCTTTTTCTAGTTGCTTCACGGCAACCTCAACCTGTTCGCCCTCCAACGTCAAAATCCCACTATACACAATACCAAATGCTCCTCGACCGAGTTTGTCCTTAAACCCCTTTGTTGCGTCTCTCAACTCTTGGAATGAAAATGCCTTGAGATTGATGTCCACTGGCTTTGGCTTGGGAGGTGGCTCCTTATGTATCCAACGGCGAAACTTTGGGTTATGATGAATAGCAGAAGCTGCAAACACAAGAGCGAGCAGGGAACAAGACAAGAATGAAACAAGCAGAACAACCCAAGAAGGTGAGTCATTTCCATCGTCTTTGCGAACCACAGGAACTTTAACTAGCGCCACCCTATCTCTGGTGGTTGGTATGCTTATTCTTCCATTCAAAAGAGGTGTCCTTTTCTTAAAACAATTAGTGCCAATCAAAACACTAGCCATGCAAAAACAATCATTCATCACTTCTCTCTTGCAACTATTCAAGTCAGAATTAGGTATCCATTGCATGTCAGCAAAATTCAAGTTGGGTATATCAGCATCAGAAATCTCTTGCACAGTAAAGTCAGAATCAGATGAATTTGAAGTGCAAAAATCCACCACCAAATCAGGATAACAGCCTTTGGAGGGAACATAAGGATCCAAAGGTGAATACCCCGGCAAGCAGCTACAAATGACCACCTTGTTGTCAGGTGAAGTGCAAAAGCCATTCACCCCACAAATAGCATCCACCAAACAGGGCTCTGTTATCGCACTCCATATAGACGTCCACTCTGTTCCATCTTCTTTATGAAAAATCAATTGTTCGAAGTTACCATGATCGTTGATGGTTGCCCGATGGTAGTAATCTTCTATTGGATTAGGCAGTTGGTTTTCGGTTGTCATTTGGTATATGTTTCGGGTGCCATTGACGGCGTAAAGCATAGTTGTATTGTTGTCAAAGACAATGCTGACATTATTGTTGTTGATTGTTCCAGTGAACCAATAAGCATGACCGGAATACCTAAAAGCAGCGATCACAATGTTGCCATCAAAAGCTTGGACTTCCAACTTGTAATTCCCGGTGGAGTAATCTAGTGTTTCATTCATATTGGAGTAAAGAATCTGACCCATGACCAAATTTTGGCCTGGAAGAATGGTATTTGTTGGTGAAGCAAAGCTCTGCCAGAGGGTGTTTGAGAGTGAGTTTTTCAAGACGAAGTTTCCATTATCCAACATTGAAGCAGAAGAAGCGTTATTTGTTTGATTGTAGATTGAAACTAATGATCCATTCGCATGATGCAGAACAAAGTGGCCACTCTGCGTGAGATTGATGGTGGACCCAATCTGAGCTGGGTCATCACGATTTAAGGACCAGACCAGAGTTTTGTGGGGAATAATCTTATCGAACCAAATACCGACAAGGTAGCGACCATTGAGGAGAGGATAGAACCCAAAAGCGAATTCAGCAGAAGGAGATTTCCAGGACGTATTAGAGCCAGCAACGATGCTTGAACCCGGTTGGATAGAAGAGCTCGTTTGACTTTGAGCATTAGGGCATAGAAGAAACAGGAAAAAAGGTACACATAGTGGGAAGAGTTTAGTGGGAACATGAACATCCATTAACTCTTGGTAACAAAGAGATTTGTGAGGGAAAACAACAGATTGTATGAAGTACAGAAGCGGATATGGGGAGATGTAGACAATTTTTTTTTTTTTTTTGGTCAAAGAGATGTAGACAATTCAGACAAAGGAATTGTCCAAAACCCTGAATATGACTTTATCTCTTTTTTTAATTAACAAGGCTTATGTGCTGGCTGGAATATTTGAACACTGATAATATTCAAAAGGTGATCATGGAATGAATTTATAAATGCTGGTCATTCTGAAAAATTCAACGTCTTGCGTGGCCTCTGACGCATTACTGAAGTTCTCTACTACTAGGCATTTAGGTTGGGGCGCATGCTCGTTGAATGATGCTATGGTTTGATCATATTTATTTTTAGCTCCCATGAATTGGTCCAATTTTATGAGGTCAACGAAGTACCCATTCCGGTGGTTAATATAAAAGGAAAATATCACTCAGGTTCTAAAAAAAAAAAAATATCAAAAAAGTCTCAACCCCAAATCCCCTATCTTTGATATTAATTATGGAGAAAAAATATTTAAAAAGTCTCGTTGTCAAAATAGCTTTTCCTGTTGTTAAAATTTTCCAATAAAAAAAATTGTTGTCAAAATGACTTTTTCTGTTGTAAAATTTTTTCAAGTTGTTATTCACCCGGAAAAAATTTTAACAACATGAAAAGTTATTTTGACAACGGGACTTTTTTGATATTGGAATTCCGTAATTAATATCAAAAGATCGGGGGTTGAGACTTTTTTTATCTTTTTTCTCTTCCTTGGGACCTGAGTGATATTTTCCTTAATATAAATTATATTTGTCTAATTTGATTAGATTAAGAAAATTAATTAAGTTAGTTAACATAACATATATTTTCTAAAATACATTAGTCATCTTCCTTAATTTTCTCCTCTATCATCCTTTATTATTGTTGAGAGAGATCAATAGGAGAAAATTAGAAAAAGATTAACAAGATTTAAAAATATGTATTATATTTAGGAACCAAAATCAACTCCTCAAATATCTTAGATTTAGTGATTTAGGTATATATTAAGTTGGTTTTTCTTATCAAATTGACTCGCTAAATCTAACATGGTAGAGTCATTCAATCAACAAGCACCAAATTCCCCCGTGCGCTGTGCGAGTGCAACATTTTAGAAAAATTACAGTACATCCCCTCCTTAAACTCATCCAAATTATTTAGTAATTGAATAAAAAACAAAGCATTGTAAAAGAAAAGAATTGCATTTTAAATTGCCTACAAAAAATAGTTATTGTCTCTTTATCCGAAAACACAACACTCACCACAGTACTCTTTTATGTTTAGCAATGTATGTAGCAGCTCAAAAGCAACAACAGAATAACATCAACATGCTAGCCATCAGAATATATAAACATTCATATATATCTCAATCATCTCACTAAACATTTCTAAAGATTTCCCTGTAAATGACATTGGTAGTTATACATTTTCCATGATTTTTCACGTCTTGTATAAGAATCTTCAAACCTGCAATATTGAACTCTTGATAAAGCGATATATAATTGCCCGTGTGTGAACACTAACTTCGATAAATATATCCCAACATTTTGTAATGATTAACCCTGACTCTTGTTAATTGTCATTGCAAAAGACAAAGCAATAGAAAATTTCCTTTTCTTCATCCGAAAAGGAAGACTACTATCTGAAAGATTAATGTTCATTCAATGGATTAAAACCTTCTGATTTGGGTTTGACCCATTTAGTGTTATTGCTTCAATAACATTCTTTCCAAGATATGTGACACGTAACCTAGTTCCATTACATAAGCTAGCAGCTTGATCTATATTCATTAACAACAATATAGGTACTCTAATCTTGAGAATAAGAATATGCAAAGGGAGTCCTGAACATATAAATGTATAAGTAAGAAAACAAAATGGATCTATCACTTTTGCAGTACAGTTGAGTATAGATGGAGTTACATGGCAAAAAAGTTGAAGTTGTGTTTTGCAATAAATTGGTTGGTTTAAGAATGAATAATATTATAAGCTAGAAAAGTCGGAATCATTTGATTGATGATATAGAGACTTTAGGAAGAGGCTGCAAATGATGCAAAATGTCTAATTTACTTCCTCTGATCCTTTTTATAAGGTACCAACTAGCAAGTGTATTTGGTCCTTTTTATAAGGCACTTGCTTGTTCCCAAGGAGCATTAATTTTTTTTTCATGTATGCCCCTAATTAATAAGGGTAGCAGGTGAGAGTAATAATTAATATGATATTAGGTTTTAATGCAATTAGTAGGGGTAATATTGGAAGTTACTTAAATTGTAGGACAACTTTATTGACTTTAACTGTTTTTCTTAGTTTTTGAGAATTGTTAATTGGTACCTAATAATAAGGATCAGAAGGAGTATTTTGTTCACAAATTATGTCCATATATCTAAGACCCTTATCTATATCACCTAAGCACGAGTAAGAGACCTAAACACGAGTAAGGGACTAAGGATGTAGTTTACAGGTGCAATAGACACACCAAAGGATGTTGAACATTAGTTTACCAAAAGACATATATAATTATTAATTTTAGGCTAGAAGCACCTACCTCCAGTTAATACATACTTGTTGCAAGTTTATACGGGGAAAGATTAACAGGTTCATGTCCCTCGGTATCCAAACTTTGCATAACAGAGAGTTGTGCATGACAGACTATAGTCAATGATGAATCAATGGTATTAATTATGGGATTGGAAAGCATTACACTTCAAGCTGAAAATGCTTTCTAGAAAAAGTATATGATTTTAAAAGAAAACCATGAACATGAAAAAAGTTTTAAAGTATGGATTAGAGATTTTCCCCAGATAGACTGAAAAGTGTATGCTACTTTTAAAAAGTTTGCATACTAACAATTGATATATGAGTTTGTCCCAGGAAAAGTCAATCTTGAAAAGCGGAAATTATTGATAAGAAATTCGACAATATTTGTTGTTTTAGCGTGATTTCGGAAAGGGAAAAAAAAAACAACGTTGGAGTTGTCAAAGACATTGTAGTAGGAAAGCAATATCTGAATGTTGTTTTCTGCTCTTCTGCAGTAAGAGAAGCCTGGCCCATACACGTAGGCAACAATGACTAAGGTATGTTGTTGACATGACTTTCAAGTCTCATCAGAAAAGTATAAGGCATAATGAAGCTAGTTTTTTTCAAATATGATCAAAAAAAAAGGAACTAAGGAGAATGAAGAAGTGGAATCAATAAAGAAAATTTAATTCCACACCAATAAATATAAGACTTGAATTTTCAGTATAGTAGAAAATACAGGGTAAAAGAGAATAAACGAAAGAAAAATACTCAGTTTCATACCAATATTATGCTCTTTTGTAGCCGAGGAAACAAAAATCATTGTGTCAGCAACCTCTTGGGTATCATGGCTGATAAAATCGTACACTTTCCCTGTCAAACAACAAAGCATAAAAGAACAAATCATTAACAAAGCAATCAATTCCAGTTGGAAATATGAAGACTTGTGCAACTTGCAAATCTAGAGATAAATAAAGCAGTTTGAGGAAGAAACTTGGGTATTAATTTGTCATTATTGTTGATAAATTTACTAGATGAACCATCAAAGCCTGAGAGACAATTTCTGCCCTTCAATATCTATTAATGAATCCTGGCCAACATGAGATCAATGTAAAAGTAATAAAACAAAATGGATATATCACTTTTGCATAACAATTGAGTATAGATGGAGTTAGATGACAAAAACATGAATGTCGAGTTCTAGAAGAAATTGGTTGGTTTAAGAAGAAATGTTATGATAAGCTGGAAAAGCCAGAATCATTTGATTGATAATATAGAGACTCTAGGAAGAGGCTGTTAATGATGCAAAATGTCTAATTCATTTTGATCACAAATTCTTTTCATGCCTAAGACCCTTATTTATATCACCTAAGCACCGCTAAGGGACTGAGGATGTAGTTGACAGGTACAACAGAAGCACCAATGGATGCAAAATCTTTACCAAAAGGCATATATAATTATGATTTTTAGGCCAGAAAGTACACTATGTCTTGACAACAGAAGGATTTTGGCGGCAATCAGATTTCCTACTACATGCTGAAAAGAGTGTCATCATGACTCCTAAGTATCCCTATTACAAAAAACACGAAGAAAAAAAGAACATCAACAACTGTCACATATGGGTGTCAACTAAGTCAGCAAGATGAGAACTCACTTTCTCACAGGAATGAATGAGAACAAATCAATACACCATTCATGTTTTCTTTCCAACAAAACTACTGCTAGAAACATCATTATCACTGCCTCCACAAAATTGGCTGCATAATTTGTTAATTAATAATAACCAAGAAAGCTTTTCATATTGGAACAAAAAACAAACTGCATATCATGCATACGTAATAACCTACTATACATTTAAAAAAACCTCAATAGTATTTAACTAATGCCGTCAATACTAAATGGCACAATACACTAGGTAAATCCACACAAAAAACCCATAAGTATAAACATACTCTACAGTCAGTCCTAGTATGAAACATGAACTTAGCTTCCTTATCCTCTGCCAACACAATTGTGTTAAGCAAAAAAACTAGGAAAATCCGCAAAAAACCTAAAGAAATGAGATTTCCTTATTTCACCTGCTCAAAATTACAACTACTATACCTATTCCTAAGTGTTTCCATACTTTCCTTCATTTATTTAATATACTAAACACAGGGATATACCATACTCTTGTCAAAACTATAATGAACATAATTTTCAACAGATTATAGTCAGAAATGTCCAGAATGTGAGTGAAAAGATTAAATGAAAGTATATTGGCATTAACTTGCATGCTAAAACAAAAATAGTCACCTATACCAAGGGGAATATATCACGCATAGCAGAAGCTTTTGTATAGGACACACAATGGCATATAATGACTGAATTGAAGAATATCACCTATAGATGCAGAATATTGGATTTAGCATATTAGTATCCTACACATGGCCAAGGTGAATATCAACATCAAATCCACTAAGAAGTCAAGTATGAGTAGACTAATGAATCTTCATTATGCCAAGCATTGCATTATGAAGTCAAGGATGCAGTAATGTTAGCCTTGGTATACTTTCAGTACATGGGCTTATTTTCCTCAACCTTAACAAAGATAAGTGCATGTTTTTTTTATGTACTATGCCCATAAAACTTACATTCAAGAAAATATAATTGAGGCAATTAATTTAGCCAATTAAAATCCGTCATCTTGCAAATGAGACAAGTTGCAATTTTTAGAGTGTATTGAATTAGTAATGCAAAGAACAGATAGTTGGTATAATGAAACTAACTGGTGGGGTAAATGAAGGCAGTGTTTTGGGGTGAGCAATCACATTGCAACAGGACAGGACACTTCATCACAGAGGTGACGAGTTTCAGTATGAACATGCACCCCAAAGTAAGAAACTGCAATTATTAGCTTCCCGCTAGAAATAGCTTCAGTTGCAAGAAAGATAGGCAGAAACTCCACTTGTTATTTAACAACATTCTGTTTTCCTAACCATAGCAATATTCATCAGTTCTTAACATATTCGGTCGAATTAAATGAGCATGGAGACAAACCATCGGACAAGGAATTCCTTCAGTTTCACAAATGAAGGAATTTGTAGCATCTCACCATTGTTATTCCATGGTTCTTTATTTAAAAGGGATGTCCACTCAAACCCATGCGGTTCACCAACATCTCACCATTGCTACTCCAAATCCATTTTCGGCGAGTGGACACAAACAATAAACAGAGATTAAGCCCAAACTTAAAATTAAATGCAACTTCAGTTATGATATCAAAAAAACATGACCGGAATCATATTGAATGCAACACAAGGACTAACAATGTCAAGTACCTGAAAGATTGCTTTCTCTTCATTCCACAGTATATTCGAAGCTATTGAAAGGAAGTCTTGACAAAATCAGAAGTGTAAGAATGATCTATAATAATACAACATTACAACCAATAAATATAAGACTTAAATTTTCAGTCAAGTATAACATAAGTACTACTCTGTGAAAAAGTGACTTCATGTAAGAAAATCACAATTTTCTTCCTTTCAAGTTTTATAGAGCCCCTTAATTTGACATTCAAATGCTAAGTACGATATACTAATTAAATGGTAAATCTAAGAAATAGAGACCAACACAAGTGGCAAGATCCTCAAAGGAAACTTAAAATGCTCTCAATCCATGCTAGCGCTATGGCAACTGGTGCTACTTTAACATATCATTTCATTTTATCTAACTTAATGATAATATATCTTGTATAAAATTACATGTATACAGATAATGAAAGTCAAAGTAGAGTTTTAATCTAATCACTTCACATTTCTTTGTTATTATACAAAGGACCATACTATTGTGGCCACCTCATTGTGGGTGCACATTACAAAGCCTGCCTATATGCTGGCATCAACATCAGTGGAATCAATGGAGAAGTCATGTCTGGCCAAGTATATTTCAATATTTCTATTTCCCATTCTCTTATTCTTCTTTCTTGTTGAACAAACCTTTATCATTTTCTTACTTTATCATTATCTCTTTCTCTAGTGGGAATTCAAACTGTATCATTTTCTTATTTTTCTCGAAATTTCTATGGGAGGAACTTTATGGCAACCATTTAAAAACTACAAAAATAAATTGGTCTTCAATCACCATGGGATTGATTGTCAGATAATTTAGTGACTATGTGTAAAGGTTTAGGAGAATCCCAACTTATCTATATTTCTGGGTAATAGAGTATATGTGAGATAACAATGAAAAATACCTTATATAGATTGCTTTCTCTTCATTCCACTGCATATTTGAAAAGCTACATTGCTACACTTCTCTTCATTCCTATTTCAACTCTTGACAAAAGCTACATTGCTTCACTAAATGTTTCTGTAACGCAGCTTTCACCGAGAATGAACGAATGAAGGAGGAAAAAAAGATTATGCACTTGTTGACCACATATCTTTTTAATACCAATCAGTATCTTGAAATATTTTTTAGTACTAGTTAATATCCTGAAATATTTTTTCAAAATCATAAAATAATTTTTCAAGATTATGAAGTATTTTTTTAATAACAGTCAGTCAGTACCCTCAAGTATTATTTTAAACCATTCATTATCTTGAAATATTTTTTCCAGATCATAAAATATTTTTTAAGTACCAGTCAGTATCCTTAAGTACCTTTTTAGTACCAGTCAGTATCCTGAAGTATTTTTTTAGTACCCTAAAGTATCTTTTTAGTACCGGTCAGTTTCTTGAAGTATTTTTTTTAGTACCAGTCAATACTTTGAAATATCTTTTCAAGATCATAAAGTATTTTTTCAATACCAATCAATATCCTGAAGTATCTTTTTAGTACCTAACAGTATCTTGAAGTATTTTTTTAGTACCAATCAGTACCCTGAAGTATTTTTTTAGTACCAACCAGTATTTTTCAAAATCATGAAGTATTTTTTCAGTACCAGTCAGTATCTTGAAATATTTTTTTCAAGATTCTATATTTCAAGGTACTGACTGATACTATTTTTTTCACATAAAAAAAGTCAAACTTAACTGTCAAACGATATTTTTGCACCTAAAAAAAGTACTTGGTGTTGGGCACTCTTTTGGACAAACTAGGTATGTATTTTTGCACCTTAAAAGTCACGTTATTGTCCAATCATTAAAAAAAAAACTTAACAGTCAAACCGTATTTTTGCACCTAATTTATAACCACGTAGTTACTTTTGCACCTAAAAAAAGGCATTTAGTGTTAGACGCTCCTCCAGAAAAAGTACATATGTATTTTTGCCCCTTAACCCTATCTAAATTAAGTCCTATCAAATTGACTTGACTCATTTAGATAAGAAAGACCACCTTAATATATATTTTCTCTGATCCTTATTATAAGACACCAACTAACAATTTTCACAAACCAATTAAAATAGTTAAAGTAAATAAATTTGTCATAAAATTTAAGTAATTTTTAATATTACTCCTACTAATTACACTAAACTCTAATATTATATTAATTATTACTCTCATCCACTATCTTATTAATTATGGGCATACATAAAAAGAACAATTAATGCTCTTTAGAAACAAGCAGATACCTTATAAAAAGAACCAAATACACTTATTAGTTTAGTTAGTGTCTTATAATAATAAGTACCACACTAAGTACCTAAATAACTAGATAACTGTGGCATTTTTCTGCTGTGGTTGGAGGATGAGATGAATATGGCATCAATATAGTAATATACACAGAAGTCATTGAAGAAGCGGGGTGGATTCAAAGAAATTAGCAGGTCGAAGCTCAAAGCCAGCATGAACAGAGGGCATGGCCGGGAAATCTTCTTCACATGGGCTGTGATGGATTCCTACTGTGTGCCACACTACTATGTCCTTATTCTCTATATCTCTATTCCTTCGGCTCCATATGGCTAAGCCGTCATCTCCTCGGCTTCTATCTGCATAGAACCCACCCGCCCATCTCTCCCACTTGTCATAAGCCGTCACCCACACTTGATACTTTGTATACGAAGCTCTTCTCTGTGGATAATCCTCATCCGACAACAGAGAACTCAGCGGCTGGCCGGGAATGAGCCGGTACCCCACTTGGTTCCCTACCCTCGTTTTCTTATTGGGGTTCACAATCAACAGATCTGCCGGCTCCGAGCCCAACTCCAACCTGGCCTCGGCTTCTCTCTTGGCCGTTTCTCTGACCACCGTCCAGTAACTCTTCCTCGGAGTTGGAGATGGCGAGTGGGGGCCACTTCCAGTTTGTGTCATCACTGTCTTCATCTTAGCCTTGACGAAAGAATTGCCGTTATCGTCAACGTCGAGGTCCAGATAGTAAGTGAGGAAGTGGTCGTGGTTATTTGCAATGGTGTTCTCTGCCGCTAATGTTCCATACACTCTTTCGCTTATTTGACTTGTATCTTTATATGGCACTGCCTTCATCTCCAATACTCCCGTCAGATCCACCTGTAATTGCAGCAATACACGCACACAAAAATACAATGACTCTTATTTAAAAATACAATTTGCTAGCTAATTAACTCTAATTTTTGCAAAAAGTCAACCGGGAAAGACTTTTCCATGATTGTCCCTGCTAATGAAATAGTGAGCAAACACAGGGAAACAGAGCATACCCCAACTTTGATGCTGCCACTTCTTAGGAATTCCCAATCAAGAATATAATCATAGTTCCCCACTGTAGCAATCATTCTAACCACCAAATTCACTTCAGCCTCCCCATTTCTTATCTGCACAAAACCATATCATCAACACTTTTAATTGACAGAATTTCCATTATAGCAAAAGGTTCTGTGAACAGCTTATATATGAAGCAACCATTCTGTTACAACAGAGCTATATTATATCCCACAATTGAATAAACACAACGTGACATGTGAAATAGTATTTGGCTGTTACGTCATGTCTGTGTGTTCTTTAAGAAATAATACGTTACCGGTCCGCTAGGATTGTTGATTTCCATGTGCCTCCAAGCCACATTTCCAGAATACCTCTCAAAAATGCAAATGGCCCTGGGCACTTGCTGCACCTCACCATCACCATCAGCCATGAAGCCATCCATGAACACTGCACTTTCTGGGCAATCAATCCCAGGCTGCAAGCTATCAGCTGAACGACCAAACCCAAATTCCCCAACGTCCATGAAAGTTCTGAAGTACCACTCTTCTGTGGGATCCATGTAAGGAACAAAGGTTTCGGACACATGCCCTCTGTACATAACTCTTCTATACTTGTTCTTTGTGGCATCAAATATTGAAGCTGTAGATATAATAACCCCTGCTCTGGCATTGAATCCGACGTGGAAAACCCAGTTACCCCATTTCACTTCATGGCCTTCAATGGTGAACCCACTATTTGTTATGTTATTATAGGAAGGAGAAATTATTGGTCTTTTCTCCGGAGACTCGAGGTTTGTACCTTCGGCTTTTGGCAGAGGGACTCTGTATCTGTCTCTGTACATGGTGATCTTCATTGAATCAACGTCAACCAGCATTGTGATTCCTTCAATGGGTCTAGCCCAAACATTGGTTGATCCTCCTCTGTAAAAGCATGCGACTTTGAGGGCTCTCCTTGTGATTTTCTCACCATACCAACCAACTGTGAACGGCACACAAGAAACTTCAGACAAATTTAAGCCTCTGTTGAGAACAGAGTTTTTGAATTGTGGATGTTGAAAGGGCAGTATGCTTGCTTGGAAAAGCTCTTTGAAAGCCAAAGGAGGGAATCCATGACCGTTGTAGAGTTTGTCTGATATGATGGACCCTCTGGTTAGGTCTACTACGAGCTCACGGGTCTGTTCCTTGACTCGAACCACCACCTTGGCTTGACGGGGGACTGTAGGGTTAGAATTGCCTCTTGTGTTTGAGGATAGCCAGTTTAGGACATCATTCTTGTCTGGTTCTTCAAGATCTACGAAATGGAAGGTCAGATTTGGAAGAGAACCAAGGTAAGACTTTAGAACAATGTGCCTTGTTTGGCTTATTTCCAAAGGGGTCAGAGGGTCCAAAGGGTGACATAGTGATCCATTTATGAAGAGGCTGAAACCGACAAGAGAGAGGAAAACCACATATTGAACAACCATGATGGTGGAAGCTGTTTTTTTTTTTCCCGGAGAACTGTTTGATAAAAAGGAGATCTTTGTCTTTTGGTTGGAAAGGAGAGGTATGATATTTATACAATAAAGTGTTTGGATCACATGTAAACTTTAGAATTTGGCAATGCGCTTTAATCAATTAAGGAAGGATTCTGTTTGCTTTAATCGCCGAATTAGGAGTATGAGGTAGACTTTGATCTAAAGCGGCCGGCGACAGCGCAGTTTTAGCAATATTTTTATATATGTTCGTTCCTTGCAACAACATCAAGCTAACCCCATTCGTTTCTTTCCTTATACAGTAGACCTGGTACATGATATTCGTGAATTGTGAATGAATCACGTGTTTTGAGATGTTTTGCCCTTTTGGATTGACGGTGGAAGCTGTTTTTTCGACATGATTTATTTACGGTGTACAAAATAAGCATGTGAGATGAGTTTTATTTTAACTTACATGAACTTGCTCGCCTAACGCCATCTCAAACGGACTTTTTAATGATAGTTAACAAGTTGCCTTTGATTTTGTTTTGGCTGATGATGATTTTTTATGTCACATTTGGATTTTGTCATTGAGAGTGCATTCAGCTCTCTTCTGGTCCTGTAATTTATTGCAATCGATGTGCACCTAATTACACACTGGACGCATAATAGGATTCACATCCTACCAGTGATGATAATCCCAGACAATCAAAAGCCTTGACCTTTCAGGCTTTTTAGCTGGACAACTTTTTCATCGTTCCCTTTTGTCAGCGTCATTTTCCCCTTGTAGACTCATTAGAAATCAGAGTACTCTTTATATATATACATATCAATCAGAGTTTCGTCATGTATAGTGCACTATACACGTTTACCATGCATTTAGCATGAAAATCATTTTTTTCCAGAAAATCATATCGATAATATGGAATGTATGTTTATACCAACATGAAAAATGATACTACCTCCGGTCCTAATTATAATAACATTTTTTTAAGTACAAATAGTAGTTATTTTTATCACTCAACAACACAACGAATATTATTGTAAAAAATATTTGTATGTATTTTATTTAATTTTATTGTTGCATCTAGTTGGGCGTTTAGGATAAATCCCGTTTGGAGAGGAAGGATAGAGTAGGATGTAGAGCAAGAAATGGAGAGGAAAATCATGACAGTTTCTTTAAAGCAAAATATAGTTATGGGATAAAGTATATTAAATAGTAATTAATTAATATCCGATGTCGAAGCCTCGAACCAGAGATCGTAGTCAAAGTCTCAAAGCGCAGTTTGTACGTTTTCGATGGATCAATCTCAATTAATAAAACATGTCTTTAAGGAATGTTCAATTAAGCACCATTTTTGGATTTTGCTCTCCTCAGCACCCTTAAGGCTTTAACTTCACTTCTATTTGTCATGTTGAAATCTCACATTATTCTTGATGCAAATTATCATCAAGGAATTGGTGGTCAAAACTTATTATCAAGGCGCAATCAGTCTTCCCTCCTAAAATTAGATTTCTCATCAAGAATATTTATAAGTTATTCAATCCAGTCCTATTTACAAGTCTCTACTTATTGGTCTTTAATATAAAATATTTTACAAAATTCAATAAAACATTTTTAACCTCTTTTTCTTCTCAATAAAGTAATTTTTGGGCTCAAAAAATTGGTCTTACTTTTGGCCTTGTTTTTTTAAGGCCCAATATTGGCCTTAAAAATTAATTTAACTGACCAAAAGAAGAAAAAAGATTTTAGAGGGAAATCGGTGCCTCAGGGCGCCACATGGTTATCTCTGGACAATTCTGGTGGGCATGACATGATTCGTTTTCTCTCTAGCACGCTCTAGAACTCCTTCTCCTCTGTATTATTATTACTTTCTTTCTCTGCCATCTCCATCTCTTCCTTGCCAAACGGTCCCGCACCTTCTGACACTCTCCTTCACCGGCTTCTGTTGCTTTTACTTCCCTCTCGTAACCCTCTTTCCTCCATCTATTGTCACGTATTTTGCTCCACCAAGGTTCGGCTTCTTCCATTCCTACTCCTTTTTCTTTGAGTTGTCTAGTTTTTCTTTTCTGATATTTGAGTTTGAGGATTAGAATGGCGTTAATAATGATGGTGATGATCATGACCTGTAGTGTGCTAGTCCCGTTTTGGTTTATAACTTACTCTTTCTCTGTTTGATTTAGCACATGTTGATTATTGGTACAATGCTCACATGTTGCATTTTCTACTGTGTCATTTTGTGTATTGGAATTCTACTATAATACTCATGTCTTGGGTTTGATCGAAAATGTAAAAACTTCCTATTTTGAGGTGCAATTAATAAGAATGGGGTAGTAAAAGATAATACGCGATTGTTTTCCGATTTTGTTTCATTCCATTGTCCTTATGGACTGCCTAACCGTTATTGGTACCGAGGATTCTTTGCTTAGGCTGGCTAGGGCTTCTGTATCTCTTGCTTGCCCATCTTGCATGAAGATGGAAATTAGAGAAGTAACTTTTAATGCAAGATGTCATTTTGAATGGTGTTCATATTCTTTGACAATGAATGTTCACTGCATTCTTCTGTATTTGAGTTTTTTGTTTTTATTGTTTGCGTTATATTTAGTTTTGTGTGCATAATAAGGGGTATGCTTCTTGTCTTGTTTGTCTTACTCAGTTTTGTGTGCATACTCTGTATTCCACATGAGTTTTGTAGAGGTAGAAGATCATTTTTTTGTTAGGTGGGGTAAGCACTAACGCATGACATTATAAGCTGGATCGAATTTACAACCTCTTATCTATAGAAAAGTTCTCATACATATTAGTGAAGATCACTTTCAATGTTTTCCCTCTACCTATGGGATGTTTAAAAAGGAATCGACGTTTTGTAGTATATGTAGTATTTCATATACGAAGTCGCCTTTGAGGTGTTTGTAAAAAGACCTACATGAAATGCATTTCTAAGATTTTTTTTTTTCTTTCACAGAATATCACTTTGGGGCTTCAATTATTTTGTAGAAAATGAATTCGTAGATGCAAAGGATTATTGCTATCCTAATGTTCTTATCAAGGAAGATGCTAGGAAAAATTACAAAGGGCAATGTATACTATGTTGATTCAAATATTTCAGATGTTAGTTTGTAAGTGATTGAAATTTTGCATCTAACAAGTTTTGTTTACATGGGTTACCAAGATAAAGTCTGTGCCAACAACTGCAGAATGGTTAGGATCAAAGAATTATACAACAAATGAAACAAATGGAATGCCTTTGCACATCTGTGCAATTCTTTATACTTAAAACATTATTTGTAACATCAATGGTACTATGGTCGTGTTTCATAGTCTAAGAGTGGTAATCGTAGATGGACGGAATGATTTGTTTAGGCATGGGTGAAACTTAAAGTCCAAAAATGTTTCAATACCATTTTATGATGCTCTATACAAAATTTATGATCTCACATCTATCTATTTCAGAATGGCCGAAGCTTCATACACTGTGGCATCTGACAGTGAAACCATTGGGGAGGATAAGTCATCAGCTTTTCCTGAAATCGCCATTGGAATAGACATTGGTACATCACAATGTAGTGTTGCTGTGTGGAATGGATCTGAAGTGGAGCTTTTGAAGAACACAAGAAACCAGAAGATTATGAGATCATATGTGACTTTTAAAGATGACACCCCTTCTGGGGGAGTTAGCAGTCAACTCTCTCAAGAACATGACTTGTTATCTGGAGCTACTATCTTTAACATGAAACGCTTGATTGGAAGAGTTGATACAGACCCAGTTGTCCACTCCAGTAAAAACCTCCCTTTTCTGGTACAGACCTTGGATATTGGTGTGCGTCCTTTCATTGCAGCATTAGTGAACAATATGTGGAGATCCACCACACCCGAAGAAGTCTTGGCTATATTTCTTGTGGAACTAAGAGTAATGGCTGAAGTTCATCTGAAACGACCAATAAGAAACGTAGTCCTCACAGTTCCAGTTTCATTCAGTCGATTCCAACTGACCCGCATAGAGCGAGCTTGTGCTATGGCTGGCCTTCATGTTCTCCGGCTAATGCCTGAACCAACTGCTGTGGCTCTATTATATGGGCAGCAGCAGCAACAGAGTTCTCATGATAATATGGGCAGTGGAAGTGAGAAGATTGCTTTAATTTTCAATATGGGTGCTGGCTATTGTGATGTTGCTGTGACTGCTACAGCTGGAGGAGTATCACAAATAAAGGCCTTAGCAGGAAGTACCATCGGGGGAGAAGACTTGCTTCAGAATATGATGCATTATCTGTTACCGGAATCTCAAACTCTATTCAAGACCCACGGTATCAAAGAAATCAAATCTATGGCCTTGCTCCGAGTTGCAACTGAAGACGCCATCCATAGGCTCTCCTCTCAAACCAGTGTGCAGATTGATGTAGACTTGGGAGATGGTTTGAAGATAAACAGGGTTATAAACCGCGACGAGTTTGAGGAAGTGAACAGAAAGGTGTTTGTGAAGTGTGAAAGCCTCATCATCCAGTGTTTGCAAGATGCCAGGGTAGAGGTTGAGGATGTAAACGATGTGATAGTCGTTGGTGGGTGCTCTTATATTCCGAAGGTGAAGAATCTTGTGGCTTGCATGTTTAATGGAAAGGAACTTTACAAAGGTGTGAATCCTCTGGAAGCTGCCGTTCGTGGTGCAGCAGTTGAGGGAGCTGTAGCATCAGGTATCAATGATCCCTTTGGAAACTTAGACTTGCTAACTATCCAAGCCACACCCCTAGCTATAGGGATAAGGGCTGATGGAAACAGCTTTGTCCCTGTGATACCAAGGAATACAACAATGCCAGCAAGGAGGGACTTGGTCTTCACAACCTGTCATGATAATCAAACTGAGGCTTTGATCATTGTGTATGAAGGTGAGGAAAAGAAGGCTGAAGAGAATCATTTGTTGGGATACTTCAAAGTAGTAGGAATTCCTGAAGCACCCAAAGGAGTTCCGGAGATTAATGTGTGCATGGACATAGATGCTGCTAATGTACTGAGAGTGTTAGTGGGTGTTGTAATGCCAGGGTCTCGGCAGCCGGCAATTCCGGTCATGGAAGTGAGGATGCCAACTGTTGATGATGGCCATGGTTGGTGCGTTGAGGCCTTAAATAGGAAGTGTGGTAATACCCAAGACTTAGTTACTGTCCAGAAGAAAGCATAAACTTATGCATCAAGGTCTGTTTTCCCCCTTTCGGTGTTAATTATATGGTTTTCTAGTGATTTAGCGTCTGGTGTCTGTAAAATAGTGTTCTGTTCCTGTGATCTCACAAGTCTGAAACGGTAAAAGCTAAAATATAGTATGAATTTGAGAGATTTCCAATTTCTTTGTTTTGCTCTGTGCATCAAATGATCTTGACAATTACCCAATCAAAAATGGAATCGTGGTTCCCCACCGGAGCAATATCTCACCACCAAAGTGACTTCAGACTCCTTATCTCTTATCTGAATATAACGAAGTCAACACTTTTTCGCATGCAAATTGACAGGATTTCCATGACAGCAAAAGGTCCCGTGAACAGCTTATATATAAGCAAGCATTCTGTAAAAACAGAGCAATACTTATGGCATAATTTTTGTTTAAAGCAAAATTATGGTTCATTAAATAATTAATTAATTAATATATATTCAATGTCGAACCAGAGATCATAGTCAAAGTCAGCAATTTGTAAGTCTGAGATGGATCATTCCGAAGGAAGAAAAACATGTCTTAGAGGAATGTTAAAACACGAATATTAATTTCACCAATCCGTACCCAACTCCTACTTAGAGCATAGAGTTGGAAACTTCGCTTTCATAAATTAAATACAGAAAAAACAGAAAGCAGAACAATGGCCGCATAGTAGGCAGGAGACTTGAGAAGTATTCGGTGAAACGCTGGGCTATGGAAGCCACTTCATTAGCACCCGTAACTTACTTTTTTTTTTCCTATGTTGAAATCTCACGCTATAATTAATTCCTGATTGCAAATAATTCTCAAGGAATTAGGTGCTTTTTTTTTTTCAAATTTAGAATTCTGATCAAGAATACTTATAAGGCATTTCATCCATCCAGTCCTAGATATAAATATCTACTTATTAGTCTTTAATAAGAGATGTTTTATAACATTTTAAAAAATATCAGTCTTTTCTTTTTTTAATTATTATCTGATATTCAGTTAGGGTTCGTAACTACCTCTCCCAATACAAATATCTCATCTGGGACTCGAACTCAAGACCCAAAAGAGTCATACACAGCTAAACCAACTCTATGTCGTTAATATCAGACTCTTCTTTAAAACCCTAGCTGTCATAGTTTTAGATCTCATCTTTGATGTCTCTAGCTCATGCACACACCCAGGTACACATACTAGACTCCCTCTTTCCCGGCGGCCGCCGGGGAGAGGACGCCGATAGAACTTAAGTATTTTTAATGGACTCGGTCATCATTAGTTTTTATTTTTGGTACAGGCCATCATTGGGTTATTAATGAACATGTTTGACTGATTAACTAAGTGGGGAGTTGTTGGCCCGACAAGTAAAAGTTGAAGTTTTGTTTCTATATTCAGCCCAATAGAGACAGGCGGATGGGGATACTCCCATAGTCCCATACTCCCATGTCAAGACGGATACGTAATCATGTTTTAAAATTGGGAAAATTCATTTCAGGGTCCTTTTAACATAGGAAATTGTAAAAAAGGTCTCAAGATTCTGACAATCCTAGAAAAGACCCCAAGACCTTTTCTGGGATTTTCAGAATCTTGGGTGAGTTGTTAATGGGGCTGATATAGTTGTTAACAGGTAGGTCTTTAACAACTAAATCAGTACCATTAACAACATTTTGCTAACAACTAAATCAGTACCGTTAACAACTAAATCAGTACCCCGTTAACAACTATATCAGCCTTGTTAACAACTCACCAAAGATTCTGATAATCCCAGAAAAGGCCCTGGGGCATTTTCTGGGATTGTTAGAATCTTGGGGCCTTTTTTGAAATTTCCCTTATTAAAAGGGTCCTGAAATGAATTTTCCCTTTAAAATTGGACCCCACTGTGTAAAATCTTCTGGGAAGAATGAAAAAACTGTGAAAAATCTGGAACTACACAATTCTCAACCCAATTTTTTTTTTTTTGCTCGAAAAATACCATATAATACTTTTTTTGGTTGCCCACCCGGTTCACCGGGGAAAAAAAAAATTGCTCGAAAAAGACCATATAATACTTTTTTTGGTTGCCCACACCCGAGAGTCTCCCAGCGGAGATTTTTTACATTCACAAGGCTCGAACTTGAGACCTTGCTTAAGCCACACAAGCCGCTTACCACTTGAGTCAACCCCTGTTGGTGACCATATAATACTATTAAAGAGAAAAGATAGCTATTACAATCAACTAAACCAGTCCGTGAAATAAAAGCATAAACTTGGCAAATACAAAAATATGTGTAGCTAATTAGTACTCATTTTATCATTAATATAAGAGATTGATAGCTAATTTATATAAATTAAAAAAATATGTGTTGATTTTTAAAAATGTTTTTTTAATAATCATTTTCATTAAAACTATTCTTGATGAAAATCTTGTTATATGCCTTCCAAGGATAATTTGAGGAAAAAGTTGCGCAAATTTGTGTGTGTGTGTTTTTCTTGCCAACATATTTTAACTTGATATTAATGCATGCTATTAATATTCATACAACAGACACACATGTATATTTATAGATACTACTCCCTCTTGTCTTTATTATAAGGTACCAACTATCCATTGTATTTGATCTTTTTTATAAGGTATTTACTTGTTTTCAAGGTGTATTAATTATTTTTTTTATGTATACCCATAATTAATAAGGATAGTGGGTGGAGTAATAATTAATATAAAACTAGAGTTTAGTGTAATTAATAGGAGTAATATTGGAAGTTACTTAAATTATATGACAACTTTATTGACTCTAACTGTTTTTAATGGTATATGAGAATTGTTAGTTTGTGTTTTATAATAAGGAGTAAGGACTGGAGTACCTATAAAACACTTTTAATTAAAAACACATCAACAAAGAAAAACAATTAGATAGTTAAGATTCTTTCAATATGACGCTTTTAATATTATTCGGATATGTATTTGAAACGGCCGAATAGTGTGTGTGTGCATATATACGTGTATGTATACACACACATAAATATACTACATTCGGTCCATAATATAAATCGTTTTCAGAAGAGTCATTTGATCAGTAATGTACGTCAATTGAAGGGCAGGTGATGTTTATTTGTCAATTTTACCCCTCTAATAAATATTTGATCGAATATGACTTTTTATTTTTTTTTTCTCTTATTTAATACCTCATGTAATATGAGTAAAGTTAAAAAATTTCTTATACAATGAATATGGATAAAGTTGAAAATTTCCCAATTCGATGAATTAGTTAAAATCACTTATATTATAGACTAAGATATCATGTACGGTAAGATGGCTTGAAGCACAATGACCAAAATGCTTAAAACAACTTGATGGTCGATAGATGAACAAGATTTAAGATTCGAAGTGGTGGGAGTCCATGGTTGGAAAAACAAGAACCGCTAGTCCCCAAGAGGCAACATATATTTCCGACTCGAAAGCCATGAATGAAGCCAAGTCTGTCGGATTGAAGTGAAGAGAGATAGGTGATAGTAGGTCAGTAGGATTGACCCTGGAGAAAGGGAAAACCATCTCTCTGGATCAGTTGAACAAAGAGCTGCGGCTGGTCACACTGGCGTTTCCCTGTCGTTTTTCATTTGGAAGCCTCAGAAACACCAAAACCAAACAAGAGAAGAAGCCAACACTTTGAGTTTCAAACAAACCACTTCCTCCAAACACTACCTTCAATTCTGCGTTTGTCCTCAATCTCCAACTCGAACCCCTCCAGCTACGTGATGCTCTCATACACATGTGTGAGACAGAAACATGGATTCTTCATAGATTTTTGATTCCTTAACCTCACATGAGATACACGACACACCAATCCCAATCCCCAATACCACAATGTATCTACCTCTATTTATCAAATTTTTCACTTCTCAATTCCCCATGCCATTAAAAATTTGAAACACAACCCTGGTTGACTTCTCTGACAATAAAACCCGACACTTATTCTTACCAACTCTAACATAAAACTATTGACAAATTACCAGTACAACAGTAGTAGTGTCCAAGTTTTCAAACTCCCTCCTTCATTTCCCTTATTATAAACAAACAAACAAAAGTCCGACCAAGTTGGTCCAAAAGATTCTGCGCCTCTCATTCACCTCTTGTTCCTCACGCCCCATAATCAAAGTTACTACTACAAGAACAGCAACAAATACATATAAAATAATACTAGTAATAATAATAACAATATTACAAATTTCGACGCTGTCCTTTCATTTTCAACGCCTTCCTTTGTATCAGTCTTCTTCTTCTTCTCCTATTTGCCACCGCGCAAGATTTTCAAACAATGCTTCGCCGTTTCCATTACGCTACCTCATTTCCAGGCATTCCCCCTCGAAGCTGTGAAAGGACCACATCACTGCAAACTGCACACCATTTCACGCCCCGCCCAGCACGTCGTCGTTTTCTTTCTTTCTTTCTTTTCTTTTTTTTTTTTGTTCTTTTTTGAAATTATCGTTAGTGTTATGTAGAGGCTCGTTGATTGGATAGTCAAAATGAATCAAAATAGTTGGTTGTGGTTGTTGTATGTACGCGTGGCGCCGCTGATTGCGTTTCCGTATGTTAGAAACGCTGAGACACCGAAACGTGGCGCCGTCTGATGTGGGGAGAGACGATGGAGATGAGCCCGCCTAGTGGGGGCCTCATCTTTGACCTATAGATCATTTCATCGTACGGCCTCCTGTAGAACTTTAAGAACGGCATGAATGATTCCCGACACCTGTCCGCCCTGCTTACGTGGCCCTCCTTCCGGAAGAAGACCGCTGGCGACTGCAAGAACGACGGCCGCGGCGTCCTCTTTGGCGTCGCCACCTCCCTCGGCGTCACCCGCTGCGGCAGTGGAGTGGACGGGAACAGGCTCTTCCTGGTGGCCAGCCTGCCGCTGATGTCTCCGCGGGTGCCTCTTGCCACCGGCGACGCGAAGGAGAGGGACCGGGCGTTGAGCGGCGAGATGAGGGCTGGGCCCATATTGGTGGGGCCCACTTTGGAAGCTGGCGTGTCTGTTAAGCTCAGGTACCAAGGCTTGAGGGAGTCAAAGTGATGGGAGACGGTGAAGGAGAAGCGGGAGGAGGAGCAGGAGCCGATCTTATCCGTAGATTTGACGGTGGAGGGGTCGAATCGGAGGGAGGAGCAAGCTCTTGGGTAAGCCGCCATATCATGGAAGTCGAGTGATTCCTCAAAATCTAAGGATGACACAATCGTTGTCACCGTCGACAACTCCACAAATGCCCGCACTCCCTGCATTCCCATGTCATGTAACCATCTCTTCAATTATTTTTATTACATAGCAGTATATCAATAATAAAAGCAGAATATATTTTGTAGCTTTTTTCTTTATAAGTGTTCAGTTGTGATGGCTTTATAACTTCAAACCAACAAAAGATTAAACTACTTTTAGTATTCAATAAATTTAAATGACCTTGTGAGCTATTGAAAATGGGCGCGCGCGCACACACATTTATTTGTAAACCACAAAAAAGAAAAGTAATAAAAAAAGGAGGAACGGGGTGGGATGCATGTGCATACGCTACAAGTCTAGGCCAAAACAAGGAAACGACCACAGAGGAACAAGTCATTTTCAATGTCTTTCCCTATATACGTCCGTTAGTATAGTGAGTATTATCCAAATATCAAAACCCCCAAAATCAAAGGTCCTGTACATACCTATCTACAATTTCATTTTTGATTATAACACAAGGGATAGGACGTGGAGGTACAGAGAGTGGGGTGGCCAATTAAAGGCGTATGGAAGCAATTCATTAATGAGAAACAGAGGAAAGCAGAGTACTAGTAAAGTAGGGAGAGAAGTAGGGATGGTGTGAGTACTATAAATTTGAAGAGAACAAGTGAGTACCTTCCAGAGATAAGCGAAAAGAGAAGGAGGGTCTATGACGAAGGCCTTGTAGAGGCGACCTGGGTAGTACTCTCCCACTATTTTCAGCGCTGGCACCACTAAGTTCATAAAAGCAGAGGCCGACCTGTAAAAGCCTGCCAAAACAAAAACAAAAACCCACTCACTTAATTAATCCCCCTCCTCTGTTCACTACTCCTACACCTGCCATACTCTATGGTAAAGCAGAATAATTTATTTAAGGAAACGTCATATTCTGTTTTCATTTGCATTTCACCAATTCTGCCACAGAATATTTCATTAATTGTCGCTCCATTTCCCGATAATACCCCCTCTCTTTCATTTGCTAAAAGCCTATCACAACCAGACTCTGCTTCCCATACCCTCCCTCTTTCTCATTTCTTTATTCCCATGCCTAATTCAAATACACGAGACAAGGGCATATTAGGAACTCGAGAGGTGGACTTACTCGCGTCAAAAAGCATCACAAACTGTTCGACGTTTTTTGGCATGGTCGAGATGGCCACTTCCAGTGTGAACACCAGCAATCGAGTAAACCTTCATTTTCAAATTACAACACCAACCCCATTACTTTTGGTACATAACTAATAAAACAAAGGAAAATGTCTGGGTTTTTAAATTCTTACAGTTTCTGGGAGCGTAGCTTCTGGTAGTCTTGCTTCATCCGGAATATCTGTATGTTATATCCCAGTTTCAAACCATCAATCACACTTCAGATTCCACAATAAACAACAAAACATCACTCTGTTTTGTCAAACACAGAGGAAGGGTCATGAAATTACCATAACAGGTCTGGACTCATCATCGTGACCGGCTACATATGCCAACCCGTCGGAAAGTTCGGCCGAGAACTCGTCTGCTATCAGATGCTCTGTTTTCGCAATATTCAGAATCAAAGCACCCAGTTATTCTCAAAAGAAGGAAACATAAAAAACTTCTTATTTTTTTCATTTGGAGTGACTCTCATGATTACCATGATAGGGTGGGTGGGTTTGAACTGTTTGTTTTAAAACTTGAGTAATTCAAAAAAAGCAAGATTCTCTGGTGGAGGAAGAATACAAAAAGAGAAGCACTATTATTCACGAAAAGATAAAGATAGTGTATAATCGTTGCAAAAAAAAAAAAAAAATCCACGGCAAGCAGGAAAGAAAAAGCTATGAAAAAGAAAAGGCATTAAAAGAAGAATAAGAAAAATATAAGCTAGGTAGCGAGTATCTGTGTTGTGTGTGAATATATTTTTACCTGTGCCTATACTCTCTCTCCAAGACAAACAAGTCCTTAGTTGCTTTGCAGCTTTTTTAACATTATCCCCCTTCGCTTTCAGAAACCGTTCTACGCAAGCGTAGTTGCAGAACTTCTCCTACACATCAACAACACAACAATCTGTACATCAGAATATATCACACCCAGAAAACCATTTTTGTAGCAGCAAGGAACAATAATAACAAGGGTGAAAGAGAATAAATTTCGAACCTGTTTAACAGTAAGAGGGGTTTGTTTTCTGATGAGGCCAAGAACAGCTTCAACTTTGGTGTTGTCTTTGTGATCTGCTTGCTCTTTCTTGCCCATGTCGATAAATGAATAGCTAGGTAGAGAGATTAAAGAAATGATGCAGACAATGATTTGTATTAGTGTTCCAACAAGAGACTAATATACCAGGCTTCTGGTTTACGCAAGCATGAATAAATTAAGAGGGGAGGTTCAATTTGGAGGTAGCCATTTGTTGAACGTGTAAGAGAGAGTGATATGGAAGAGAGAGAGAGAGAGAGGAAGGGATGGAGCAATAGAAAACAGAGGAAAAGGAAGCGAGGAGGGAGGATGAGTTTTGGAATTTGAAGGGAGAATATATAGGGAAACAACGGCTCGTAACGCCGTTATCCGAGGAAAGCCCACTTACGCATGCAAAGCCTTGTATTATTAAAGCCTATTGTGAAAGCGTCAACACTTCCACTCGTCACTGCTTTTTGGTCAATGCCTTGTTTAACGGAAATCGTCAGCCCCCTTAACCAAACGACTATATGTCTCTCTCTAGACATTTTAAGTTTTTAACTTCGACCATCTCATTTTATTTTTCGAAAAACTAACCACAGATCCTCCGTGAGAAAAATCAAATATGATAGATAAAAAAAAATCCATTTTTACAGATTAAATTTTCATATTTATTATTATTTCCTATGCAAAGTTTTTTTGTCTTAATTATTAGAGTTAGATAACTTATTAGTAAAATTAAAAAATTAGTTAAGTTAGTATATTTGGAAAAGATGTAAAATGATTTTCCTGAAATATCCATTTTTACTCATGAATTGGTTTGGTTAGTAAGGACTTGGCTCTCAATTAACTGTGTGAGTTCAAATATCATTATCAATGTAAATATTTTTTTGGCATGACAATCTGTAAATACATCTTTAAATGATCTTTTAAGTTGAGGGCATGTCCAACTCTATGAACCCTCAGGTTTTTACTCATAAACTTTAAGGGCTTGTTTGGTACAAGGGATTTGAAGGGTAATAAATTTTTTTTATAAGTTCGATTTGAAAAAATTAGAGAAGCAGTGTTAAAAGTTTTAATTAATTTTCATACTTTTTTATGTTACATTTTCTCTTTATTTAAAATTTAATGACTCAATTTATTTAAATTCAACTTATAAAATTTTTATTTTCCCTCCCCTCCACTCATACCAAACAACCCTAAAAGATAAGAAGTGAGCTCAAAAACAACAACAGTAAGGTTATTGTCATATAACCTTGAAAATCATGGGTTAAAATTTTGAAATTAGTCTTTTCACAGTTTGCAGGATAAGATTACATACATCTTTTCTCATACTCCCATATGGTGGGATTCTTATGCTTTGGGCCGCCTTCTAGTCATTTGCATGAGAAATCAGTTGTTCATTGATTAAAAAAAAAAAAAAACCCTTAGTAAGTACAATCAATAGGAATAATATGAAGAAAATGTTGTATAATTGGAATAAAGTGGATTAAGGTCTTATATTTAAGACTAAATTAAGCAAGAAAACCCCTTGACTAGCTCAATAGCTCCTATATTTAGGACGAGAGGGAGTAGTAGTATATCTTCTTGCATGCATGGGCATCATCTATATTTACAAGTTTGTTCCATATGTATATAAAATCCATTCGGCTGTCAATCCTTTTGATGCATGTTTTGGTCAGGTTGTCATCAATCCAAATTCTGATTGTAATAATGAATGAACTCGCGCTGTTAGACACACACATATATATGAGAGTTTATTAACAGCAAGGGGGCAAACAGCGGCATTGAATACTGAAGGTGACAGTGAGAGAGGGGTGAATAATAATGAAGGAAGTGAAATGGTGAAAAAGAATGAAAAGGCTGCATGCAGAGATCGAGTGGCATTGGGAGTGAATAAAGGAGCGAGTACATATATATTTGGTCACTTGAGGGGAATGAACAGAGAGAAGCAGAGGGCTTTGGAAATGTGCGCGTGAGGCCAAAAACTATAAGCAGCACGTGAACGGATATTGCGGGATAAGTAAACCTATCATTGCTACTGAATCACTCTCTACTCTTCAAACCATCCATTACTATGCTCTCCTTCTGTTTTCTAGCGTCTTGTTCACTTTTCATTTTCATATTATACTCTCTACTTGTGTGTGTGTAGTATATACATCCTCCCTTCTCCACCTATATATATAGATATCAATATCTCCTATATATATCCTTAATTATCTCAACTCTATGTGTGTGTCTCTGGTGGGTTTTTGATCTGTATTTATATGTATGTATCTACTCATCTCCTGTGAACCCACAGTGTTGTGTTGTTGTTTCTTTTGCATGATTGGGAGGGATTCACATGAACATTTCATTTTATAATAGTGAGTCGTTTCTATTTCTTCTACTTCAGATTTGATGGTAGATTCCTAGCTCACCCATATTCTTGCTTCCTAGCTAGCTCCCTCACACGTCCCATATTAATTAGGAAAAATTGCACTGAAGTCCCAAGTAAAAGAAACTATAACTAAAAGGTTTCTTAAAATCTACAATTTACAGCCAAGTCATGTCATTTACAGCCAAGTCATGTCATGTGAGACATTTGAGAAATATAATCCAATTGCGGAAAGATCAAAATACCCTTAGTAAATTTGTTTATATATATTACCCCAAGTCTTCTCAAAGTCACTAAGGGTATTTTGGTTCTTTCACAATTAGATTATATTACCCAAATGTCCCATGAAAATTAACTGCAAATTATAGATTTTAAGTGACCTTTTAGTCATATTTTCTCTAGCTTGGGAATTCAGGTGCAATCTTTCCTATTGTTTATTCATTTTCCCCCAATGCATAATGATCCGCATTCATATGTTTACTCCTTTTAAATATTACTCACGTTCTCAATATATATTATTCTTGATTCCTAGCTTCGTCAAGTTACTATGCCCCATCGTCCCTAACTTATATTTTAGAGTTAATTACTGTATGAGGAGAATTTATTATTGCCCCATATACCCACTTTGACTTTGTCATCAATGTTGACAGTGATGGCCGTTGCCATGTTTGGGATATATATATATTCAAATGGATATGCATGCATGAATATATATATAATTAATGTGACCAAAAAAAAGATCTGTTACGTGTAGATAAAATAAAAGCATGATTTTGCTGAGCAAGAGAACCTAATATTAAAGTAGCCATATGGAAGATTAAATGCTTTTGCGAACTCTGTTGGGAGACACAGACAACATAGATAGGTCGAATGCACAAACCCACAAAAACTCGTGTGGGTTGCGCAAGTCAAAACCTCGTTACTTGTCATTTCCTCCATATATACTATTAGTATGAGAACTATACATAGGTTTATACTACAATAATAGAGAGACACATCATACATCAAATTAATGAAACCCCAAGCAATTAAGTCCCATGCATGAGAATTCCAAGTCCGTTGTCCTTACGGAAACGACTCACCACCCCCACTACAATATCATCCATTTAAACAAAGACGAGGAGGGAAAATAATAATTGTCCCAACATTCTTTACGTGCGAAGTCTTTAATTCCCTGTCTATATTTTGAGGTTTTTTTATTTGGAGTTCTTTAAATAGCCTAGAAGTATGTAGCGGGGTTACCACATTTCGAAAGAGAAAGTCAAATAGTAGGTGGAAATAGAATAGTAGTCACAAGTAAAAGGAAATAATGGTCGTCGGTTCACTGAGAGAGAGAGGTGACATTTTTGGGGTTGAGAGGGACATGAATATTAAGCGAGCCAAACCGATATTTAGGCTGCTAAGTCGTGCTTCCCAAAGCTTAAAGTTGTAAGCTTTATCGTTTAAAGTTAAATTTAATACGCACAAAAGCTGGAACTTAGTGTGAGATTTGTTTCGCTTGTCCTCATTCAAATACCAGTCAGATTCTCTTGTTCCTCTTAAAAAAAAAAGTTTTTTATTCTATTTTCAACGACGACGACTTGGGTTCTAGGATGAAATTAAATTAAACCAATAATATATACTCAGTTTAGCTTAATTAGTAAGAAGATTAAACAAGTATGAATCCGTGGGGAGGAAGAAAGAAGGAAGGATAGAAAAACCTCTCACGTGGCCCAATTGTACTAAAGTTTTTCTCTTATATATATGTTCTCAAAAACTCATCCACCTATGACCTACCCCTAACGAAAAATATATAATAAAGAAAAAGCTTTTGATTCTTTAATATCTCCTTCTCTCATTTTCAAAATTTGAAACACCCAATTCTTCTCTCTCTCCCTCTCTTTCTTTCTTTGCCTCTTATATGTAACATAATGGCCAAACGCATACCTTTTTAGCCATCAACACCCCACAGCCACATCATGATTGAATCATTGCCTTTTAAATTTCAAAGTGTACATTGCTTTTACTTTCTACCCATCTTCATCGACCCTCTCCCTCTCTCTAGATCTGTGTGTGCCAAAAAATAATAATATATAGTCATAGACCAGTATTAGCACTGTATGTGGAAGGTTACATATGAACAGAGTTCTCGTTAAAAAAATTACAAGAGAAACTAAAAACCTTGCCTACCCCACCAGAAAAAAGGGGGAAAAAAAAGAAAAGATCAAGAAGAATTGAAGAAGAAGAAGAGTGGGGAGGACCCATGTGTCTGAATTTATTACTCGAAATGACACAAATAAGGAGAGGCTTCACGTTTTGTCCAAATGACTAACCATAAATATTATGGGATCATTAGGCTGCATTATTTTGCAGCCACATTCACATCTCCTTCATAAATGCCTTGTTTAACTAATCATCTCCTAATACGATGCCCCAATAATTGGTTTTAAGAGATAATTAATTAGCCATGAAATCTGTCGACATTTCAAGCAAAAAGATAATAGTAGTACGTAGTTTAGTTGTATAGTAGTGGAGTATGTACATTTGTCGGGAAACTAAATCTGTATTAAAAGCTTAGTACTTTGTATAATATGAGGTTTTCAATTTTAAGAAACTGAAGATGTCTTATTATCAAAAAAAGGGGCAAAAATAAAGTAATTTGGAACTCAAAACTCAAAAGTGAGTTGAATTATTGATTTTTGCAAAGGAAACAGCCGTAAAGCACCGAATAATATCAAACGGTAACTTATATATAGTTGTTCATGTCATTGTCTAACTTTTTCTAAACCTCACAACTCAGAGTCAATTACTTCCTACCATTTTGAACCCAAAAGCTTATTATTTGCTAAATTATTTATTTTCCAACTAGAAATTTGACTAAATGCGACGTTGGTTCGTTAACCTTTCGTGTGCAAGTAGTTGTCTTTTAAGATAATATAAATTATTGAAATGATAAAGAAACTAATGATGTGATCTCTATATACATGCTGATATATGACTTTGCTTTATACACTTAATAATGTTGTCTGTGATTCTTAAGTCCCAACCGTTACAAAAGCAAACCTCTTATTACACAAACTTTGCTTAGCTTTATTGGTCACAAAAAACAAAAAACAAAAAAAACAAAAAAAAACCCCCCAGCAAACAGCCAACTTATTAATCAATGGTTTTCCCACTTGAATTCTGCAACTTGGACCTACATCGATTCAGAAAATAATTAAGAAAAAGAAGTGTCATTTTTACGTGTTTGTAATAAGTCACAAGGGGAAAAACAATTCATGAATTATAGAGAACCATGCTTTTGCATTAATTGTGCAACACATTATGCCGTCCATTTCTCCTTTCAATTGTTTTCAATATGTTTTCAGATGAAAATGTAAGTCAAAATTAATCAGACGAGTTTGAATAATACAACTATTTATTTCTAGCAATGTTGTGATGAAGCATATGTCCAAATCTTGATGTGGATGTGTTACCAATTCATTAAATTTTTTTGTCTCACTTATATAGGCAAATTTTCATGCTACAGCATCGAAAGAGAAACATGATAATTCATAATGTTTTCTTCTCCGAAACTATTAATAATTTTCTGGAATTGACACATTAATTTCCATGTCGGTGATTAAATAATGCTATATGTACAACGACATTAGTAGACACAGAAACTTCCAAGCATATCAAAAGTCCCGTGAAATTAATTTGGAAAGAATAAACTACAAAATTGTAGATTTATTGAATGTTAATATGATGACATAGACTCCAGGCAAACTTGAGGTGGGGTTTATAAATTATATATAAAAAAAATTGTGGAATTTTAAACAAGGACTTTTTAAAAAAGAAATGGAGAAAAACAAGATGAGATCGATGAATTAAAAAAATGAGATAACGATAAAGAGAACAGTTTGTAATGATCGAAGTAGACAAGAATTTTCTAGCTAAAGTTAACAGTGGAACCCTAATGAGATTAGAGTCACCTATTTGATCTCAACTTTTAGGGTGAAATAGTGATATCCGTATTAAATAAATTAATATAAGATAGGCCGTAATTAAGCCATATGGATACGTGGTTAAAGTTAGTTAGTAGGACCCTCAAGAGGTGTTCCTTGAATAATTTCACTTTATAAGCATCTGGGAAAGTATAAGCCAGAAGCAATAAAAGTGGATTCAGCATATCCCACTTTGTTTTTTTTTTGTCCCTTGATGACTCATAAAACAACTTATTTTAATCTGTTCGTATGATATATGGCACGTATTTAAATGTCTTCAAAAAGATATATGATCGAGCAAATTGAATTTTGACGGCCTTGAAAAGCTTTACCATCAGTCTAACGTACGTTAATTCCTTCTCAATTACTACTTTTCGATCAGGTCCTGTTTATAAAGCAGACAGAAGGAATTTTCTTATCTTTTTTTGTTTTTTGGGTATAAACGGGACCTCTAGCCCATTTCTATTGCTGCATCAACCTACAAGTGGGTACAAACCACCCAAAGAATCCTGATACAAAAACCTGGAAACAGCCAGTGGATGAAACTCAAACGATACATACATCTCCTCCTGTTTAAAACTAAGGCCAGCAAGAAAATCTGCACAGAAATTTCCTTCTCTATACATATGAGTAAACTTTACATTTGAAAACTTCTGCATTACCTCAGAGATCGCGATCAGCAACCGAGAATCAGTTCCCTCCTCAGCTTGCACCGCTTTTAAATAATGTCGTTAAACCTGGAAACAGCCAGTGGAGGAAACTCAAACGATACATATATACATCTCCTCCTGTTTATAAAGCAGATAGAAGGAATTTTTTTATCTTTATTTATAAGACATGTCGTTAAATTTTTTGTATGATGTATAATTTTATCCTTTATTTATTATTATATGGACTTTATTTTTCTAAAAAATAATGTATATTTAATAAAAAAAATTATTAGAAAGTTGTTATATCTTAAGACAGTTAATAAGATTTAAGGTTTTTGTTGATATATGTGAAACATACTGAAAGTACATTATAAATAGGATTACTACTGGAGCATCCAATTTGTTTGCCAACAAGAAAAGAACAAATAAATCAATAATTAAGCTCCTATATTTAATTTGGCATTGTTAGATAATCTATTGGGGAAAAAAATATTGGAGAAAATTCCATATTTGTAAATTTTATTGATTAGAAGAATTTGATACTTCCTCCGGTCCTAATTATAAGACATATTTAACCGATTTTGGAGGGATTAAGGATAAAGGGTTAGATTAGTTAATTTTACTCATTTTTCTAAAATATGCCCTTATATAATTAAATTTTGCACTTCAATTATCTTGTTAATTTCATATAATCCCTCCTTCATATCAATAGGGGTATTTTAGGAAGAAATTGACAAAAATCATAATGTTATCCTATAATTAGGACCAAAACAAACTCCAAAATGTTGTCTTATAATTAGGACCGGAGGGAGTATGTTTTATCAGCACTGGAATTTATATCCATTAAGTGTAGCGAGTATACATTACTTTATGATGCTTGGACACTAAATGGGAAGTAGATCCTCTCCTCATCTTTTTTTCTCATTATCTCTCATAAGCCGATCTTGGCCGTTGATTGAGAAGATAAGAGAAAAGTTAAAGTAGTATTGAAACTTATCATATCAATTGAGCGAACATGATTTAGAGATTATTAAGATGATAAGAGAATGATAATGAAATAAACTACCCAACCCCACCAACCAATAAGAGAGCAATGGAGGTTAGATATAGCCATATAGGTCATAGACAACATTATTACTCCCTGGTATAAAATGAAATGAGAGAACATAGTGAAGGAGGCTGTGGAGAATCAGAAGGGCAGCTTGGAAGAGATTAGTGAGAGAGGAGACTCCATTTAATTTGCAGGTAATATGAGGGACCCGCATTGAGAGATCATGTCATGGACTACTGGTTGATCCCATGGGTCTGACCCACCCACTCACCAAGGTCCATGGACTCAGTCTGAGTCTGAGCCTGGAGCCCTGGACCCTCCACCAGATCCCTCAAAAGCTGCATAAGCCCCTCTATTATTTCATTATTGTGTTTGTCATTCGGCTTCCTTTTCAAGAAAATGGTCATGTGCCAATGTGAGTTGGTATAGATGGTAAGGGATCTAGGACTAAGTCCTTGGGTCGTGGGTTCGATCCCCTCTGCTGTCGCTGGGACTCCTTTGGTAGGCGATCTCGTAAGTCCCCAGTAAGTGCTCATAGAGCCCGGGGCCGTGCCCTGGCATTGGTGGGGAACTGATGTCGAACCCCTCCAAAACTTTTTTTGATCAAAAAAAAAAGAAAAAGAAAATGGTCATGTGTGTATCATCATTTCAATTCAGTTCCTTGGACAATAATACAAATATATACACATTATTACCCCTCTGCTCACCCCAGAACTAGGAAATTAACACCTGTAATTTGGTCAACGCTTCATCATCTGCTCAGTACGGTTTATTGTTTTTCAGCCAACAAAGCAATATCACTCTGCTTTCTCCCTTAATTTCATTGGTCTCCCTCCTCCTCCCTTATTCCAAACATCACATTTATGTTATTATTATTTTCTTATTTTTTTTTATTTTATCTGAAAAAATAAAATTATTTACTAACTTGTACGTAATGATAATTTTATTTAAAAAGATGCCAAAACATTGAGTTTTTTCGTTGAAACTTCTTGTGGAAATGAGGTTTATCGCACATAAAGTTATGTCAAGTCACCCCAAAACTACGTCGTTTTGGGAGTTCATTAATTCCCCTAACCCCAAAACAACATCGTTTTGGGAGTTAGGGGAATTAATGAATGGTGTTTTAGCAAAATTCATGCAATAAATACAACAACAAAATACCAAAATATCATTCATTAATTCCCCTAACTCCCAAAACGACGTTGTTTTGGGGTTAGGAGAATTAATGAACTCCTAAAACGACATAGTTTTGGGGTGACTTGACATAACCTTATGTCAAGTGACATGACAAACGATAAACCCATATATATATAATTGGTAAGCCCATTACATACTATATTACTAAATTACTGATTAATCTCTTAAAAAATATGAAAAATGATAGAAAAATATTACTTGAACTTTAAAATTGTGTTGACAACAACAGTAATGAAATTAACAAGATAACTCGTTTTGTTAGAAAATCATCTATTTAAAATTTTAAAGTTCAAGTGATATTTTTTTAGAATTTTCTTAAAAAATACGCCAGAGAAGAGAAGTTGTCCATGTGAAGGGAAATATTGCCATGACCTGTCATAGTGGAGACTTGAAGTAAAACAGGTACGGTAACAGGAAACAAACCTTTGCGTGAGAGTTCTCAGCAGAACCAATATTGTAATTGTTGTTGCTTCTGATGCAAGGGGATTCCGAAGCAATTCAAACAAGCATTCTGAATATGTTCCCTTTCACCATTAGTGTCCAAGCAGCCAAATGATGGTGAAAACATAAGCCTCACCTTTGGAAAATTAAATGCATAATAAGAGAGATTTCTTTTTTGCAGTCTAAGAATTCCATAGCTAAAGTGGGACGATCTTCTTCTTCAAGGAAAGAAGGATCTGAAAATGATACTTTACCAGAAATATATATGTGTGTGTGAGAGAGAGAGAGAGAGAATAAATTGAATTTCATGACGTGCCTGCAAGAGAATATTGTAAAATGTCCCCTAATATGAATAGTGACGTTACAAAATCTTGACCCTCTTTCTAAGTTATGCCTAGAATTTATCTTCATCGGCTCTTTTACCTTCCCTCTTAATTGTTTCACACAATGGGGTGGCTGCAACCCCTAATCTCTTCCTTGAAGAAGCTCTACCTCAGGCTACATTCAACTCAAAACAAAAGTACGTTCGTTCTATCTCACTCGATCTCTCCATAGTTACATTCTCTGAGCTTTCTCTTCATTTTTCTACTGTGCGTGTGCGTGTGTGTGGAATCTCAATAGCCAAATTATACGTTTTGTGTTGCTGCTTTAACTTTTTCAGGAAGAGGGATTTACATTTTGTACGAATTAGATGTTCGGTCTTGTCCTTGTGAAGATGTTCATGTACTCTGGTCAATACTAGTGGAATCACATGCACCTTTACCATCCAAAAAATGAAGGCCGTGTACATGGTATTAACTAAATACACTCAGTTGCGTTTCTGTTATTCCTAATATGACAGTTGTCATCACAGCTGTCATCACGTGTCATATATGTAAAGTGCAATAGCCATGTGGCTCGTGTATCTGTTAGCTTTCTGTTGAAACAATTAGTTCGTTTGTTAGCTTTGTTATTCACGTCTTCAGGTCTATATAATGTAACCTGATCATTCAAGTTCAATAGATTGATTCTTCTCTGAATTATATCTCTAAACATTAGCATGGTATCAGAGCCATAGATACACCGGCGAGGCTCTGTTTCCGGTCACTTACTGAAAACAGATACAAACGGCATTGGCGGTGGTTCATCTCCGATCTAGGATTGATCTACCATCATAAACAATGTTCGTCATAGCTCCTCCGGTGTCTGTCGATCCAGGCTCCAACAGTCACAATTTTACAAACAAGAAAATTACTGTAAAACTTGACGACTCAAATTACCTTATATGGAAGCAACAAGTGTATTTCATGGCAAAACAGCATCGCTTGTTCGCGTACCTTGATGGATCTGTTCGTGTACCACAAAAACGTGTGCGTAACAATGAAACATGTCTGGAAATGAACAACACAGAGTTTGAGATATACGAACAACTGGATTCAGCTCTTGCCTCCTGGTTGCTTGCGTCAGTCACTCCTTCGGTGCTTCCTGATCTCGTTGGATTGGAAACTTCTTCTCAAATTTGGCTCAAGTTGAATCGACTCTATTCAGATAAGTCAGATTCTAAGATCTTGTATTACAAAAATCTTCTCACTAATCAACGAAAAGGTGAACTCAGTATGAGAGATTACTTAGCCAACTTAAAATCCATATGTGATCACCTAGCTCTCTTAGGTGAATCAGTAGCTGATACAACTAGAATATCACATATCTTAAATGGACTCACAATTGAGTATGAATCCGTCATTGCAATTATTAATGCCACTAAGCAGAAGTTTGATTTGGATACTGTCACCACTATGCTGTTGGATTCAGAAGCAAGACAGAAGTCATTCATAGCAAATTCAATTTCTCAAGCTCACTACACTTCTGTGACACCAAAGTACCCTGATTATACTCAAGATGATCCTATGGTGTTTGCTGCACAATCCAACACCAATGCTATATCTGCTGGATCAAATGGACGTGAACAACCTTATACAACATCATTTTGTCCTCAGTTCAGTAACAATAGAGGAAGAGGTCGTGGACGTGTTTCCTACTACCAAAACAGGCCTTCCTGTCAAATATGTCACAAGATAGGACACTTGGCTGATGTATGCTACTTCAGATATGAATCGGTATCACATAATCGGACACCAACTCAGGTACACTATACAGATGGTAATTCCTCGAATCAGATGCCATATGCTGCATATGATACTGATAATCAAAGCTACTGGCCTGACCAATATACTAAGGTTCCTGAAAAGGCATCACAGTCAACCACCAACACTTACAAACAGTCTTCTAGCTCCAACTCTGCTAAACCGGCTGTTGTCAATGCCTCTGCACCTCCTGCTGTGTCAAACACCTCACCTGACACCATTACACCTCAAGCCTTTGTTGCATCCCCTGAGATCATTACAGATGAAGCTTGGTATCTCGACTCTGGGGCAACTCGACATATTACACATTCAACAAGTCAGCTTCAGTCAGCGGCACCTCCAAAAGGTAAGAGCTCTGTCATTGTTGGTGGTGGTAATAGCATTTCTGTCAATTATATTGGTCATACTTCCTTGACTGGTTCAAATTCTGTTCTGAGCCTTAGCAAAGTCTTGTGTGTTCCATCAATGCAAAAGAACCTAATATCTATTGCATAAATGACCAAAGAAAATGGTGTGTCAATTGAGTTCTTCCCTCATAAGTGTGAAATTAAGGATCTGCAGACGAAGCATATTCTCATGACTAGAATTGAGACCACTGGAATGTATAAGCTGGATGCAGTACCTGCTACAACAAAAAATTCTTCAAGCACTGATGCAATAACGTTTGAAGATCAACATTTCTCCACCAGCTGTCATTATGTCTCAACTGCAGATAATTTCACTTTGTGGCACAGGAGACTTGGTCATCCACATGAAGCCACTGTCAAGCTTGCTCTTAAATCCTTGAATTTTGTTCACAATAAAACACACACAGACATATGTACTGCATGTCAAATGGGAAAAAGTCACAGACTCCCTTTTGCAACTTCAAAAACTGTGTTTGATAAGCCTTTTGAACTTGTGTGTATGGATCTATGGGGTCCAGCCCCTTTTATGTCTAATGGGTTTGCCTATTACATAGCTTTTGTGGATGCTCATACTAGATTTTCTTGGATATATATGTTACACAAGAAATCTGATGCATTGTTGAAGTTCAAGGAATTCAAATCATTTGTTGAAACCAGATTTGGTACAAAAATAAAACAGGTTCAAAGTGACAATGGTGGGGAGTTCTTGACCTTCTCATCATTTCTCACTCAATGTGGCATCCAACATAGACTCACTTGCCCGTATACATCAGAACAGAATGGTCTTGTTGAAAGACGCCATAGGTCGATTGTTGAAACAGGTCTGACCTTGTTAGCCACTGCATCATTACCTCTCTTCTACTGGGGAGATGCATTTCTAGCTTCTACCTTCTTACTAAACCGCCTCCCTACACCTGTGTTACAAGGACTTACTCCATATGAAAAACTCTTTGACAGAAAACCAGATTACTCTATCCTTAAAGTATTCGGTTGTGAGTGCTTCCCATATCTTAGGCCTTATAACAGACATAAATTAGAGTTCAGATCCACTTCATGCCTATTTCTTGGCTATAGCACAAATCACAAAGGCTATAAATGTCTAGACAGAACCACTGGCAGAGTCTACATCACTAGACATGTGAAATTTAATGAAACTATATTCCCTGCTCACTCTCAATTTAACATCAGATATGCCTCCTCTCATTCATCAATCTCAGTTCCAAGCTTTAAACCACCAAAACTAACTTCTACTCCCAGAATATCACCTATCTCTGTATCTAGTCCCTTGCAAATCAGTTCCCCTCCTAATACTAACTCACCCCATACCATCAGTACTCCCACTCCCAACCTTTCTTCTCCATCATCTCTCTCACCCTCACAACTTAGCTTACCCGCAACCATTTCAAACAGACATTCCATGATCACTAGAAGCAAGACTGGTGTGTTTAAGCCGAAGATATTCACTGTGACAGAAGATGTGCATATCCCAACCAATATTGATGAGGCTCTAGCTGATCCTAATTGGAAGAAAGTTGTTCAGGAGGAGTATGAGGCTCTTCAATCCTTTCAGACATGGGAGCTGGTTCCTTACCCTACTGATAGGAAAGTAATTAGTTGTAAATGGCTTTGTCGCCTAAAAACGCATGCTGATGGATCTGTTGCCAGGTACAAAGGGAGACTAGTTGCAAAGGGGTATTCTCAAGAAGCTGGTTCAGATTTTCGAGACACATTCAGCCCTGTTGTTAAAGCACCCACTATCAGATCACCATTGAGCCTTGTTGTCACTAAAAATTGGAAGCTTCACCAAGTAGATTTCAACAATGCTTTCTTAAATGGTGACTTGGAAGAGAATGTATATATGCAACAACCACCAGGCTTCGTTAAAAAAGACTCAGAAGGTGCAACACTGGTGTGCAAACTTAAAAAGGCCTTGTATGGATTAAAACAGGCCCCTAGAGCATGGTTTGTCAAGTTGAGCTCCTATTTGAAGACCTTGGGATTCAGTTATGCCAAAGCTGACTCCTGCCTCTTTGTGAACAAAACTTAAAGTGAGATTACATACTTAATTGTCTATGTAGATGATCTAGTAATCACTGGATCAAATGAGGGTTCTGTTCAAAAGCTTATCAGTAAGATGGGTGAAGTGTTCTCACTCAAAGACTTGGGTGAACTGTCATACTTCCTCGGAATTGAGTTCCATAGATCACCTAGAGGGATTCATTTAACCCAAAGAAAATACATTCATAGTCTACTTGCAAAAACAAAAAGGCTTGAGGCTCATTCATATGCTACTCCAATGGCAGTCAATATTCAACTCTTCAACAATGACAGTCTACCTTTTGCTGATGATCACCATTGACCCTTGCTGTCACTAAAAATTGGAAGCTTCACCAAGTAGATTTCAACAATGATTTCTTAAATGGTGACTTGGAAGAGGATGTATATATGCAACAACCACCAGGCTTCGTTAAAAAAGACTCAAAAGGTGCAACACTGGTGTGCAAACTTAAAAAGGCCTTGTATGGATTAAAACAGGCCCCTAGAGCATGGTTTGTCAAGTTGAGCTCCTATTTGAAGACCTTGGGATTCAGTTCTGCCAAAGATGACTCCTGCCTCTTTGTGAACAAAACTTAAAGTGAGATTACATACTTAATTGTCTATGTAGATGATCTAGTAATCACTGGATCAAATGAGGGTTCTGTTCAAAAGCTTATCAGTAAGATGGGTGAAGTGTTCTCACTCAAAGACTTGGGTGAACTGTCATACTTCCTCGGAATTGAGTTCCATAGATCACCTAGAGGGATTCATTTAACCCAAAGAAAATACATTCATAGTCTACTTGCAAAAACAAAAAGGCTTGAGGCTCACTCATATGCTACTCCAATGGCAGTCAATATTCAACTCTTCAACAATGACAGTCTACCTTTTGCTGATCCACGCTTATACAGAAGTGTGGTTGGGTCTCTCCAATACTTATGCTACACTAGGTCAGATATAGCCTTCACAGTGAACAAGTTAAGTCAATTTCTGCATGCTCCTACGGTTAAGCAATGGGAATGTGTTAGCAGACTTCTTAGATACTTAAATGGTACTAGTACTCATGGCTTATTAATTCAACCAATTCAACAATCCCTCGTACAATCGTATACTGACTCTGACTGGGGAGGAATTACAACCAAGAAAAACAAGAAATCTGATGAAGTTGAAGTTCTTCTAGAACAAGAGGTCCACCAGTGGTTATTGTATCTTCCTAGGTGCAAATCCAATCTTGTGGGTGTCTAGGAAGCAACAAGTGGTTTCAAGATCTGCCACTGAAGCCGAATATCGCAGTGTGGCTGACTCCATCACAGATCTAATGTGGGTCCTGTCTCTTTTAAGGGAAATGTACATTGATATAGTCAAAACACCTTGTATATGGTGTGATAATACAGGAACAGTAGCGTTAGCTTCTAACGCAGTACTTCATTCCAAAACAAAACATGTTGAGCTGGACGTTCACTTCATCAGAGAAAAGGTTGAGGCTGGTGTGGTAACAGTAGGTCATGTCCCTTCAGCTTATCAAGTTGCAGACATACTTACCAAACCTCAAGTGTACAGCATGTTTGATTACTGCAGATACAAGCTAAATATTATAGTTGCAGATGAAGTGCACAATGGTAGGACAAGATGAGCTGAATCTTAGCAGGGAGAATATTAACTAAATACACTCCGTTGCGTTTCTGTTATTCCTAATATGACAGTTGTCATCACAGCTGTCATCACGTGTCATATATGTAAAGTGCAATAGCCATGTGGCTCGTGTATCTGTTAGCTTTCTGTTGAAACAATTAGTTCGTTTGTTAGCTTTGTTATTCACGTCTTCAGGTCTATATAATGTAACCTGATCATTCAAGTTCAATAGATCGATTCTTCTCTGAATTATATCTCTAAACATTAGCACATGGTACAAGAATGACAAGAGTCGCTTCATGCGCATAAATAATTTTTATATATAATTAATATTTATTATGTCCACGTCCATATCTATCTAGTGTCTTGTCTCCCTAACTTTTGTAGCACATATACAGAAACAGTTTCTTCCTTTCACTGCGAGTTTTATGAAGCTTCCACCAAGTCTGTACGTGGACAAACATGTTTTTATTTTTCATCTTCTTTTTTTTCCCTTCTGAATCGCTTCCAATTTCTAAAGTTCGTCCTACACAGTCAATATATTGTAGACGTACTTGAGATGTTTTTCTCCTCCCTTGAGGGGGCTTATCGGTAGGCTATCAATTCTTTAGGCTTTAGCAGTAGAGAAGGTGGCTGTTCCTTTCAATTTCTCACCTTTTGAAATTGACACTTAAATCTACTACAAAATAGATGGCACAACCTTCACAATTTGTCTCCTCATCTGGAATATCGAAGCTCAAACCATAGTTTCAAGGAACTTCCATTTTCCTCACCAATTATGTAAAACCAGCGGCAACGGGATTTTTTTTTATGGTAAATGACAACGGTTTGTACGGCCAGTATGTTAACTTTTCATGCAGTCCCAAAGCCCATATATGAAAATTTGGAGCTTGATGCATCAAAAAAAAAAAAATCATCATCATCTATTAAGGCATGCAAAATATAATATTTACAAGTTTTATGTTAAACAAGTTTCCAAACGCCTGAAAATTAAATATCCCATATACCAAATAGCAAATGTCCTTTTACACGGGGAGAAGGCATGCAATACAGGTATGAAGTATGAGGATAATCTCAGTCACCAGTAATGGGACGCTTCATAGATTATACCCATTTTTTGAATAACTTGGCATCATATGAGCTAAAAGGACATTCACTTGGAACATCTAAATTTTGATTCTAGTAGTGCTAAATTCATCTTTGGATTTGATTTCAAAACATGACCTCGGGGGAGGAAGGCTGTGATAGACCAGAATCTTCGAGTTAACTCTAGTTTATTTTCAACAGATACCATGACAAATAGGAATTCCAGGATCGAACGACAATGGGAATTTGTCAACAAAATGCTTTAAAAATGAGCAATATCTTGTTAGCTTACAGAAAATAAGCTTCCTCATTCAATCATAAGTTAAGCTATAGAGAAATGTCTTTAATGTCTCCAGCCATGTTAAAATTTAAAAACAATGGCATGCTTATTGTTGCAACCAAACTGCATGGAATAGCAATGCTGCGCGCAGGAATTGAGTGATTTCTCTAGCAGCAGATTGAGGTAGAAATCACCCTAAACTGGATTAATCTGCAGATAAAAGCACTCACAAATCAAAGTCAATGAAAAGAATGGAATATAGTTTATATTAATATTCGTCATACACTGCTAATGAAATAATAATAATGAATAAAATATTTTGACACACTCACACGTGAACCCTTTCATTTAATTTTCATTTTAAAAATAAAGCCCAACTCTATATCGAATCTGATTATCTGAAGGAGGAAAATATATATAATAAAATGGCCATTGTTTCGATGAGAAATCCTCATAAAAAGTGCAAATTATCTCGAGCACGTAGTTATTGGATTTACTAAGGCATAGAGTTCACACTCCACGTCATGCAAAAACCAACATAAGCACTGTAGGTGACAACTTTGACCATGTGCAAAGGACTGGTGCTCAGATTTCCACCGTAGTCGTCATCTAAAACATATTACACGAAAGCTTGCTTCAAGACTGATTTTTTTTTTTTGGGGGGGGGGGGTATCAATTTTACTTTCATCTCAGAAGCATCACCATTGTCAACCAGGAAGCTAAGAGTGTAAATAAAGTTATTGCTTGTGATTTATCGCAGTCAAAAGTCAAAACACAATTACAGATCATGATAATACGAGGGTCTTACAGCACTATAAAGCTGATGATGAGGGGAGTTCATGAATACTTGATAGCCAATCCTTTAGATATGCATGACAATCTTCCTCCGCTTGAGATAGAGCAGCAAGAGGAGTAACAGTTATCTAAAAAGAATAAAATTTCTCAGCAAGAGTTTTCGCATTATAATTTAATTAATGAAAGAAGTAAATACTTACATATCCTTCCTGCAAATATTTATGATCTGTATCACCATCGTCAAGGTGAGGACCTTTTCCCTACAAAAATTGAGAGTTCTACGCCCTGTTAGTGGGGTTAGAGGGGAAAAAGGCTATAAAAGATCCACCCCCGTGGGAACCTTTTGGGCCTATAACTTCATATTTACTTCATAAGTAGATAAAATTAGATAATCAAACTCTATGTTTTGAATAAATCCAAACAAAGGCAACTCAAGCATAAAGTTAAGTCATACAACTTGAGTAGGATTTGTGAATGGGAGGTCTTTGTCTGACGACCATGAAAGATACAAGAGCGTCAGTGAATATGAAACTTTCTAGCACAAAATGAAGAATAAAGAAAAGGACCCACTTCTCTCCTGAATAAAAGATGTTCTGGTGATACAGATGATGTGTTAGTTTCTGTAGGTACTGCTATATCTACATCCATGGTCATTGTAGATGACATTCTTTCTCCTTCTGTCTCTGAGGTCACTTGCTTCCACCCCATCTTGAAAAAACTTTTTCCCTGCTTTGTTAGCCTGTACCCCTTTTTATGAGGCACAAGTAAGAACCAGAAATAATAATTAAAACAAATTGCATGGCAAAGCAATTATCCGTATGCAAAAGTCAGCAATAGTAATTGTATGAAATGTTAAGTTAAATGTTAACAACAATATTGAGTATATAAAATTTCCTAAGACAAGCATTTGAAACAAGATTTCAAAACTAGCTCAAGAAAGACAAAGGAAAGATAAAATGCATCAATTTGTAACAGAATGGCAGATATTCTTCACATAGAATTAGACGTTAGAACCAAGTCCTAGCATTTTGAACTAATTTCTTCAGAACAGACGTAAATATCAGTCATTGAGACTACTCATAAATCATAACATATTAAATCCAATAACTAAGAAATCTTACCAATTCGAGGACACAACTGCACTCTAAACAATTTTCAGTAGAAGCTTTATCGGAAGAGCAGAAATTTTACACAAGTTAAACTTTTTTGCATGCAAAGAGTGGTGATGTATATAAAATGTTCATTCAATTATAAAATGAGGCTACTAATATTGACCATGTATGTGCCAGAATCCTCATATCAACAGGTAAATCAAGATTTCTATAAGTCAATACATATTCTGAGCAAACATATAGAAAATGTTCATTTAGTTATGACACAAGGTTATTTGGTGATGCTTATTCTATTTATCCACAAACTAACCAGGCAAAATGCTACAATTCTGACATCGTACCTTATGATCAGCAACATTAGCTGGCAAATCTACATTCAAAAAGAATCTTTGTGGGTATCTTTGATTCTTGATCTCAACTAGCACTGCACTTATGATAGGTAGACATGCTTGAGCAGCAAGGGAAAAGTCATTTACGTTACTCTTTCCCCTAACCCTGGGTGTTAGTCCTCCAAATGGTTACAAAAGGAAACAAAAAGAAGTCGCAGTAGTAGGAGATAGAAAAGAAGAAGATTGGCATAGTTTATAATGATCATCAGTCAAATAGCTTTGAGACAATCGTACAGCTATCAGATCCAATAGTATGTTAGATTATGCCAACTTCAACTTTTAAATTAAAACACAAGGAAAGATACCAATCATATGAAATGGAGATAGAAGGTATATCATTGAAGAACGCTTCTCGAGCACCAGCAACTGTCCCTGAGTAAACACTGCAAAAAGGTACCTAATAATTACAGCAATGAACAAAAAATGCCAGATAGAGCTACTGGAGCAGCTATAGTGGAAAGAAATGCCTTAGTTAATTTTGAATGGATTCATATAAAATTTATGGAAAGCATACATTGTATAATTATCTCTTCATATCTTAGAAAGGCAAAGCCTATGTATTTTCACGGGGTCTCTCCAATATTTGCATCCATTGCTAGCACATCCATGTTTCTAAGATCACCATAGAATAGTTGTAGGTTTAAACTTTAAACTTATTCTTTAAGAAAATCCTATATTTTCCATGGAACAGTAGTATTGGCATTTAATTATAAAATATACTGATCTTCATATTAGTTTGATCATGACTTGCATACTCTTAGCAGTGGAAGAGACCATAGTTTGAGTCTTGCAATATTTTAGATTAAAAATAGACAAAAAGCTGCATACACGTGATAACCGCAGTTGCTACCCATGTTTATGCCACTGAGTACCTGAGCATCAAATTGAACACATATTAGCAACTAGCTCACTATGTGTCATAATGATAGTAGATTGTAATATGAATCTTGAAGAGTTGGGATTTAGGGTAGAAGAGAAGAAGATTAGAGGGTTGAAGAAGAAGAATTAGAGAGATAAGAGAGAAGAAGAAGTAGAGAGATAGAGAACAGAGAGAACACATTATCATTCCATCATCATAAAATCTGATTACAATAGGGAATGGACTCCTATTTATAGGCAAACTTGACTTAATGATCAAGACAAGGCTAAAATTAACCAACTAACTTCTAACTAATTCTAACGGCGAGTTCTAACTAACTGTCATTAACTAACTTTTAAGTTTTTATTACATTTATATATCACATAACTTTTAGTCAGGTAGGTCATATACATGCAGATTGTTTTCATAGCGTGGAATTGCATAAATGTGTGACAGAATCCAATATCATAAGTATTGCAAGCTCCTTTCAAGGTTTGTTTAAGTAAATCAAAAGGCTATGCTACTGTGTTCTCATCGCGGAACCTTTCCAATAAAGAGAAATTGCCAAGATGACAACAGAATAGGACAACAGTCCACCCTTTCACAACCAAAATTATAATTTACATCCAAGGTACCAGATCAGCTACTGTAGGAAATAGTGCTTTAGAAATTCCCAGAGAGGCACAATCAGCCGGGGTCCCTGCAAAAATATTTTAATATTGAAATTTTGCAATAAAAGATTATATATCATGCGTGTATCTTAACATACTCATAAAGAAAATGTCAAGTATTCAAACAATAATGGAATGAATGCTTTTTAATGCTGGAAATCGGAAAATTCTTCCAGCCTTTCTAAAGACAAAAAAAATTTATAAATGCGTTTGAAAAATGAAAACTATCAACAAACTAAAGGCACGTGGATTTGATTTGAAATTAAAAGAATAGAAGGAAGAAGGCTATAAATAGACAATTTATGGAAAAATAATTTGTCAATGAACCAAACAAGCACTTCCCTTTTACAAGTAAATATAGAATAGAGAACTTAGTGTGTCAAATTTCTAATGCCATATACTTAAACATTTTATAGCAGAGATTACAGTCTATACAAATAAAACAGAGGCAAACACTGAAAGTTTTTACATCAAGCTGACAAAGCATATGAGGGCCACGGGCCACCGTTTCAATTATCTCCCGCAGGAAAAACCATCATTCAGATGAGGCTATTTTAACACTTAAAAAAAATGTCTGGCCACATTTTCCTGGTGTCTAAATGAGTGATTCTTCATATGAAAAAGCACAAGGTAACATAGATGAACTGAAAGCAAAACTGACCAGAAACTGCATACGCTGAGGCTCCATCAATGTTTATTGGCTTGGCTTCTATAGGGTGAAGCCATGTAATACTGTGACTGACAGCCGACCTCTCCCTGAAATTGATTTAATTAAAACAAATAGAACCACAATAGTACAGTAATCCCATAAAATTCATGTTAACTTCAGAACGGCTAACTGATGCTCAAGCTTAAAGAAAAAACACAAACAACAATCACACAAAAACATAGCTAGACGGTTAAGCCATTTCAAGTGAATAAGTCAAACAAACTCGCAGGCTCCCTGAAAAGGTTCGTGTGATGACTTGGTTGTTGCATACTACCGACACAGACTCAGCACGAGACAGTTTTCTTTGCTCAAACTTCTCGGTCGAAACAACCTTGTCATCAATAACTTGAAAAACCAAATCACTAGCCCCGATACTCAAGTAAATAAGAAGATTAAGATAATCGACTACTTAGCTGACTGTGCAAGTTTGTCAACAAGTAAGAGGGAGAGGATAGGGGTACCTATCCGGGGCGCAGACTTGAACGTTAAAACAATTAGCGGAGGCAAGAACCTGAACCAAAGCTCTCAAACCAGGTGCATCAATTCCGTCATCGTTAGTGATCAGAATCGTGGGTCGTTCACCGTCTTCCATGGCTCTTACCTCGGGATTTGGTTAAGAGTGAAACAAATGATTTTCAAGATAAATTTTGAGTGCACCTCCCGGAAAATAACGCTACTGATGAGGCGCAACCGGGAAATTCTGGTGGAAAAAGGGGACAAAACCGGGAAATGTTTCCTACAGTACCCGTTTCGTTTCTAATTATAAGACATATCTAACTAATTTTGGAGAGATTAAAGAGTGGAGTTAAATTAGTTAATTTTACTCATTTTCTTAAAATGACATAAGTAAAAGTGAATCAATAACCCCTACCACATACCTCTCTGACCTATAATTTTCCTTTATACATGTTTTTAATTGAAATAATAGTTTTACTATATATACATATATGGGTGTGTATGCACACACGTACGTACACATATATCTACACATATATATATAGACACATATATAAACACACATATAGATTTATATATGTGTGTGTACACACACACATTCACACACAGATATACATATATGTATAAACACATACACATATCTGTGTGTGTCTATATATATTTGTGCGTAGACACACACATATATCTTTTTGTGTGTGTGTGTCTCTATATATATGTATTGATAAATTAATGGCAGTTGATCGATAAATAAATTAAAATCCAATAATTTAAAAATTTTACTGATTGGAAGAGTCTATGCTCCCACATATATTTACTCACCAAAATCTAAATACACTTAAGAGAATAAAATGGGGGTATTTGAGGAAGAAATTGACAAAAATTAAAATGTTGTCTTATAATTAGGACCAAAACCAACTCTCACATGTTGTCTTATAATTAGGACTGGAGAGAGTATTTTTTTAATGATATGATTTTTGTTTTTTTTAAAGAGGTTAAATAACAAACACTTTTTTTTTTTTGCCTGGAAAAACAAATTCTAATCGAGCCTTATGTATAAGCCGTTTTTAATATATTTCACCCTTTTTTTCTTCTCAAAAAAATCTTAAGGCCCCATTTGGTATACGGAATCGGTGGGATGTATTTTGGGCAAATCTTCCTGAGAACCCAAGTTCCTAGACACACCAATCTTCCCTCATATGTGGGAAGAACAGATCCCACCAAAATTGGTGGGATCTCAAGTTCCCGCATCACTGTTCACACTTTTTAACAAATTTACCCCTCAAATTTAAACTTGACGGAAATGTTCAAACTTGGCAGGAAAGTTCAAATTTTGCAAAAAAAAAAAAAAAAGAATTACACGAGTTCGAACTTGACAAAAGCATATTTTTAAAAAATATATTTTACTAAAAAAAAAAATTTTTCTTTTTTATTTTGAATTAATTACTTTTGAGGGTGAAGTAAACATTTCTTGATCCTTTACCAACTACTACCCCTTCATTTTCTTCCTACCAAACAACTCATCTCTTCCCTCATCTTTCAAAATCTTTCATCCCCCTATTTTCCTTCCTCTAAGTTCATTTCTCTTCTCAAATTTTCCCCATACCAAACAGGGCCTAAATTCATTAACTCTACCATGAAATTCAATAACTTTCAAATTTATCTCTATTTAATGATTTTTAATGGATATTTCTATTTAATACTCTCTCTCGTCCTTATTATAAAGCACCAACTTACTTTAACTAACTCATTTATTACTATTTTTCCATTATGCCCTCATTTTTAACTAACTCATTTAAACCTACATCATTAAAGTAGGGGTAAAATTAGAAACATTTATTACTTTTAGACCTCATTAATGACTTGACCTCCATTCTTTGGTTCGCGAGAAATAGTAGTTGGTGCCTTATAATAAGGACTAGAGGGAGTATTTAATAATACATCATAATCAACGGGGTTGACACAAATGATAAGCGACTTGTGTCGCTTAAACAGGTCTCGAATTCGAGTCTTGTGAATGCATAAAAGTCTCGTTGGGAAACTCACCCACTAGGCCACTATAGTCAGATGCGCGACGTGAGTCGGATCCAGATTAGTCAGGGTGAAGCTCTACCTACCGGATGAGGGGGAAACATCATAAGGCATGGGAAGAACTTCCGCACAATAATAAACAAAAATATGAAATTATTTATTCATTTAAAAATCTCTACTTTCTAAATAGAATAAGAGTATTGGTTAACATCAATCAATGTAAAAGGTCGTTGGCAATTGTGGGTCAATGGGGAAAACTAAACTCCTTTTACTCAGACTGGGATGAAAAATCAGTGAAAGGTTCTTATATTAAAATTTTATTGACAAGAAAGAGTGATGTATTTTTTTTTTTTTTTGGGGGGGGGGGTTAAAATAAAGAGTAATTTATTTTAATACACATAAATTATGATACTATGCTTTCACACTCTGGAACTTTTTACCCATTTTTCCTACAAACTTTTAGATTGAAAAACCATATAAAATCTCTAACTAGATTCAACAATATTGGGATTTTACAAAACTTTGTGGTTTGTTTGAAATATAATATTGAATATTTTGATAGAACAAAATTATTATATAAAATAATTTTGCGTTCGAATAAGTTGATGTTCATCAAGTATAGGATAAACTAAAAAAATGGTGCACTTCAACGCAAATTGTTCAAATATTTGCTCATGCATTTGATCTGTCCTCTGGAATATTGAATATTCTTGTGTTATCATACTTTGTTTTTGTTTTATTTATTTGACCAGACTTGTTTATCATACATTCAATCCATTCTTTTCTCCCCTTTTTTATTGAGTTTGTGATTGTCGGCAAAATTTTATTTGACCTTGCAATTGTGACATTTTTATAAAATTGTATAAAATAAAAATGTGCTCTTCTAATCCTAAATATAAGACTCAACTGACTTAAAAAAAAAAACTAAATAAATTACTTTATCATAGTATATGTTGTATATAGTTGGATTGTATATTAGTTTATAAATCACATAAGTTAGTTTGAAATAAAAAAAAAAAAACAATAAATAAAAAAACTTTAAAATAATTTAATTAGCTTCATTGATCTCTCCAAAAACAGTGAACTATGTCTTATATTTAAGTCGGAGGTAGTATTATATTTACTATTATGAGATACTCCCTCAAGTCCTAATTATAAGACCAAATTGATTCTTTTAGAGAGATTAAGGAAGCTAATTAAATTATTTTAGAGTATTTTTTTTTAATTTTTTTTTCCAAACTAACTGAGGCTGATAAACTAATATATAATCTAAGGATACACAACATATAATATGATCAAGTAACTTATTTAGCTTCCTTAATCTCTAAAAAAAATCAACCTGGTCTTATAATTAAGAGCGAATGAAGTATTTAGTAGTAGTATTTAATATTTATAAATATTTTTTACACATAAAATAAGGAGGGAAGGAAAAAACACCAGAGAGAGGACAAGATTAGGTCATGAATAAAAGTGGGCCTGAACGACTCCCGACGAACAAATGAAGGGCAGGCTTCCTTCTTCGGTGGTCTGTACACAGTATGGGCTTTACCTGCACTTCTTCCGTGGAGATATTACCAACAAATTCAATGACGGGTGTAGGAAAATAGTTCTTGAATCTGATCCAGACTCTGTGATTAATATTCTGCTTGATTATGATGGTAATACTTGTAGTAATTTGATTTTGAAAGCTAGAGATCTGTTGTCTCTTAATTGACAGGTTGATGTGAGATCTATACCTAGAGAATGTAACAAAGCAGCGGATGTCTTAGCTAAAAGGGGTATCTCTAACTTTGCTATTTTGAATGAGTGTCCTTCCAACCTACGGGGTTTGGTTGTGCAAGAGGGTTTGGGATTAATTTCCCCTTAGGTGTAATTTTTCATTTGTAATGTAGGTTTTATGCCATCATTTTATAGCAAAAACAAAAAACAAAAAAAAAAAAATTCAATGACGGGTCATTTTTTAAAAAATAATTATATATAGGGTAAATGTGTAATTTTATATATGTGCTTTACCTCCGGGAGCGCCCAGCACCACGAGCTTTTTTTGGAACAAAAGTACACACATGGTTACGTTTTGGGAGCGCCAAAGACCACGGTTAGTTATTTGTCAACTTGGATGGAGCTTGGATGGAACGCTGACGTGGCGCTGATTTGGACGCTGACGGTAAGTAAAAAAAAAAAAGTAAATACCTAGTCGGCCGCCGGTGGTGGGGCCCACCGGCAGGGGTAATTTTAGTGTTAGTTTTTTTTAAAAAAAAACTTAGGGCAAACGTGTAATTTCACCCGCGTTACTGTTCACTTCCATCCAAGTTAACGGTCAACTAACCGCCGTGGTACTGGGCGCTCCCAAAACGTAACCACGTGTGTACTTTTGCTCGAGAAAAAAGCTTGTGGTGTTGGGCGCTCCCAGGAGTAAAGCACATGTGTAAAATTACACATTTACCCTTATATATATTATGTTCAAACAAGACAATAAATAATAGAATTAAAAAAAAAAAAGGAAGATGGATGGTTCAAAACACACGGTCTCTTTTAAGAAGATTAGGTAAGTTAATTCCCTGTCTCGTTGACAGAATTCTGCAATTTCTTAACTATAATGTTACACACAAACACAAGCAGTAATTAAAAGTTTTATACTGTTTAAATATTAGATTTGCTTTATTATAATTTTCTATATTTACATTGAACTTAATCGTATTAAAACTCTTTGTGTTTCTTTAAAACTGTCCTTAATTATTTGTTTAAAATTATGAGTACTATAAACTGTAATGTGAATTGAAAGCTGTGAGGGCGTATAGTTTATCGTAATTCCGCAGTTAAGTTTGTCTGTTAGTGTTATGAGATTAATTAAGGATATCATGTGTTTGGTGTCGGATTATGTTGAGTGATCCTCATGAGACAGCCCCAGACGCATTGCCACGTGTTTAGAGCCTCATACCTTATCATCAAACAAAACAAATCTTAAATATATCATACATTTATTAACTGGTTCCGTTTCTATAAAAAATAATTAAGTAATGTATTCTAAATGTATATATTAATTAAAATGTGTATAATATTAAAATGTTTGAGTCGAGAAACTTATAATAAAATTTGTGACTGTGTTGTATTATAGTATATGAGTAATTAATCAACTAATTAATGCTACGTGCGGCGGTGCGGGAATCAAAATCTTTGACGAGGCTCTCGTAGTTTTCTAGGTTCATATTTTGTCCCGACCTTGTATTCTAAATTTAGCCATGTTCGGATCTGACATTAATTTGCCTGTGTCTAGCTATCAAGTTTAAGATCTACATAACCACATACATGTTCAAATAGGGTTGTTTGCTTGTGGAGTTATGTTTCTTGGACCTGGCTGTCGCTCCCCTCCTTTTCTTAATACGACGCGGTTTTGGTGTAAAACTGGTGCCCCTATTTAAAAAAAAAAAATTTAAGGTACTGATTGCTAATAAAAATATACTTTAATATTACTAAAAACATACTTTATAATCTTGAAAAATTACTTAGGATCTTGAAAAAATATTTCAAATACTGACCGGTACTAAAAAATACTTGTTCTAAAATAATTTTTCAAAATTATCAAGTATTTTTTTCAGTATTAATCAATATCCTGAAATATGTTTTTAGTACCCATCCAGTAGGGGTGGATCCAAAAATTAATTGAAGGAGGGGCACCATTGGCGAGGGGATCTGCCCCCAAAAATATTTTTTTAAGTAAAGTTTTTAGCCCATGAACAACAAGGATTTCCACGAGGATTTCTCTAAAAAAATCATCAATGACAGTATACCAGAATATTGCAACCACACTACCAGAATCTCAAGCCACATCATGCTAGTATTCAAATATTGCAGCTTCACAGCAATTTCTTAAGAATCTCACTATACCATTTCACTCAAATAAAATTACACTGTCAGATATGTTTTCATGCTCTAACCCAAAGTAAGAGTGAACCAAATAGGTCCTCAAAGACTGCATGCATAAGCTATAAAAGGAATTAGCTAATGAATATGACAAGTTAACAGTATATATCTATAGGTAGACTTTATTGGTTGTATATAAAATGCAGACTAGTCTCTGTCTGGAAGACTGGAAATGCAAGAAATAATTTGTGGCCAGATATAAAGCACAGCTTTTTATCCGAGGAAAACTATCTCTTTGTTCCAACCACCAGGCAAGTAAGATTACCTTGTACCAAATCAATGGTTGATTCTTAGGTAAAGTAGACCTTCCATTTTCCAGATCCATCAAAGAGACCCAATTTTTCACCTTGAAGACCAACCTGTATCCACGAGTTTTGACAAAAAAGTGCATTCTCAGGCATTGATATGATGAAAGAAAGGAGAAAAACTAAACATTTAAGCTTCAAACTATTCAAATCAGTCTCTTAAGTTGATAACATTTAATTTTTGGGTTTCTTAGGATATTGAATCAATCAATTTAATGAACTCGGTTTTAATTCTTATTACTCCAAATTAGCAAGAGTCGATTCCAAGAAAAGTTGTTAGAGAGGTTTTATCTATCTATTCATTCTTATTTAGAATTATGCTCTCAAATGCATCATCAACGGCAAAGTGAATGCGAAAATCAGGGTGAACTTGAACGACGAAAACTAAACTATAAAAGCGGAGTGAATCCGAAAACTCATGATGAACAGCGAACAGCGACCCACATTTGAACTTTGAAGACCCAACAAGGAATGATGAACGGCGACGCACGCACGACGAACGACTGGGAGAGGCGAAGAAGAAACTTCCAGAACAGCAACAATTGCCGACGAGAGGCGAAGAAGAAGGTCCGATTTTAAAGCCTTAAACCTTGCGTCTGCCTCCCACAATTACGCCTCTGAACCTAAGATTTGATTCAAGCGAAAATTTGATTCAGGCTATTTGGATTTTACCCTAAACTTTAAAAAATAAATAAACAAACAAACAAACGACGTCGTTTAAGGGTGGGCACTTGCCCCCCAACCTTGTACCTCAGCCCACTTCTGCCCGTCAGCACATTAAAATATTTTTTCAAGATTCTAAAGTAATTTTTTAAGATTATGAAGTATGTTTTCAGTAATAGTCAAAATCTTAAAATATCTTTTTAGTACCAATCAGTACCCTAAAATATTTTTTAAAAAAAGTGAAGGGGAGCATCAGTTTTGCGCCAAAACGGCACCGTATTGAGAAAAGGAGGAGAGCGGAGGGGAACGTCAACGGAGAGAAGTCAAGTCCATATTTCTTAAGGTCCTAAGTATTATGCATTGTTACATTTGTTATAGGGAAAAACATTTCTCATGTTGTAGAAGAAGTGTTTTCTCATGTCACACACACATGTGTGTGTGTGTGGGTCCCACCATTTCATGTGTGTGTAGGAATCTTCTTCTTCTCATGCAACATGAAAAGTTTAAACTCCTTTGTTATATTAATTACAAATCCACTCGAAGCTTTTGGATTATTGAGATAATTAGATACAACATTTTTGAACAAAGGCAAGAAAGATTCACCCCCACTGTAGACGTGTACAAGGGTGAACCCATAAATTGGATAACTTTAATATATTTTTTGTACATTAAGAGCATATATGGATAATGAGTTTGCTCCTAAGTCAATGTGGTCCTAAAATTTTTAAAACATAATGATGTTACCTCTCCCCATTAAAAAATTAAAGTTAATTATTAAAAAAAAATGACATTAACTATTAATATTTTAATAGTTTTGAACAACATTAGTACTTTATTTCAACACTTCCAATGTAGCCTTGAACCTACAAAATATTTCAGGGCTATATTGCTCCTGAGTGAAATCTTTAAGATCAAATTTAAACCCCAACCCTAAATAATACTCCATCTGGTTCTAAATATAAGATATAATTGATCTTTTTGAAAATATTAAGAAAGCTAAATAAGTTACTTTAAAATATATTTATCATTTTTCTCCAACCTATTTTGACTAACTTAAAAACTGATATATAATCTAAGGTTACACAACATATGATATGATTAAATAACATATTTAACTTAGCTTCCTTAACCTTTTTTAAAAATAGTCAACTTTATCTTGTATTTAGAACTTTATATGATGCAACTCTATCCTATTTGTTAAAGTATAATTTAGGTTTAAGTTGCATCCAACATCTATTGATAAAATATTTTGTACATCAAACATCTTAAAATATTTTTTTCAGCATCACGTGCCCTAAACAAAGGGTAGCCATTGCCATTGATAAAATACATACTTAAAAAGTAAAATTAACTGCACTGCAAATTACTCTAGGATATTGAATGCAACTGGAAAAGTAGTTTAGGGTGCTAGATGCAACTCAGTTCTATAATTCATATACTCCCTCCGGTTATAAATAAGAGAAAGAGTTTAGTTTTTTTGGAAATATTAACAAAGTTAATTAAATTACTTTAAAGTATTTATATTTATTGTTTTTTTTTCCTCCAAACTATTTTGCCTAACTTATTAACTGATATATAATCTAATAATATACAACATATAATATGATTAAATAACTTATTTAGTTTATCTAATCTCTTAAAAGAAAATCAATTATGTCTTATATTTAAAACTGGTGGAAGTAAATTTTAAATTGTATACTAGCAATAGGGTAGCAGGGAATATGAGGCTCATATTAGGACGTTTGGAGAGAATAAAGCAAGTGTGCGTTATGATTTATGAGAATCCTCATATAAAGCAAGTGTGCGATATGGTTCAATGCACCTATACGCCCACTAAAGCAACGCACCTACTTTCATCATCATAATCTCTGATAATCTTAACCTCACCTCATACCTACTCCTAGGGGTGAGCATGGGTAGGGTTGGACAGGGTGAGATGCCGTATCTAAAGGTTAATTGGGCAGTAAAATATAGTTCGGTGTCTGACTCTGCCTGATAGAAGACCTAACATTTTTGGGTTAGGCAATAATGAGCTTCCTTGCCCAAATCATTTTGGGTCACATGGTGATACCATGCCACACTTTAAAATAGTTTTAGTCATACCTAATAAATAATATTGTGAACTTCAAATGTAATCCACAGTTATACGCTTTAGAATATTTCAAAATAAGTTTACAACTTGAGTCTTGAAATTAAAAAAGACTACCATATATCTTAACAAATAGTCAAATACACATACGTGAAGAATTAAATAACATTCATAGTCCATTAAATACAAGGCATCATTAGCAGTATAATGGACTAATGGTTGAATACTCAATAGGTATATTAGAGTATTAGTAAATATATAATATAAGTATATTAAATATTATATAAAAAATATAATAATATATTTACTTACTGGGAATGGCCAAATGGGTAGGGCGGCATACCCTGTCCGATGCCCAGCCCTGCCCACAAAAATCTCCAACCCAATTGTGTCCAATTTTTTCAGGCTTCTTTTCTTTGGACTGGGTAGGACGATTTTTTGTCGGGTTCGAATAGGCACATAACCAGGCTCCTGGACTTCATGCACACACTCCCTAGTCTTTTCCCTTTTATTCCTCTTCCATCATTCTCATTTTTTTCCACACCATTCTTCGTCATTATTATTGAATCCGATGTCACTCTTATTCATATAAATTCCAACATTTTAAAATAAATTATAAATAATAAATAATAGGTTTTTTTATATTTCACATGATAAAAAAAGCTAGGATATCATAATAAGTCTACCTAACTCTTCTTTAAAGAAAATGCATGTATACTTTTAGGGGCCTCTCGTGGCATTATCAAAATCATAATGAAGCAAGATAAGGACATACCTTTGCTTATTACTTAACACCCCATCACGTTGTCGCACAAGTCTGCGATGATCTTCGATCTATCGTCTATTATATCCATTTCCTCAAATCCCTAAACAAACCCTCAATATAAAAACATATATGATAGGCCAGTATTTTCCTAAATATATGCATGATCAGAAGATTGATTTGTAAAGAGATAAATATGAAAGGACTCAATAGCATAAGGTTGCAGCCTTTGGCCTCATCATGTGTGAGTAACTGAGTGGCACCGTCCTTGCCGTGATGTTACGCATCATACCTTGTCAAGGGCATGTGCACATTCTATTCATCATCTCCATGCTTATCCCTTTTTCACTCCCCACGCGTAGTACCTCTTGTCTTTGATTGATATATATTTTTTAAAAGGGTTAAGGAGCGATTTTACCAATAAACTATTGGGCCAGGAGCAACCAACACAATTAACTATTGATTGGATCATAAATACCAACAAACTATTTAAAATGTAAAATCTGCACAAATCCGTTACCACCAATTAACGTCCGTTACTATTCATCTCTTGGTTCAATGTCCTCCGACCATCTTTCCATTTAGAAGAGGAGTTAAAAAAACGAACTGGTAAAGCTGGGGATTTCTCCAACAACATGCAACTGTATCAACTAATAATAACCTCAACACTAACCATTTTTTGTTCACCCGCGTTGCTCCTCTTTTTCCCCTAAAAAGACGATGATCAAGAAACAGGAAAAAAAAATCCAGGCATATACTCAAGGTAGAGGACATATACAATTTATCGAATAAATCTTTCAAGCACACGCAATGATACAGGGGTGAATAAAGAACCTGGAAATCTGGTGAAGGCAAAAAAACAGATTGCCCAAATGTCAAACGCCAAACACGGCCTTGACAAATCAAAAACCGAATAGTATGCACGACCTTCACAGATTCGAAATCAGAGGAAGAAACCACAACGGAAAAATCATCAGATCTTGGTCGCGTGGTGGCTGGAACGTTGATTGGAGATTGAAGATTTTTCTGCCCAAGACGTTGATTCAACGGAAAAATCACCGGAGCTTGGTCGCGTGGTGGATGGAACGTCGATTGGAGATTAAAGATTTTCTGCCTGAGACGTTGATTCAATCCAGGCCACTCTGATTCTGTGCTCAATTGAAATTACTAGAATCGGATCATTCGAGGGGGATTTCAACATCTCTGTCGGTTATCTCCTGCTGTAGATCCTTAGGGTCCTTGCCGTCCACAGTGCATCCAATATATACATTATGTATGTATGTAGTATTAAATAGATTCATGTCCCTTTTAGTCATTTTTTATCTCAACTGATTTTTCAAAAACTATGCCAAACAAGAACCCATTTGGAAAAAAAGTCACTTCTGTCACCACTATCTCAAATACAAATCACATCTACAATCTGACTTTTAGAAGAAGAAAAAACTCATCTGAAAAGGTCCTATAAAAAAAGTCACTCCTACCATTACTATCTCAAATAGACCCAAAATGGCTTCTTGGTAAAAAAATGACCATTGTATCCCCCCAAGCTACTTTTTGTTTTCCTTTGTTGGAATTTCAACATAACAGCATGGGCTTGCAGGTATGTAAATCTACTGAAAGCATTGAACAATCAAATGAGGAAGTCCAAATCACCCCTTGTCTTTAGGTTCAACTGGCAAAGGGGTCAGACACTCTCACCAAAGGGAGGGGGTTCGATCCTGGAGTTGGTCAAGGCGCTGGGAGATGTTAGTATTTAAGTGTCCTAGAGACAGTTTGTAAGGACAGATCAACACCATTTCTACGTTGTAGTATTTCATTATTAATAAATGAGCATATTTTATCTTTATCATATTTATGTCTCGCCTTTATTTTAAGGTAAATATGTGTTTGAAGATAAAAGCCCTAGGAATAGAACATGTGTTATTCTTGAGGATTAATGATAGAGATCATGATCATGAGGACTCGAGAACACTGGATATCTATTGCCTAAAACTTATTCCTAGTCTTGAATCACCAAGAAAGGATATTGATAATCTCAATAAGACTAGTACGACATCATCTACATGTATGAGATACAAGGTAGGGACCTCATGAAATATAGTCATGGTGATGTCTTAGCTGATGCCGTGGGTGGATCTGTTGGAGAACAGATAGCACCGAACTGACCCGCCGAGAGACTCGACAAAGATTCATTTTAGAGAGTATCATTGGATATGTAAAGTTTCTCATCGTTTGGTAGTGCGGATCGTCTTGGACTTAAAGATGTCATCGAACACTATGTCCTAGGGTTATACTTTAACAGTACAACTCTATCCACCTGAAAATGGGGAGAACAGTGTACTCTTTGGTGTAACTTGAATACATGAGTATAGATGGACATGCTGAGAGGACTCACAGTCCCTTACAAGGGATTAGTCATTCACAAGACCGGTAGAGCTTGGATAGCTTCTAATTAACTCGGAATCTGTGCGCACAGCAAGTGATCATGAAAAGTCATGATCCATTATAAAGTTAATATAGGAAGATTCCTAATTCTGTGAAATAGCTACATTTAGTCAATTAAGAGAGATGATACTCTATCTTTGCTCTCGACTAAATGTGAATGACGATGTGAGGGATGATGCCTGCACGATATCCAAATATGAAAGGTAAAATTACTTGATCAACTCAATTAGTTCTGGGGCCGCAGAGCATTGCTAGTGTCTTATGAGATCATTAAATAAATTGGGCCCGTTAAAGGGGTTTTTTAATTGGTCCAAGTTTATTTATGTCAATGATTAGTTGGGTCTAATGGGTCATACACAAATGTTATTCCCGATTGTTTAAAATTAGCAAATTTGGATCAATAATTGTTATTGGGCTTTATCAAGATTAAGTGTGTAATTGGGTTGGAGTGGGACTCCAAGCCCAATGAGGAGATTTGGATTTTAATTCAAAAGGTTAGATTATAAAAAATAATTCTAAATTATCTAATATATATATATATATATATATATATATATATAGGGATAAGATATTATCACTACCATTTTTTGTCATTACCACTTTTTCACCGTTAGATCAGAATCTCAATAGGAGAGAGAAATGAGAGAAATGATAAAGGTAGATGAGATTCTGATCTAACGGTGAAAAAGTGGTAGTGACATTGGTAGTGACAAAAAATAGTAGTGACAATATCCTATATATATATAAAGATTCAATAATGATTGGATGAAGATAAGATAAATAATAAATGAGAATTGATTTAAAATGATTTTGAATTTTAGTTTAAGAGATGAATGTGATTCATCATCTTAAATTATTATTCAATATTCAAGATATGAATTTAATTCATTATGATTCGGATTTTCCAATTCAAGTTTGGATTAGGCATTTCTTGTGAGTATTTAAATTAGGGTTAGATTCTTATAAAGTGCTGATTTCTTATGTGCCATTTTTATGGACGTTTTTTTTAAGATAGGAAAGGAAATAAATGTGATCCATCATCTTAAATGCAATCCAACAATCTAAGATATGAATATGATTCATCATATTAAATTCAATCAATCAATCAAGATGTGAATTTAATGTGACTTGGTTGACAAGATATGAATATGATTCATCATCTTAAATTCAATATCAATCAATATATGAATTTAATTCATTGTGAATTGGATTTTCCAATTTAAGCTTGGATAAAGTCTTTCTTGTAAGCACTTAAATTAGGGTTAGACTCTTATAAAGTGCTGATTTTTGGTGTGCCTTTTTCTTGCACGTTTTTCTAGGAGAAAAACAATAATCTTTATGCTCTCTAAATTTCGGTCTTTACCAAAAGTTTAGAGAGGAACAAATATCATTCATAAAAGGGTAAGGTTCCAACCTTGTTTATCCTATTCATAACCTAATTCAAAGAAACCATCACATTCTTGAAAAGAGAAAAACCCAAGGAAACCAAAACTCAACATTGTCTTCGCCTAGCAAGCATCCAAGGAGGGGGAGGTTTCAAGAGAAGGAGTTCTCGTTGCAATTAGGGGATAGCCGTGTGGATCAACGTTAGAGGACATCAACAACATTGAGGTTTTCAAGTGATCTAAGGTAATCCTAATCTCCAATAGTCGTGTTATTAAGTTATCCTAATCCCCATTAGTTGTTGTAACGAGTAATCCTGAAGCTCATGAACATTATAAATTGTTAAGAATTCTTATGAGCACCGTAAAGAGTTACGGATTAATAATAATAACTAACGTAATGAGTTAAGGTTAATAATTCATGAGGACTGTAAGGAGTTACGAGTTTCCGCAACGATTAAACAAAATTTTTGTTTTCAATCTCATGAAACTTTACATAAAAGTCATGTAATAGGCAAAATTAACTAACAGGGGAGGCATCCTAGCTCCTGGGTGCCTAAGTAAACGCCTGAGGATAATAGACGGCTCGCCCTTCCCAACATTAGTATCACCTAGGAGGAAGGGAGATTTTACCCTGCCCTTAGATTGTGGATGAACCCAACCCCTTTCCTATTTTTTTGTTTTTTTTGAAAGGAAGTCCAAATCGATGTGGAATAAAATATTTCAATTAGTATGGCGCAAATATTTCGATCCCATAATTTTTGAAAACATTGGAACACATTAAATTTGAAAAAAAAGAATACATTCAATCAAAATACATACTCGTAATTTTAAACTTTACAATTTTTCTTTTAAAAATTATTATAATTTTAAATTTAATAGAAAACCTTAAAATCATACACACACAATTTAATCATGTTCGTCATAGAATTAAAGACCAACTTGTAGGGGATAGATTTATTTAAGCACTTCATTGTGTTGTAATTTTTTACAACTTAATGGTTCTATCTCAACTGACTTTTCAAACACTATGTCAAACGAGTGCCCATGAGGAAAAAAGTCACTTCTGCCACCGCTATCTCAAACACAAATCACATATACAATCTGATTTTTAGAAAAAAGCCCATTAAGAAAAGTCTAACGAAAAAAATCACTTCTACCACCTCTAGGGGTGAGCAAATCAAAACCGAAAACCGAACTCGGTTTTTCAGTTCGGTTCAGTTTTTTCGGTTTTTCAGTTCGGTTCAGTTTTTTAAACTAGCTTAGTTCGGTTTTTGCAACAACAAAAAAATCGGTTAAAATCGAAAAAACGATTTTTTGTTGTTGAAATAACCGAAATTAATTAAAACGACGATGCATATGTATGAGCCAGAGCCAACCTTATGAGTCATGACCCTTGACCCACCTCAACTGAAGACCAGTACCAGACGTCCAGACCCAACCCAATTCCTCTTTCCATCATTATTCCATGTTTTGATTTTAAAATCTGCAACCTATTGTCATACAAGTAAAAATTGATATATACCAGGTGCTTCATGTAAAGTATACTATAGTCAGATTGCACTTAATAATCAATATTGTAGATTGATTCAGCAAAAAAAAAAAAAGTAGATTGACCATTTTACAGAATTAACACAAACAAAAAGGCCCAATTTAAACCCAAAAACCAAATTAACCGAAAAACCGAACCGAAATATTTCAGTTTTTCGGTTCTTCGGTTTTTAAAATGTGTATATTTTGGTTTTTCGGTTAAAACTGAATGCTCACCCCTAACCACCGCTATCTCAAACGGCCTGAATTGTCATTTCTTTAAATGAGTTTTTAGGTGAAAAGTTACCTTTAAGAAGAAGTCAATTCAGTGTGTTATGACTTTTGTCCTATTTTAAAAATTATCAAAGTCAAATGAGACTGGAGAGAGGCCAAGTGGGAACTATCAAGTTGATCCAACCTCACTTGCATCTCTGGAATCACCACTCTTGTAGCTGTGGTCCTGACGCCTAACTCCTAACTCCTAACTCCAGACTTGGTTGGCTACCTATCACTCAAACAGAGAGGAAAAGACTAAAGAGGGCAAAGTATGTAGTCGAAGAAGAAGAAGAAATGAGCCAGAAGCAGCATCCTAGTTTCATGAGATTATCGTGAAGCAAAAGGCAACCTTGGGCAAAAATCCATTGGCACCCCAAAATTCCATCTTGCGCCTAATACCACATAAAATATTTGTTCAAACATTAATATAACCAAAAAGCCTCCAACTTTGGTTGGTCCATACTTGACATGGGGTGTTTCATTTTGGTTTTCCAGCTCGTGATGAGATAGAAAGCAACAAGCTTTCGATAGCGACGGCTGCTCTGTCAGCTTTTGTCTGCCAAGCGTGGTGGAAGATTAGAGGCGCTATCAAACAAGAAGAAAAATAACTCATCCCATTGTACGGTAAGTAAAGTGAATCATTGTTTATTAACGCCCGTTTGGATTAGCGGTGCAATAAAAGTGTTTTTTTTTTTCTTTTCCCAATCTCACTTTTATATTTTTATAAATTTAAAGTAAGATTGTAAATGTGATTTATATTGAATTGGTGATGATATAAGCCCATTTGCACTATAATAAATAGATCTTCTAGTGACTAAAGCTAATTTGAAAAATGCCAACCCAAACACTATATTTTATTTTCACCATATTTTTTTCCCCTTCCTATCATGTTTTTTCAACCTCCATCGTTCTCCCAAACAAACCTCTACGTAATCATACTATCTCATTATTGAAGCTACGGTGCAAGTGAATTTTACTGGGGAAAATTTTAGCCAGCCCATGAAGATATTTTATTTTAGTTTACTCAAAACATTTTGCAATTTTATTACGCCTCTTTTAAGTAAAAATAAAATTAAGTTTTTTTAGTTCAAAAACAATTATGCCCTTCCTTAATTATTTCATAAGAGTATTTATAAGATAAAAGTAAACATTTACAACACAAATAAAAATAATTAAAAGAAACCAATAAGTTAAAAAGAACATTATAGTCACTTACAAAATTGACAAAAAAAAATTACAAGATAAATAAAGAGAATTAAAATAACACAAGGAATTAAAAATATTTTAGTCATTTTTTAAAAAAAATATGAAAATTCATAAGATAAATAAATTATTTAAAACATGGGCATTGAATTTAATTTTGACGTAAAAGGTACAGTGAAATTTCAGTTTTTTTACCGCCCATATTTATGATGACTATACTTTTTGGCCATCCGCCCATATTTATGCTTCATAACTACACGTAATACATTGAATTATATGCGTTTTTAAGTTTTAAGCAGATTCTCCTTGTGAAATCTTTGCCTACTGCCTAGTTGTCTCTGGGGTAGTTGGCACTTGGCAATTTAACTTTGTCCTTTTGATGGACCTTCCTAGGCACTCTCTCTCTCTCGCTTTCTTCCTCAGTTGTTCTGTTCTTTCACTTCACGGATAGCCAAAAAAGTATAGTCATCATAAGTTGCTCTCAATCCTTCCATTTCCTGATTTCCATATGCATTGACTGCAACCACTCTCTTCTTCTGTCTTTTGCGCACACGAGAGGGAGTTTGCTAAAAGCCTTCTGGAGATCAAACTAACTGAGCGAAGAAGAACAGATAAGAATAAAAAAGAGGCATGAATGATTCTGCAAGTTTTGAGGCAGAGGACTCTCAGTTCGTTGAAGTTGATCCCACTGGAAGATATGGAAGAGTATATACTGAATACTCTCTCTTTTACTCACCCTTGCCTCGCTCTTTCTATAATTTTTTTGTTCCTCCGTTTTGATTCTGGGTTTTTTAACTTTGTGTTGGCAGTATAACGAAGTTCTTGGCAAAGGGGCTTCGAAGACAGTGTACGAATAATCCTACTTAGAATCTGCTTTGGTTTGAAGTGAGCTTGTTTGAACTTTTCATTTTAATTCTTGTTAATATGTGGGTGTATTCGTTTGTGCAGTTACAGAGCATTCGATGAGTATGAAGGGAGAGAAGTAGCATGGAATCAAGTGAAGCTCTACGATTTTCTGCAGAATCCTGAAGATCTTGAGAGATTATACTGTGAAATTCATCTTCTCAAGACCTTGAAACACAAAAGCATCATGAAGTTCTATACTTCCTGGGTTGATACTACTAATAGGCATATTAACTTCGTCACTGAGATGTTCACCTCTGGCACTCTCAGACAGTAAGCCTTTTTCACAACTACTATATATATATATATATTCGCAGGTCCTTTTTGGTATTCTTTTACTAACTCTAGATGTTGAATAATTTCAATTTTTTTTTGTCTGAGCAGGTACAGGTTGAAACACAAAAGAGTTAACATTAGAGCTGTGAAGCATTGGTGCAGGCAGATTTTGGAAGGGCTCCTTTATCTTCATAGTCATGATCCTCCTGTGATCCACAGAGACCTCAAATGTGACAACATTTTCATCAATGGCAATCAAGGGGAAGTCAAAATTGGTGATCTTGGCCTTGCTGCGATTCTCCGCAAATCTAACGCTGCACGTTGCGTTGGTAGGTCGAAATATTTTCATCAATTGCAAATATGTTAATTTTCTTATGTTCTCAATCTTCAGGGACTTGCTCTAAACTAGATAGATGGACTCTTTGTTTTGCATGAACTCTTTGATATTTATTGTATACATATTTGTATTTTGTTTCAAGTGCCACTACGTTATGATGTTATCTGCGTATTGGACTCAATTAGTTTAAGACTCTGGTTTTCTATATGTTTCCTTCTTTCTTCTTTGAATTCAGGCACACCAGAATTTATGGCTCCGGAAGTGTATGAAGAGGATTATAATGAATTAGTTGATATATACTCTTTTGGAATGTGCATCTTGGAGATGGTGACATTTGAATATCCTTACAGTGAATGCACCCATCCTGCTCAAATCTACAAGAAAGTTGTCTCTGTAAGAACCAAAATTATATTTCGTTTTTGCTTTAAATACCCTTTTTTTAAGTCCTTTATTCATATTCATGTATATTACCTGCAGGGAAAGAAACCAGAGTCTCTCCACAAAGTAAAGGATCCCGAGGTTAGACAATTTGTAGAGAAATGCTTAGCGACCGTGTCCCTTAGGCTTTCTGCAAAAGAACTTCTGAAAGACCCTTTTCTCCAAGTCGATGATTACGGGTCTGACATGAGATCACTTCGGTATCAAGGAGATTGCTATGAAGTAACCCCTTTATATAGACAACCTCTTAATGGAGTTCACAGCAGTAACAACTCAATCAATGAGTACACTGATTATCTCAGTGGCTATGGACCAGAATCTGAGCTAACCAGCGAAATTGATCTCTTTGATAGTGATGAAGATGATAATTTGGCTGAAGCTGATACTGTAATCAAAGGCAGGAGAAGAGAAGATGATGGCGTTTTTCTCAGACTTAGAATAGCAGATAAGGAAGGTTGGTATATTTCCATCTTATTATTACGTTCTTGAAGTTTTTAAGCCTTTTGATGATTTTATTATCCATTTTTCTAGGTCGAGTTCGAAACATCTACTTCCCATTTGACATAGAGACCGATACAGCATTGAGTGTAGCAAATGAAATGGTGGCTGAGTTAGACATAACTGACCAAGATATAACAAAAATAGCAGACATGATAGATAATGAAATAGCAAACTTGGTCCCAGAGTGGAAAACTGGACCCAGAACAGAGGAAAATCCAGAGTGCACAAGTGAAAGTCTCTGCTTCAATTGTGCTTCTCGTGGCACCTTCTTTGAGTATGCATCATCAAACAGCCCATCAGCTAACAAGCTACAATTTCTTCATTGTTCCAGAGATGGCTGCGCGGCGATTCATGGCCGTTTTGAGGAGATCACATACCAAGTTGAGGGGTCTGAAAATTGTACTGCAGATGGTCCTCCTGCCGCTTCAAGTCAATCTACTGGTATTCACTATACTGATATCTGGGCTCAAAGAGATGAGCCAGAACCAAGTTCAGAAGAGTTCAGAGATATACATGGTGATAAATCACACGAGGCATCCAACAAATCAAAAGTTGAAGAGGATGAGAGAAGTATTATTATTGGGGATGATCAAAGTAATCCCAACTCAAAAGACACATTTTCTAATCAAGAATTAGAATGTGTTTTCCTGGACTATGAGAATGAAATTAGGCAAGAACTAAGATGGCTTAAAGCAAAGTACCAAATGCAGTTAAGGGAGCTAAGAGACCAGCAATTAGGTGGAACACCAAAACTTGCAAGCACTTCTCCTGATCCTCAAGAATCAGATGAGCATAGGAAATATGGAGGGGTCTCAAAGCTACCAGTAACAGCTCACTTGAAGTTACGGAACAATAAACCATTATTGAGGCTTTTAACCACCTGGAAGCGATTTTCGGCTGATGCAGAGACGAACAAGTTCTCAGCTTTGGCTAATATGGTGCAAGATATGGATGAGTCTGGTGGAGCTAATAGTCCTGTGCAGATGGTCACAGCTAATGATTTCTTTGCTGGATCTTTTCTTCCACACTCACTTCATAGAGCGACCTCTCTTCCAGTTGATGCAATAGATGTATAGATGCTGCTAAAAGTTCATACGCTCCTCTGTAAAAGTTGATTCCTTAGCAACTATACCAAAGAAGCTGCCTGTTTGCATTGATTAAGGGAAATCTAAGGTAATGGAAGATACTGAGAGGAGAACAGATGTAATTTCAATGAGTGTAGGCCCCATTATTTGTGAATTTAAGTCAGACATACATCATACAGAGATTAACAAACCCATGTTAGTCTGAGAAAATTTTCCTTTATGTTGTTCCTTCTCCTAAAAAAAGTAGTACTACAGTATTGCACAGATTATGATATAATAATACTGTTGATGAGATGCTTTATTTGATATGTGAAATCAGCATTTGGCTTCTTGAGGACGTGATTATCTGAAATTGTGGAGAAATTAATGTTGCGTTTCAAAGAAATATGGGATTCAACATTTAATCTTTTGACTTTATTAATTACTTGCATGCTAACTTTCTTGTATTTTCTCTCAAATTTACTCTACAATTTTCATCTTTCGAATTAGCTTGATGAGCCATGTCATATCAGAAATGGAGGGATTACCTTCCATCTAAGAAACAGGAAATTAAATTTCTAAGCAATAAAGACGGTCTAACCAGAAGCTCAAACCACTTGGCATTTCTTCACTTCCTTCCCGTGTTGAGAAGGGGCACAAGAACAAGATGAGACACGCTTTAGTTTTATATTGCCTTTCCCTGGAGATTGCTTAGCCACAAAACCTGAGCTTTTCATTTCTAAGGAAAACAAGATGATGCATTTGAGATTACTGATGTGCGGATCCTGAGCAGAATTGAATGGTCCCAGAAACAGTGTTTTGGTCACGTGGATAACTACCGCAGCGCCATGTGATATTGTTGCAGCATGTCCCAGAGGGCCAACTTGCCAGATATTTGAGGGGCATGGTGGGGATTTAAAGATATAGACTAGTAGCATGAAAGCCTAGTTGTAAGTGGGACGTCGTAGGTTCATCCTATTTGTAATTTTGAGCTATTAGTGTCCGTCTCTTTAATTCAATATATACACACACATAAATGCAAAAAAAAAAAACCTGTTTGAAGATTCTCCCATTAAAGTCAGGTGTGCGACTTGGGTCGGATCCATATTAGTTTATTCTGGTAAATCAAGTGGGCAACCAAAAAAAAATACACACACATATTGGGTCTGACAAGACATGGATGAGACAAGGGATGTTCATTTTGTTGGGCTTTTTTAGGGACATACTCCTCTAGTTCTATATAAGGCATTTCCAACATATAAATGGTGGAATCAGGAAATTATTTTAATCCGAGTTAAAAAATAAACATATTAAACTATTTACTAAATAATATCACATAACATTAAAAATATAAATAAATAATAATCAATAATTATAAATCAAAAGATAACACAGTAAACAAAAATTTTATGACGTTTGGAAAAAGACTCATTACAATATGCATAACTTTCAGGAATTATTTTTAGAAATATCACATTCTAAAGTTATTTTCTTCTTAAAGAACACGTCTATGATTTTTTGTCCATCTTTACTCATCTTTTTCAACCTACAACAAATTTGGTGACTCATAATATATATTGTTGTCAGTGTTAATTAGTATCTTATGTCACAAACATTAATTCTTATAATATTACTCAATTCACAAAACTACAACTTAAATGCGCATTCCACCTACCTCAAAATTTAGAGAACAGAGATATTAAGTCCCCCTAAGTTGCAATAATTGAAGAGGGATAAGTCCTGGATTTTGAGTTATTTATTAGTTATTACACATGTTCAAACATTTGACTTGGGGTTCATATATAGCTACCTGCCAAAAACGTGGCGGACCAAGTGCACACAAATCAATGACATCTTAAAATTGTTTTTGAAAAATAAAATAAAATTAATTTTTTACATATCGGCAACAAACTGCACCAAGCAACGAAAAGCTGGGGCCACTCAAATGTTTTTCTTTTTTTTACAAAAAAAAAAAAGGTTTTGGAGGGGTTCGACATCATTCCCCCACTAAGGTTAGGGCACGGCCCCGGACTCTTTGAGCACTTAATGGGAACTTACGAGATCGCCTACCAAAGAAGTCCCAGCGACGGCAGCGGGGATCGAACACACATTCTTTTGGGACTTGACCAAATCCTTTACCAACTCTATGCCCACTCAAATGTTGTAATAACCGAGATTCCTTTTATTTCACACTTTCTGTGAAAGGAGCGAGTCCTCACTCCACAGATAACCTGTTGTGGGCTTCCCATGTTCAACTTTGGCCCACAAAGCAATTTTTTTGATACAGACAAAGCAATTGAAAAGCAAGAAAAAATCACTGCCCAGATAGCAACCTATCATTACTATTCACTACGCTGTTTTAATTATTGCCAAGCTCCCTTTACCAAACAAAAATTATTGCCAGGCTCCTGTAACTTTCACTCTTGCCTTTTACCTGTTGCCCTTTAAATATATGAAATGATTCAGCAAAACCTGGCCTAACTTAAAATTTCTTAAAACACTGATAAATTTGGATTTACCGACCACACTAGTGCTCACCTTTCCTTTTTAGCATATGTATAAAGTGACAATGGTTTGTTTGGTATACCGGTGGAAAAAATGACTTGTAATTAATTGGATTTGAAAAAGTCAGATTAGGTAAAAGTCATATTCCCTCGACAGAATTCATTGATTCGAAGAAGGGCCATAAAGCATCTTGGTGCTGGTCTAGCTTAATTGAAGGAAAGGAAATGCTGAAAAAGATCTCCTTTGGGATCTTGGCAATGGTCGGGCAATCCGGATTTGGGAGGACAAGTGGATTCCAGTGTTACGCTCCTAGAGAAACCACCGAGCTTCGATAGCATTCATGGGTTAGTTGATCGCGTTAATACCCTTATAGTGGATGGTTGGTGGAACTTGTCTCCTATAGCGGATTATGTGCCATCCGATGTTATTGAGGCTATTCGAATATTAGGATTCCTTCTAATGACCTGTAGGATCGCTTAATTTGGACCCCCTCGCTAACTGAAATTATAGTGTGAAAGTGGATACAAATAAGAGAAATCTAAGCATGTGGCCATTAATCGTAAATGGTCCTTCATTAGTAATCCCCGAATCTAGTTGGAAAGCGATTTGGTCCTCAAAATCATCCCTTGGGTGAAACAATTTGTTTGGCGCCTTATTTCTAAGTCCATTGCCACTAATGAGGCCCTTGTTAAGAAAGCATTCAAGCAACAACATGTGTCCAATTTGTGAGCTTGCTGTGGAGACTATTGAACACTTGTTTTTCCATTGCTCTTGGACACGTTGTGTCTGGTTTGGTTGTAGTTTAGGGGCTAAGATTGATTGTTATAATGTTACAAATTTTAATGCATGGTGGTTGATGATCTGTGCTTCAAAATTACTTATTTCCCAGATATTACTCTTATTTGTTGGCTTTTGTGGCTAACCCGAAACAACAGAATGGGAAAGTCTTTGACCGAAGGAACCTAACCCAATTGATGTGATTGAATATGCTAGCGAGGGCAATCTAGAGTTTTGGGAGCAATGGAAGAAGTCGCGGAGTTGTTGAGTGGCTCGGGCATTCCAACCGCAGCGGTGAGTGGTCGCCGGAGTCCGCCGGATCTTGGAGGCTTAAAAATTAATTCGATGGATCTTATGTTGCCGGAAATGGTTGGGCAATATAGGAGTAATCTGTCGTGACAGTTTGGCTCTTTCAAATGGGGATTTGTGGACAAAATCAAGTCTATATCTCGCTTTATGACGTAAGCGTTGGCTCTCAAAAGGGCCTCATGTTAGCAATGATTTAGGGCATGATAATGTTATTTTTGAAACAGACTGCCTTTCAGTAGTTTCTTGTGTTAATGATGTTTCGTCTGTTTGTTGTGAATGGAGGAGTCGTAGCATACTTCATGATATTAGTTGTCTCTTGTCTAACAGGTTGAGTTTTCCTTATCTTTTATCCCCAGACTTTCTTGCGCTTAATGCTTATAAGGAGGTGTGTCCGATGGGTGGGTTCTTTGAACCATCACCTTCCTTACTTTCTATTCTAGCCTTGGATGTGTAAGAGATGATTTCGGTTGTGGATGACCTTACCTCTTTGTTCACCGCATCAGGAGTTTCTTAGTCATGACACTCTATTGGTTGCTTCTTGTTCTTTTTCTTTGTATTAGTTGATTTCAGTTGGTGGTACTTTTATGTATTTGTTTCCTCTGTATGAACTTCTGATTAGTAATACTATTCCTACTTCGAGCAAAAAAAAAAAAGAGGTAAAAGTCATATTGTGAAACGCGATTTATGTTTGGATTGGCGGTGATAAAAGTAACTTTTGTGATTTAAACTTACAGTTAATCTGAAATATTTTTTAGGGTATTGACTGGTATTAAAAATATACTTCAGGATACTAAACGGTACTAAGAAAATACTTCATGATCTTGAAAAATTATTTTAAGATATTGAAAAAATTATTTTTAATACTAGTCAGTGCCCTAAAATATTTTTTAGGTACTAAAAATATACTTCAGGATACTGAACGCTACTAAAAAAATATCTCATGATCTTGAAAATTTATTTGAAATATTGAAAAAATTATTTTTAGTACCATTTTAGGGTATTAGATGGTACTAAAAATATACTTCATGATACTAAACGGTATTAAAAAAATATCTTATGATCTTAAAAAATTGTTTTAGGATCTTGAAAAAATTATATTTAGTACTAGTCAGTACCCTAAAATAATATTTTTCGGCGTACTGAATGGTACTAAAAATATACTTCAAAATACTGAATAATACTAAAAAATACCTCATAAGTTCATGAGTAACTTTTCAAAAGCTCCCAAATCAACTTTTTAAATAAGTAACTTTTGGTTCATAAGTCTGATTAAAACAACTTCTCAATTAAACATAAAAAAGAAAAAAATTCCCATAGATACGATAAGTTGATCCAGTTGACGTACGAAACGTGCACAATGAAATTAGGGAAGCCTCACTTGAATGGGAAAAAAGGGTAATAACATTTGAAGTGGTATCAATGAATTAGTGGCTGTAAGTGAGTGTTGGTGATGATGATGATACATAGGATTTTTTATTTTTGTATTTTATATTTTTTAAAGAGGCCATGTTAAGAGCATGTCTGGTTTAAGGAACGTGAATTCTTTTTTTTTTCCCACCTTTTAAACACGTGTTAATATCATATGCAGCGACACGATTATTAGTAAGAAGAAACAATATATATTTAAAATAACGAAAGATTTATTACTCATTATTCATTTTCAGAAAATGTATTTTTTTTCCCATTCTCATCATCAATATATCTCATTCCCACTTCATTAAGGTCATAAAAGGTTTTTTACACTTGCATACTTCTAAAAGTCTTTCACTATGAGCATAGGCTTATTAACAACAATAGTAATATCCGGAAGCTTTATGGCAATAAATGGGGTTGACTATATGGAATGTTTCAATATTTAAAAAAAAAAAAAAAAAATCAGACAACAGAATTGTCACTACTATTTGTAGTCACTACCATTTTTTCACTGTTAGATCAGAATATCAATAGGAGAGAGAAACGATAAAGGTAGATGAGATTCTGATCTAATGATAAAAAAGTGATAGTGACATTGATAGTGACATTTTGGTAGTGGTATTATTCTATCCATGAAACTTTAAAAATTACATGAATGCGGAGATTCTAATGATGAAGAAAACTTACGACTTGTGACAAGATTCAGATTGTAAGCGATAACCTATTCATCTTGGGCCACGACAAGTTTAAGGATTTACGCATGCCGCACACATGATACTACCTTCGGTCCTCATTACGAGAATACTATTGTAGTGTAATTTGCACTACAAAAGTATTCTTATAATTAGGACGGGAGAGAGTGTATAAAAAAGGCAGCATATAATTTACAAATAAATAATTAGGATTTAATTAATTGTGATTTGAATTAACTTTTATTTCATTAGTAACTCTTTTTTGCCAATTATTTCATTAATAACTAGTCATACTCAAGACATTTCACTTGTTTCTCTCCTATATCCATTTAAAATAAAGGGTAAAGGTGCAATTTTACACATATACTTTACCCTCGGGAGCGCTCAGTACCACGAGTTTTTTTCTGGAGCAAAAGTACACACGTGGTTACGTTTTGAGAGCGCCCAGCACCACGGCGGTTAGTTGACCGTTAACTTGGATGGAAGTGAACAGTAACGCGGGTGAAATTACACTTTTGCCCTAAGTTTTATAAAAAAAAAAACTAAAATTACCACCCGGGGCCCACCGCCGCCACCACTGGCCGACGGAAGACGGCCGCGGCCGGTCGCCGGGGCTGGCTGGGTATTTACTATTTTTTTTTTTACTTACCATGAGCGTCCACGTCAGCGTGTCAGTCCAAGTCAGCGCTACGTCATACCACGTCAGCATTCCATCGAAGTTGACGGTCAACTAACGGTCAACTAACCGCCGTGGTGCTGGGCGCTCCCAAAACGTAACCACGTATGTACTTTTACTCCAGAAAAAAGCTCGTGGTGCTGGGCGCTCCCGGGGGTAAAGCACATGTGTAAAATTGCACCTTTACCCTAAATTAATTCAATATTAAAATCTTGATCATGTTACATTTTAGGTTTTGATATTAACAAAAAATAAATTGAAAAAATAATAATACTCCTCTTATAGATATATTTATCTAATTTGTGAAACTTAATGAAAACAAATAAATTACTTAATTATAGCGAAAATAATATGATGTCTTTAAAAATATTCACAGCGTTTTATTATATATATAGAGAAAATGATAGATTTTTTTGTTGTTGAAATTATTAATTCTCAAATTACATTTGTTACCAAAATAAAATAGTGACAAGACTTGATAAACACAACATTGATATCACATACGAGGAATAGAGATTTCGCTGTACCCTTGAAATGTAGATGAGTCTTATCCCTTTCCTAAAGTTTTTATATATATTAAAAAAAAAAGCACAACTTATTTTACGGAAAATACATGATTTGAGATTTTATAATTTAATTTTTTTTTCCGTCATTCTCTCATTATATATATCAATTTATAATTTATACAAATTAGTTTAGAAAATAAATAAATAAAGAGATAAAATAAAAAATATATTACGTTTAAAATTAAAGTTGACCCCAAACTAGGTGTTTAATTTTGCAGAGGTTGGCGTATTAGTTTAATTAATATTTCCTCTGGTCCTTATTATAAAGCACCAACTAGTAAGTTTATTTGGTCCTTTTTATAAGGCACCTGCTTGTTCCCAATGAGCATTGATTATTTTTTTCCATGTCTACTCCTAATTAATAAAGGTAATGAATGAGAATAATAATTAATATAATATTGGAGTTTAGTACAATTAGTATGGATAATATTGAAAATTACTTAGATTCTAGGACAATTTTATTGACTTTAACCACTTTTATTGGTTTGTGAGATAAGTTAGTTGGTGCCTTATAATAAAGATTAGAGGAAGTATATACGAAGTTAAACTAAATGTTTCTGCAAAATTATCATGGGCATCGAAAATCGATAAATCATCGTAATTTTTGTTGGATGCGGGCAAGCCCAGCTCCAGTTCATGTCATTTATCGAACTGTTCAAAGTTCAATGTTTAATTTTGGAATTACAGACGGAAGAACAATGGGTCGCTATTTATTTATTTATTATATTTTATACGGAGGCTCCTGCAAAGTCCGGGTACCGATAGTCACAATTCTCAAAATTTCTCTCTCTTCTCATATGGCTCGCGTCGCATGGCTCTCCGATCAAGTTCCGTCCGCTGTGGATTCGCATCGCTGATCTCCCTTCTTGGACAGATAATTCACTGCAGGGGAAATCGCTGAATTTTTCGACGAGGTAAGACTCATAAAAATCCTTGCTTTGCCTTTTTGGTCTAAATTGGAAATTTTTGCCAAGGAGAAAACTTTCTGCCTATTGGGTGGATTGAAGCCAAATTAATCTGGTAATGTGGCCTTACTTAGGATTTCTGAGTTGGATCGTTTTTGTTTCTCTTGATTTGTCGAATTTTATGGGGATTAAACTATGGTTTCGAAGATTTGAGAGGGTTTTTTGGTTTGGCTGTTTCATGTAGATGGGACCTGGGGTGGGATCAGCTGGCCCATCTGAGGTTGTGCTCAAGAGCAGGAACTCGTCGGGTTGTTTAATTGTTAGAAAGAAAGGAGATGCGTTACCTGGTGGGGTTGGTTCTTCAAGCTCTCAGAAGCTGTATGATAAAAAATTGGCCAAGAGACATAGTGTAGCCTCTAGTGATTCAGGATCAAGCGACGAATCTTTGATGCCTCCAAGCAGAAGGATGGATCCTGAGACTGTTCACGTCAGCAATGGTTTGACTGCCTACCAGCAGGGTATGGTTGCAGGGAGTGAATATGGGAGAAAGAAGGATATATTGTCACTAGCTAGGTTTAACAAGGACCTCCTGGTCAATAAGAATGGTTTTGAGGAAAGGGAAATAAAACGGAATAAATTGGATGCATTTGATTCTGATGAATATGAGGGTGTTCATGTAGAAAAGTCACGAAGGCATTTCGATGGTCATGGAGTTGGTTTTGGTGGAGGAAGGTATATGGGATCAATGCATGCAGGTAGAAGTGGCATTGAAAAGGAATTTGAACGAGGGTCGAGCAGACCCGTTCTTGGAAAAAGGAATAACTCTCATTATGACAGGACTGGCGGCTTGTATAAGGGAAATGATTTAGATCGTAGCAGGTTTAAGATGGATAGGGATGGACCTCAACTTCCGCTACCTTTGTTGCGAGAGAAGTTTGCTGGCAATGGAGATGAATTCATTAGGATACAGGGCAAAAATGGTGTTTTAAAGGTGAGAGTCGGTAAGAAGAAGGTGGGTGGGCCATTAGATCACTATGATCACCGCAAACATGTCGAAAGTCAACAGATTTTGAGGAGTGATGGCACTACTGCTAAGAGGAATGATCTGATCCGTTCTTCATCGAACTTGGAAACAGCGCTTGTTGCTGAGAAATCTAGCTTAATTCCAAGGCCAGACAAAAAGAAGATAGCGTCAAGAAAATCATTGTCAAGTAAGGATAGCAAGGGTGATGCATTGGATTCAGATAACAGTGACACGTCATCAAACCTGGGACGGAAAAATACCAAAGCTCGCAAGTCTATGAAGAGGATAAGTTCTGAGGATGAACAGGCTTCATTGCATGAAAAGGTCCTAACTACAAGAACAAAAGAAGGAAAAGCCAGGGGTGGTAGTGGAACAGAGAAGCAGAGACTGCGAGAAAAAATAAGGGAGATGCTGCTAAGTGCAGGCTGGACAATAGACTACCGCCCTCGAAGGAATAGAGACTATTTAGATGCAGTTTATATTAATCCAGGGGGCACAGCCTATTGGTCTATCATCAAGGCCTACGATGCTCTTCAAAAGCAATTGGCTGATGTTGATAAGGAGGTCAAGCCCATTGGAGATGGATCTTCCTTTGCTCTTTTTTCAGATGAGGTGCTCAGTCAATTGACGAGGAAAACACGGAAGAAGATGGAGAAAGAACTGAAGAAGAAGCAGCAGCAGCAGCAACAGAGAGATTGTAGTGAGAGTGATAGTGAAAGGGAACCTCATACTAAGAGATTTGCTGGCAACAAGCATGCTATTCATAGCTTTGATTGTGATAGCAACGAAGAGCGATTAAACTCCAGTGTAAAGCAGGGGAATAAGTCGATGAAAAATAAGATGGCTGAAAGTGCTATTTCTGGTGCTAGCTCTAAATCTCCTAGCCCTGACAACGAGGGCTCAGAAAAACAGCACTCTGGATGTGATCCCCATCTGCTATGGAAAGGGGAAGGTGAAAGCATGGAAGATGTACTCTCCTAATTTTGCTGCTTTGACAGGGGACTCAATTTAGAACCTGGCTTTGCTCTATATACAGGAAAACTGACAGTGCTTTCTTGATTCTGGGACCATGCGATTAAGCCTAAAACTTTAGTATTATAAGAAAAGGCTAGTAATGTTGGAGGGGTGGATGACAAAAGGTGGATTCATTGTGGCTGCTGTAGTAAAATCCTCAGTTTCAAAGATCGAGATTCGTGCTGGAAGCAAATTGCGCCGGTCATTTCAATATGTATATTTGGATTCTGGAATTTCTCTTCTTCAATGCCAGATAGGTATATGGAATAAACAGAAATCTTACTCCTACTACCACCCCCTCATGTTTCCACCCATCCGTTTCCATCATCCTGATAAATCACAACAATCTCATCCAAGTGGATCCTTCAAAACTATCTCTTCTGGTTATTGCGTGGAACTCTCTAGTTCGCCTGCAACAGCTGATTTATATCTGCCTCAAGCTCTTTTTTCCTTCTTCAAGGATTTTTATCACTGATTTTTTTGTAATCTATCAATGAATTTGAATGCTCGTTTGGTCATCTTCAGGACTAGAATTGGAGAGGTGAAAAGGGTCATCAAGGAAAGAAACCGATGTACGGGTCAAAATAAACCAGGATGGTTTTGGTTGCTGATATTTGTACTGGTTACGTTACCCCTTCTTGATCATATGCTATATTTTTGTATTAGCACTCGATTCTAGTTTATGTTGCTGGCTGCTTTACATTTTGCCTGGCTGTTTTTGATCTCTTTTATTCCCATCAAGGTAAAATAGTGCGGGAATTTATTTATTTATTTTTGCTGCGGATTGAAATTCTATTCATCCGACAAATTCAGTTCGAAGCGAGTCCTACTTGGCACTCGAATTCTACATTTTGCCGCGATATGATCAGGTAAACCATTTTTTTTAAATAAAACTACAAGTTAGTTTGCATTTCCTAAAATTTTAGCCTTCTGTGTTTTCATTGTTCACTTGATATTAGATAAGTAAAACGCTACCAAAATTATAATGGCGCCAATGAAGTTGATCGGACGACATGTCTTGAGTGTTCGAAGGTCTGGAACAGGGGTTTGAACTTTGAAAACTAGGGGTCGATTTGGTATATGTTGGACTGTGTATAGATAAGAATGCGACAAATGAGAAAAATCTTAATTTTCAGACTGGTATGAATGACAACACATGGGCCAATTACATGGATGATAGAAGATGAATTTTGAAGGTCTCGTTTAGTTTTAGAGGGACGCAGCCTAAACATACGTCTTCTGCGAAGAATGTCAGACGAGTAATAAAAATAAGTAAAATAAAATGATGAGACGGGGGTGAAGAAAGACAAGAAAAGATTATAGAGATAAGACTGGGGGAAAATTTTCATTCATATAGTATTTCTATGTAAAATCTAAGTATCCAACCTTTTGTGTTTAGCATATATTTATAGGCCTCAAAAACCTTCTAGGAGTTTCAACAATCTTTATTACTATGATACAGTATGAAACTATTGAAGGTTATGGCCATTAATCACAAAATGAAATCCTAAGAGTGAAGGATTATGAACATTCACTCATACAATATTTACAACAAGATGCAGCTTTTTCATCCCTTTTCCGTTGGAGCAGCCCATCGCCGGTTGTCATTGCCCTTCTTCTTCTTCTTAAGGAAAAAAAATCTGAAGTTAAATAACTTTTTGTGACTGATAAATTTAAGAAACTCTTCATACCTACTTATTTTAGGTTTTTAATCGGACTTAGTTGTCCCTTGGCCAAGCCAGGAGAGTCAGGGTCTCAATTATGGCTTTATTTAAGGGGCGAAACTTAAATCAAAGTGTTTATATAATTAAGTTTTCAGGTAGATTTATAAATGCATACAAGTATCTTAACAATTGATAAAAAAAATAAAATAAAGGTGAATATGAAAATTTACAAATCTTAATGTATATTATAAAAGTTGGCACAAAAACTTACAAGTGTTCTTAGATATATATTTTTTCAGTCCAATTTTTTTAAAAAAACCAGATTTTTTTTTTTTGTTGCCTTCAAAAAAAGGAAAGAAATCTGTATTCTGTGCCGCACTGCCTCCGTCGTTCCCCGCTTCTCCCAAGTGAAGCCATCATCGCTCACTTCCCTGGAAATACTAGAGGAGGAATAAATTTTCTGATTCCGAGAGTAGAAGAATTCGGATACAGGCCGACGAGGTCATATTTTCTTCTTCAACGAGGCTTTCCTCTGTAAGATCTGCTGCGCCCATATATTAGTGTGCTTCTTGTTGTCTCGCTACAAATGAGTGAAAGCTGTTTTCTACACCCCTTGATTGAAATTGGATTTTAGCCGTCTATGCATGTATTGCTGTGTTGTCTTCAAGTTTGTTAACATCCATTTGCGGTCGTCCTTTTGATTCTATGAATATCTTGAGATGAGATGTTTTAAGTTATAGCCTTTTTACTATATCTTGGATAAAGACTTCTTTTGTTGTTCACTTTTATTTCGTCATTTCATTGGACCAATAATTCATCGGAGGAATATGTAGACCTGCTGCTCGCTCAAGAACAAATATGCCTTTGTCTTTCATCACTTATTTATGCGCTGACCTCTTCCCAGCCAGATAAAACTTAGTTTTTTCTTGAGGATGGTTCCCCCTTTTGACTGGGTTCTATATCTTCGCTGAAGTTTCATTCCCCCCTTTTCCTTTGTCTCTTCTCTTCTGTCAAAATGGGAAAGATTGAAGCCGTAGTAAAATGTTGCACCTACTTTATATCTGCATTTCGTGATGATACCTGCCAGTTTCTTTTATCAACAGCAAAAGTGGAAAATTATTTTGTAATGAGTCTGCTCTGAAGATGTTACTGTAATGAAGCTGTATTCAAAGGCTGAAGTGCACGCAGCTACTAACAACTTGATTTAACAAGGCTTTGTTCTTGTCCCTCTCCTCTTATTGCTTTATTTTTTGCTAGATTGCTTTTGATTCACCAACTGAATGGAGCTATCTGCAACTCCTAGTCTTCTGAAATGCCCTTCATCTCTGCTTCCTAAATCTAGAGTTTGGATTTTCCAGAGAAGTCTTCTTCCCACTTCCGCGCATTCCCACCGCTCCATCTATTCAGTAAATCACTGCAATCTCATCCGAATGGATCCTCTCAGAACTATCTCCTCTCCTGTTTTGGCGGAACACAACAGTTCACCTATAACAACTTCACCAACTAACTCAGGTCTGTTCCAAACTACGTTTTTCTTCAAACGATTATAAAACAGTTGCTCGACATTTTGGAATGCGTGGATGATTTTGTATACTTGTCTGATCATCTTCAGGAGCTAGAATTGGAGAGGTGAAAAGGGTCACTAAGGAAACTAATATATCGGTCAAAATAAACCTGGATGGTTCTGGGGTTGCTGACAGTGCTACTGGAATTCCCTTCCTTGATCACATGCTAGATGTCAGTAATATTAACTCTTTTCTAGTTTATATTTTGTTTTGATTTTTTTTTTTTCAAGTTCTGCAATATGGGATTGAAGGATTGATTTTGGACGCATGCTAGAGAGGTTTATAGAGAAAAATACGCCTAATTGAACAATCTTAATTGTCAGAATCTGATCATGGATTTTTAAATGTCAAAATCTTAATTGAAAATTGAAGTTAATGGCTATCACGGTATCAAAATTGGCCTGAGGGTGTAATAGTTCGGAAACTAAACTTTCTTCTGATTGTTCAGCAACTTGCTTCACATGGGCTGTTTGATGTGCATGTGAGGGCAACTGGTGATACCCATATTGATGATCATCATACGAATGAAGATGTGGCTCTTGCCATTGGAACGGTACTACCAAAAGCTACATGATTTAATTTACTGACTTCTGTTATATGCATCTGTTTGAAACTAAAATTATCTGTTATCCAATGTTCAAGATCTTACCAGACTGATTTACGAGAGTGTATTTGTTCATTTGATTTCATCCTTTCTATGCGCATGGCATCTAAGCCATTGTGACAATTCTTATAATTAGATTGCATATTTTAATCTTTAAAAATGGTGGGCATTTGCGTATTAGCTTGGACTATTTAAATCCGTATTCATATGTGTTAGGAACCAATAGATGGTTGCCTAAAATACTGGTTTAAATAAGCACAAAGCAGAAGCACACCGATATATATTAAATCTGTCAAGAGTCACAGACTCATACAGTCCTCTGATAGAAGCTCACCACTCCTTATCAGCCCAGAAAAGGTTCAGGTCGTCCCTGAATCCCTCTTCTATTACAACTCTCACCAAAATGCTCAATGCCCTCCCCCCCAACATCTAACTGTAAATATAATCAAAATAAAGGAACTGTCACAGTCCCTGCACGAGCCACCCTAAAAATAGCTACTAAACCTACTATTACTACAAAAGGGATATAAACCAAAAGGGTCAACTCTGCATCCTTAAAAGGCAGATGGCCCTTTTGGATGCATTGTTTGTCTCTGTCTCGTAATCTGTGCGTAGACCTTACCACGTAGGGAAGGGTTCTTTCAATATGCTATTAATACTAATAGGTTTGTGTTACTTTTGTCTTCAGGCCTTACTTGAGGCTCTTGGTGATAGAAAAGGTATAAACCGGTTTGGTGACTTCTCTGCTCCACTTGATGAAGCACTAATACATGTTTCCCTGGTAAGCTTGTTGCATACAGTATTTTTATGATTAGTTAAAGGTTTAAGTTAGATTAATGTATATGAGTCCTTCTGATCCATCCAGCGTGCAAGTCCATTGTATTCAGCCAAAAAGGTTTAATAGCCATTCTGACCTCATTTATTTTCTCCCCTTATAAGTTAATTTACGGTTCACTAAAGCTATTTGCTCTTTTTCAGGATCTATCTGGTCGACCTCATCTTGGTTATAATTTGGACATACCCACTCAGAGAGTTGGAACATATGACACTCAGGTTGTGCTTAAGTCTTTGAATACTTTATTTTTAAGTTTTCCTTTTCCTGTCCTTATTTCATTCAATCACAAAGCCAGAGCTTCAAACTAATAGTTATTCGAACTTTTTAGTTGGACATGTGAACTGACTGTACAATTGTTTAGCAGTCATTATCCTCATACTTATTTCTGTTGCCTTTTGTTTTAATCTTTTATATCCTAATGCATTCTTGAGACATCCTTGCTTGCAGTTGGTGGAGCATTTTTTCCAGTCCTTAGTGAATACTTCTGGGATGACACTTCACATTCGGCAGGTAAAGAATTTAAATTTTCATCTCTTGTATAGCCATCATAAGCATTTCTTTGTGTTGGTATGAAAATGGAAACTTAAAGCTATGAATAATCTTCTGGACGTCTTTGCAAGCATATTAGGTTGCAAAAACAGAGATTTCACTTTATATTATTCTGGATGCATCAACATTTCAACTTAATTTTTCTGTTATATATTCACTATGCCTAGAGTTTATGCATATTCTACCAGACAATAAACTTAAGATGGTCCTTATTTCACTTTTAAAATCTATTAATCAAATACATGATTTTTTTTATTTAATCTTTAACACAGCTTGCTGGAAAGAACTCCCATCATATCATTGAGGCCACCTTCAAAGCTTTTGCTAGGGCTCTTAGACAAGCAACAGAGTATGACCCACGTCGATGTGGGACTGTGCCAAGGTCTGATATCTATGAAAACGGTTTTCTCTATTTTATGCTAAGACGAAAAGTACTGGCTTATGTTGACCTGCCACTAAGCTACTGTTAAAAACGGTTTGATGTTTGTCCTCTCTGCTCTAAGATCAGATGTTTGATTCTTAATGCATTTTCTGATGATAGAATGATGAATAATACTCTTTCTTTGTTAAAAAAAAAGAACAAAACAACTAATTTTCTCACGTTTCATATCACTCACACCATTTCATCGAGAGATCAACAACACAATTCCTGTTCTTTATTGATAAAAATATTCAGATTCAACATATGTAACAAAATTTCTGAACTGATGATCATGCTTCAATGCTTCTATTTGGAAGGCAGAATAACTCTGAAAAAAAATGTAGTGTGAACGATATCTGCCAAGCATATTAACTCATAATTGGGTGTTGTACGTTGGTATATTTTCTTAATGCATGGCTTTTGTGTTGGTACCTTTAAGAGTATAGATGTCATCGAGTCTTCTGTTTGTATGGTGTGAAAAACTAACAATATTATGCACCGTTTTGTATATGCAGTTCAAAAGGGGTTCTGTCTCGTTCTTAGTTAATTTCTTTGGGGAATATGGATAATTGGATCGAGTTACCAATATAAACGGTTCCCCACCACATTTCTTGGATGCCTTGCGGTAAAAGTTACTGTTGCTGTGCTTGGTAAACAATGTAATTACGTGTTGAAAGGGGAATGATTTATTGTAGCAGTAAATTATTCTGGTTGTTTTGATTAGTTGTTTATACTTTTATAGTATTAGTGGTCGCTAGTACCTGCCATCATGTTATTTGTTGACTTGTTTCGGAGAACATTCTTTGCTGGTACGAGTTGCAGTACTTGGTGAACAGCAATGGCCTGTTGTACAACAAAGGAGTTTTTTTTTTTTTTTTAAATTCTTTCTGAAATTAAAGTAATTTTTATTTTGAAATTATTTTGATGATGTTAAATAGCCGCATTAACACGAGCACAACGTATGCACTCTCATGTGAGATGACCTTACGGTCCGGATCCTCTCATTGACATTTTCTCATTGTCCCTCATTGTCTTTAAATCTGGACCATACATTTGATATAACTACCCATACCAACAACCTCATTAAGTCAAATCAATGGTTTGGATTGGATGATGAGAGATGAGGAGAAAATTTTGCTAATGAGAGAATCCTCTTCCATGACCTTATGCTTTTAAGTTTCAACGGTCGTTCAAGAGTCAATACCTCTTTATTTGTTTTTTCAAAAAAATCTTTTTTTGCCATCGTTTAAAAAAAAAAATCAATATAACCAAGTCATATGATATTAAATTGTACTCCAACAATGCATTGTACTTTAGTTGTTAGCAAAATAGAAAATAATAATATCCCAATGGTGGTTGGCACAAGTGGTAAGCGGCTTGTGTCGTTTAAGTAAACTCTCGAGTTTGAGTCTTGTGAATGCAGAAAAACCCTGCTGGGAGACTCACCCACCATAACCAGGTGTGCGACCCGGGTTGGATCTGAATTAGTCAGGGCGAGGCTTTGAATACCGGATGGGCAACCGAAAAAAATAGAAAATAATATAACTTCAAACCCAAGCAAGCAGCGTTTCCTTTGATGTGAGTGTGACAATATGATTGAGCTAGATTGGCACTCCTATTATTAACAATAAAAAAAATATTCATATGATAACGTGACACATGCGAATAAGCTTACGGGTAGAAGGAATTATATCGTCTTTATAAAAAAAGAAGAAGAAGAGGAATTACGTCGTGAGTCGAATCTATCTTTTCCGTTGTACTTTGATAATTAAAAACCACTGGACTAGGCCCTTGGGTCGTGGGTTCAATTCCTTCTGCTGTCGTTGAGACTCCTTTGGTAGGCGATCTCGTAAGTGCTCATAGAGCCCGGGGCCGTGGCCTTGGTGGGGGACTGATATCGAACCCCTCCAAAACTTTTTTTTTTACCAAAAAAAAAAACACTCGTCTAAGTAATTTGTTTTTAGTTATATTTTTATTTGAGTAAATACCCTTTCTGGTCCCTAACAAAAAACATGGACTCCATTTTGGCCATTGACAAAAAAACGACCCTTATTCGTTATTTTTATGGGACTAAAAAGGACATTTTAAAAATTTGTGAGGGATCAAAATGTCTACCAATCGACCTTATTCGTCCTTTTTATGGACTAAAAATGACTCTTTTTTTTGTTAGGGATCAAAATGGCATTCGTGTTTTTTATCAGGGACCAAAAAAGATATTTACTCTTTTTATTTCTTAACATCATAAAACTATATTCCAATTATTTTTATTTTAAATATTCAAATTAATGCTATACTTTATTTACGTAATTAATATCATAAATAAATATAATGTAGTCCTTATTAAAATGTATCAACTAACAAGTTTATTTGATCCTTTTTATAAGGCACTTATTTATTCCCAAGGAACATTAATTATTTTTCTCCATGTCTGCCGCTAATTAATAAAGGTAATGGGTGAAAGTAATAATTAATATAATATTAGAGTTTAGTTCAATTAGTAGGGGTAATATTGGAAATTACTTAGATTCTAAGATAACTTTATTGACTTTAACTACTTTTATTGGTTTATGAGAAAAGCTAGTTGGTGCCTTATAACAAGGACTAGAGAGTATTATGCAATTATTAATACACTGCATTAAAAAGCTAAAATAAAAAAGAGTTTGGTGTTCTAGTAAATTCTTGGGAAAATCCATATGGGGGCCTATTTAAGGTCCAGAAACCCAAAAAAGGTCATAACCACTTTCACATACCAAGAAAGGCCCTAGGCCCTTTTTGACATGTAAATGTTAGGTTAAATGACCAAAAAACCATTCTGCAGAGAGAGAAACCCACACTCCATATCTTCTTCCAAGACTTCCTCCGGTGTTCTCGCTCTCATCCCCGCTCTCATTATGCCCCGCGTCGTCCATGCTCGCTCCGCCTCTCCCGTCCCTGCCCCTACCAGAACATCGCCTTCTTCTTCCTCCTCCTCCGGCGAACAACCCTGACAACCCGTGGGGAGAAGTCTGTACGACGTTGTTATGAACGAGAATCCCTAGACCCTAATTCGAGCATCAGTCAGTCCCTCCCTCTTCCATAATTTTCTTCTTCCCTTTGACGACTACTTCACTTTAGCACTACGCCACTGTCTCTCTTCCTTCCTTTCTCATAAGCTTCGCCTTCGCATCGTAGATTTGCAGTACCAAGCCACCACCGTCATCTGAGGTTGTCTCCCTCAACTCCTCCCTTCGTTTTCCTGGTAAAATTTTGACTTTCTTATGCTATTTGGTCTTTGTTGAATTTGATTTAAGAAAAATTTTGCTTCGGTCCAAAGAGGAAGAGATAGTGGGTATTATTTGATTATGCCGATTGTGTGTTAGGAGTACTGTGAGTGTGGAAGAGAAGTAGTTATCGTTGTTATTAGTTATGTGTCGGTATGACTAATTAACACAATCTACTTTAGAGTAGTTATATGAGTTTATGATAAAGTTCTAAATTATAAGTCGCACCTCTTCCTGTTATTCCCTCTATTCCCATTTCTCCTATCATTGTAAGGAATAACATAGGCTTCTAATAGTGAATTCTCTTTTTGATTTGAATTTAGAGAAATTGGAAGCTCTTGAAGTTCTGAAGTTAAGATGGGTGATGAAGATGATTCCATTGAACAAGCTGCTGCATCACGTAGAGAAAGGCTGCAGGCGCTTAAAGCTGCTCAAGAATTGTTGAATACTCCTAATGAGGATGCTGCACAAGCTGATGATAAGACGAATGGTGATGAAACTATTGAAGAGCAGTATGTATATTCTAATTTCTAATTCAACAGCAGTATGTACATTTAGTGACTGAGAATCATGAAATTGTTTTGAAAGTTTAATTTGACTTGTTAAGAAGCTTTTGCATATTTAAATGGTAGAACACATTAAAAGATTTATCAAGTTCTGTTTGGTTAATCTTTCTGATATGGATTGGTTTAAAACATTTTAAATTTTATGTCCATTGAGTTCCATATGCTTACTTGCATTCATATGAGATGAATGTTGGTGCTATTAACTCTTAACTGACAAGTCTTTCTTTTTTCTTTTTTGGTTACATACCCATGAAATTTCGCAATTATGTTCCCCAGGACAAACAAGGGAAGCTTGCCCCTGCAGTGCTGCCGAAGTTTGAAAACCCTGTTGCTGCTGCCCCTCCGCCTGAGCAGGAGGTTATTGCTTTTGTTTCAATATGGTCTGTTCTTGTCATCTAGCAGCGATTTACTTGTGGTGTATCAACTCATGTGTTTGATGTCAAACTTGCAGGACCCTTTCTTGAATATTGCTCCAAAGAAACCAAACTTGGATTTAGGTAGAGATGTGCAGAAGAAGCTTGATAAGCTTGAAAGAAGAACTCAGAAGGCTCTTTTCAAACTTATGAGTTCTACACAAAGGGACACAAGGTTCTCCGGTTCACTAAAGAATTCTTCAAGCAACACATGCAAAGCCAAAAAGTGTTGTTCATCATTGAGGAGTCCCAGAAGTAGAAGATGAGACATTAGGTAGCATAGTTGTTAGGACACATTATAGTTGATCACTTACTTGTGTACACGTGCATATGTATTTATGACAAATTTGTATTCATGAGAATGACCTTCAACATTTGTATTTCTGTAAATTGCCTACTGATGCTAACTTGACAATTTGAATTCAATGACAAGAGGAAATTTTTCCTTCTTTTATGATATTTGTTCATGATATGAGAAAAAAAATGCAGCTAGAAACGCCCCCTGATATTGTTGTTAACACCCTCTGATATTGTTGTTAACGCCCACTGATATTGTTGTTAACGCCCCCTGATATTGTTGTTAACGCCCCCTGTTATTGTTGTTAACGCCCCCTGATATTGTTGTTAACACTCCCTGTTATTGTTGTTAGTGCCTCCTCATATTGTTGTTAACGCCCCCTGATATTGTTGTTAACGCCCGTTGTTATTGTTGTTAATGAGTACTGTTATTGTTGTTACGCCCCCTGATATTGTTGTTAACGCCCCCTGTTATTGTTGTTAACGCCCCCTGATACAAATGACTGATATAGCAGGGGGCGTTAACAACAATAACAGTCCCATTAACAACAATAACATGGGGCGTTAACAACAATATCAGGGGCACTAACAACAATAACAGGGGGTGTCAACAACAATAATAGGGGCAATAACAATAATAACAAGGGGCGTTAACAACAATAACATCGGGCATTAACAACAATAATAGTACTCATTAACAACAATAACAGGGGGCGTTAACAACAATATCAGGGGGCGTTAACAACAAGATCAGGGGGCACTAACAACAATAACAGGGGGCAATAATAACAATAACAGGGGGCAATAACAACAATATCAGGGGGCGTTAAAAACAATAACAGGGGGCAATAACAATAATATTAGGGGGCAATAACAACAATAATAGGGGGCAATAACAACAATATCAATAACCACTAACAACAATTTTTGAAGGTCATTTTCATCAATACAAATGAACCTTCCCACAAAAACAAATTTTTACAATTTTATCATAAATACAAATTCACCTGTACATAACAATTGATGGACTAAACATATGTCCTAAATACATTCACTATGTTTTTGCCTATAACAGTTCAACCTAGCTACCAAACAAGTTTGCAGGAATTAATGTCTCCTCTTCCGCTTGTGGGAGTACTCGACCAAAGACAACACTTTTCCCCTCGCCCTTTCACTTTTGCTTCTCCTTCTGCCTTTCCTCATGTTGTTTGAAAAATTCTTCGATGAACAAGTTGTATCCGGAGAACCTTGGCATCTTGGTGCAGATTTCATTATTGTTGCTTCTTAACAATTCCAAGAACTTCAGGCCCTCAAACACCAATAACCAATATAATAGGCGAAATAGTAAGGTTTTTCTGCTATTTCAGTCGATCAAAGAGAGCAACAAAATTTGCCCAAAGAAGAAGTTAGGAAGCAGAGGAACATAAACACACAGAGAGAAGGTGAATGAGAATTGGTTAAGAACCCAGTTTTACTTACTTCCTAATTCAAATTTGAGAATGAGTCTTCAGAAACGGTAGACGCGAACTAGTGGCTAAGCATTCTGAATAAGCGGGTAGAAATTGTACTAACTATTATTGGATTTCAAAAGAATGATTTCCTACAAAGAAGAATGGTAATTACATTTAAGATCCTAACTATTCCACATTTGAATGAAATGGTTGGGGAAAAAGCTGGATACCTAAATCGATGAAAAATCAAGATGGCAGCGGAGACAGGGCTGAGGCTGATGGTGCCCGTGGCTGAAAATTCATTTCTCGAGGAAGAGAAGTGGATATTTGAAAAGAATGGCAGTTTATGTGAGAATAGAGAATGAGAACTTTGCGCTTACCCTCCGGTCTTCATTCTCGCTTTGGTTCTTCCGATGAAGAAGGAGCTTGATGGTGTTCGATGGCTCCTTCCTCTTACTCTTCCTCTATTCGAGACGAACACCGGCGGCGTCTCTCTCTCTCTCTCTCGGCGATGATGATGGCTAGTAAGCAAATGAGTGATGGTTTTTCCCTTCCTCTCTTGCTCTCCCCATGCTGCAAATCGATGAAGAATGTTATGTTATGAGGTTAATTAAAGAGGGCAAAATGGTCATTTGTTGTTTAAATTTAATACCCATAAAGGCCCTAGGGCCTTTCTTGGTATATGAAAGTGGTTAGGGCCTTTTTTGAGTTTCTGGGTCTTAAATGGACCCCTATATGGATTTTCCCTAAATTCATCTCTTTTTTGAAAATTCAGATCATTTTTCGACTTCCACGTGTCATCTTTGCGTAAGATTTATGCCAATATTATTATTACCTCAAATTTTTAAGATAACAGATAAATGGGAACAACACATTTTTACAATAAAGAGTAGTACGGGCCAAATCCTAATCCTATAGCTGTTCGCCTGTTCCTGTTTGATTATCAAGATAGGTGACGCCATACGGTCGTAGCGGCATCTCGGTAACGAGATAGTTTGGAATTCAGTTAAGCAGGTTTGCATGTTTCATGGCCTCTTAATTTTCGCATTTGCAAAAACAACACAGACTTCCGAATTTTCATGTTTACAAAGTAGAGAAATTTCAGATTACGTGATTTGTTAGTCTGTATTTCTGGAACCTACGTGAATTAAAGAAGTCTATTGGTGCTAATACCTTTTCTTTGTTTGCAGACAGTAAGCTATCATCAATTATTCATCATGGCGGTGGAATGCTCTGGAATTGCCAAAGACGTTACAGAAGTGAGTTTGTGTGCCTTGATGGTCTCTGATCTCTCTTTCACGCTTATTTATAGTGTGTTGTCTTTTTCTTTTTTAGTTGATCGGCAAAACCCCATTAGTATATCTTAATAAAGTTGTGGATGGTTGCGTGGGCCGGATTGCTTGCAAACTAGAATTGATGGAGCCATGCTCTAGTGTTAAAGACAGGTACAGGTTTCAATTTTTTATACCGATATATAATCTCGTACTTTCTTGTTTCTTCTAGCATTATTGTTTTAATGTTTATGAATAGGCGTAAGTTCTTATGATTGATAGAATACTTGGTTCTATTGTATCTATATGACATACAGGATCGGTTATAGTATGATATCTGATGCAGAGGAAAAAGGTCTCATCACACCCGGAAAGGTTGGTATCCCTTGTTAAAGAACTCTCCCATGGGTTGCCAAATTTGTAATAATATGGTAAAAGTGTGTGCCTTGGAATTGAGAACAAAATGCTGTTACTTTGTGTATCTCTTGTGTTACCCTGCAAGTTTCAACCGAAATGTCATATGCTAGGAAGTAGCAACTTGTAAGCTCAATTTTTTACAGTCTTTTTGGTGTATCTCTTGAGTTGACAACTACTCTTTTTTGTGAATATGCTGTTCTTATATTGCGGAAGAGTGTCCTCATTGAACCAACAAGTGGTAATACCGGCATTGGATTAGCCTTCATGGCAGCAGCAAAAGGTTACAGGCTTATCATTACGATGCCTGCTTCAATGAGTCTTGAAAGAAGAGTCATTCTGAAGGCTTTTGGGGCTGAGTTAGTACTGACAGACCCTGCAAAGGGAATGAAAGGTGCAGTTCAGAAAGCTGAAGAAATATTAGCTAAGACACCTGATGCATACATGCTTCAACAGTTTGAAAATCCTGCCAATCCCAAGGTATCTTGGCATTTGTTCCATAATGGTTGTGATGGATGCTTGGCAAACAATGTTTAAAATATTTTATATCATCTCAGATACATTATGAAACCACTGGCCCTGAGATATGGAAAGGCACTGGAGGGAAAATTGATGCATTTGTATCAGGGATAGGAACTGGTGGGACAATAACAGGTGCTGGGAAATTTCTTAAAGAACAAAATCCTGACATTAAGGTTTGCTTATTTGTTTGATGTGCTGAGAATAATATCTGCAACTATCTCATTCATCTGTGTTCTCATTGTTTTCCTTCATCCTCTATGTAGTTGTATGGTATTGAACCTGTTGAAAGTTCTGTGCTCTCTGGAGGAAAACCTGGTGAGTTATAACCTGTGTTATGCTCCTTTGTTCCTTTGTTGATAATTGACTTTTTAATAATCTATGACATACAACAAGCTATAATAATTTTTCGATGCATGTTGCTTTTGAATTTGATTGAATAATATCTACATACTTGTATTCCGTGAGATAAGAACTAAGATTGAATTTATTATTTTGAATTTATATTTAAGCCAATTCATGGTCACTTGAGCACAATGATTTTTGGACTATTCTGTTCTTTCATCAACTTAAAAGATATCCCGTTAGACAATTAGATGGTTCCTATTTGGCTTTTTTGTTTGCTATCCTCTCTGGTAATTTCTACTCTATTATCAATTAGCAATTTTTTCTAGAACATTAAATTTGAGAGTAGAAGAACTCGCATCTATAACTGTCGCCAATGTGAAAATTGCCTTGGGAATGCCTAGGTCCTCACAAGATTCAAGGGATTGGTGCTGGTTTTATACCTGGGGTGCTGGAAGTCGGTCTTCTAGACGAAGTTGTTCAAGTAAGTCATTACTACTTTTAACCTATGAGTCTATGACTACGTTCCTCAAGAGTTCATGTAATCAAACTTAATACACCTTCAATTTATAAAGATGGATTTGATAGCGGTGGCATTTTGTTCTATCATTTGCAATTATTGAGGCAATGTTGGCTTAAACTGAGCTAATTTTGTACTATTCAAGCGTTTTCCATTGAAGCACCCATTAAATCAAATTCTAATTGTTTATTTTTCCTAAAGTATGTGGGGTGACTATTCCCTTCTCTGGTTCAGTACCTAGTTAGATGGCTCTGAAGTTAGGCCTGGCCTCAGTTCTAAAAGTGTTATTGTGAACAAATTATGATGGAATATACAATAAAATTGTAATACTAATCTGAATTTCGTATTTGATTCAACTCTAAATTAAGACTTATTAGTGGTTTAGTTTAAAAGAAAACAGAAGACTGAGATTGAAGTAATATAAAGATCGTCCTATGGTAGAATTTTTGTTTTGGACAGTCAGAGCATTATGTGATTTGTTAAACTTGAGATGTGTCATGTCATTTGGCAGATATCAAGCGATGAATCTATTGAGACTGCTAAACTTCTTGCAACTAAAGAAGGCCTATTCGTAAGTTCTTAACCTCTAAAACTTGCAGTAGTGAGCTTAAAGCTTTCCTCAATGGCTATTTTATTGAACCTCTTTTCTAATTCTTTTTTTTTTCCCTTTAATTATTTGTTCTCGCCTCATTGTGTATTGTTGTATTTTTTTCCTTTAATTATTTGTTCTCACCTCATCGTGTGTTGTTGTAGGTGGGAATATCATCTGGAGCTGCAGCTGCAGCTGCAATTAAGATAGCGAAAAGACCAGAAAATGCTGGAAAGCTTATTGTAGTAAGTTGGCTGAAAATTCTGGTGAAGAGATTTATTAGTTACATAGGTGTTCCCATATTTTCTTAGATGATGCATATTGACAACCAGAGAGCTCCTGATCTCTATAACCACATTAACATGAGAAAACACTGGTTTTGAAGAATGGAATTTACAAGCTCACCTTGGACTGCTTAACTGAAAATGTTGAACAGATGCAGTGGCGGAACTTGATGATGGCCAGCTGGGGCCTTGGCCCCAGCTGGCCCCGGCTGATCTTATAAAATTTGTTAGTATATATATGTATTCATTATATGATATTTTATTTGGCCCCAACTAATTTTTTTATCTTCTCTATGAATATAATGTTTGTTTCATTACTCATTAGGCTGTAAAAGGAAAATAAAATTATTGTTTGAGATACCGAAAAGGTTAGTATAATCTTATATATTGTTTTGATTTATAATTATCGGTTATTATTTATTTGTATTTTCAAGGTTATTTGATACTATTTAGTAAATGCTCCCTTTGATCCTTATTTAAGGAATCAACTAACAATTCTCATAAGTCAATAAAAACAGTTAAAGTCATTAAATTTGTCCTAAAATTTAAGTAATTTTCAATATTATCCCTATTAATTATACTAAACTCTAATATCATATTAATTATTACTCTTTTTTGCTCCAAAAAAATTAATTATTACTCTCACTCACTACCTTTTAAATTATAGGTATACATGAAAAAAATATTTAATGCTATTTGGAAACAAACAAGTGTTTTATAAAAATGACCAAATATACTTGTTAGTTGGTGCCTTATAATAAGAACTAAATGGAGTAATTCAATATGTTTATTTTTTGGCCTAGGCTAAATTTTTTTTCTGGTTCCGCCACTGAACACATGAATTAGTGATGTTCCAGTTTTTCTAGAGAAGAACCATCAAATAGGATAATTGCATGCTTCCAAGTTATTGATTGTGATACCTTTGATATGTGATATATACATTCTAAATAAACATTATGATCTCGTTTGTCCTATTGTGTGGGTATTGTGGCTTATACATGAATCTCTGTTTAAGTACATCCAAAGCTTATATGGATGGTCCTAAAGTGGAACAACGAGTTTTGTTGCTTGTGCCCTGGGCAGAATTGGTCGTTAACACCCTTTGTTAATGATAAGACTGTTTTGATGATACTATAATCATAACTATATGTGGGGACCACATATGTGTTGAGTTGCATTAAATCGTCTATATTATAGACACACACACACACACAACCCCTATTTGGCACTTAAGGTGTGGTTTGATATGGATGCAGGCGGTATTTCCAAGCTTTGGTGAGAGATACCTGTCCTCTGTGTTGTTTGATTCAGTCAGACGGGAGGCTGAAAGCATGACTTTTGAGCCTTAAAGCTTCCCAATTTGAAGGCTCTGAAGCTACAATAGGTTCTGATCTTGGTGCAACGCCGGTGATTCTATTAGTATGGCTGTGATTCTGAAATAAAAATTGGTAGAAGAACTATAGCCGAAGGCCCCTAAACTTATGTAATGTCATACTTTGATTTTCTTTGGCAGCTGAAGTCTGTTTTAATAATGTTAGTCGCAAGTTGCATCATTCTTTTCTTCTAAAAGCAACAAAATAAATGTGGCCTGGAAAATTATGTATTGCTGTTTATATTAAAATCCTAACCTTAAATTTTCATAGTCCTAAGTCTCATACAATCCTAAGAATTCTAAGTGGCAGGGTTTTAGAATCCATGTGTTGATCTATTATGTATCAAATTATCAAGTTTTTAAGGGATGGTTCCTTGTATTACAACATGGCCAACTAGGGATCAAATCTTTGTTGAGAAAGATATTAACATTTACCAATGTTCGGTTGGTTTAGTGGGATGAGATACCAAGTCCCTTAAACAACGTCCAGGGTTCAATTCCTAAGTTGTGTATAGAGTTGCTGGATTTGGAGGGTCGCCTCCATTATGAGCCTCTACATTACCTAAATCTGAATTAGTCTGGGTCTGTTGAGTTCCCCATGACATAGGGGTTGGTTTGGGATACCAGATGCGTAAATACAAAAAATGTTTATATTTAAATCTCTAATAGTGCATCAATATTATACCCAGGAAAAAAAATCAAGTCACTTTATGAACAATAATAATCAGCTGGATGCCTTATGGTTTATACCACCAACAAGGCAATCCAACTAGTTTTCTTGGCGACACAGTTTGAGTTAATATATCACTCTTACAAGTTATATATACTATTACTCTTACAACTATTACAATCATTTATTTATGAGGGAATGTTGGCCTCAAGTGTAACTATAAACAAATTAAAACAAATAGTAGTATTCCTCTGCATACAACAAATTAAAGGATAAGATCAAGTCATATGTATTAGATCATACTAACCCTCAATTTAATTAGTCTAGCCACCCACTCTTAATCCTACATTTTCTCCTAACCAAGTCCAACTTGGCACCAATGGGGGTTGACACAAGTGGTAAGCGGCTTGTGTCGCTTAAGTAAGGTCTCGAGTTCGAGTCTTGTGAATGCAAAAAAGCTCCGTTAGGAGACTCTCCCACCATAGTCAGGTGCGCGACGCGGGTCAGATTCGGATTAGTCAGGGCGAAGCTCTGGTGAACCGGGTGAGCAACCAAAAAAAAAGGTCCAACTTGGCTGATAACATCAGAGGAGACAAAAAAATTACTAAATGTTTGAAACTCTATCGGATGTTGTCCAGTGTATAAATATGTAAGATAACTACTATCTCCAGTCCTAATTATATGAACATTTGCATCACACAAGTGTTCCTATAATTACGACTGGAATAAGTATTTTTTTTTAAGAAAAAGGAAAAGTCACCATGTTTTGTTTCAAGTGTTGCGCATTGTTTAGAGTCCACATTATGTGCTTAGAGTTAGGTGCTTATTATGTGCTTATACGTCTAATTAGAGGTATAAACATATTTTTTTAAATATTGTATTTATTTAGATTTAAATTATATGCTACTTTCTGAAATATTTTTGGCACTCAGTATCTCAAATTAATTAATTTTCATAATACTGGTGTTACAGACAAATGCAGAATTAGAAATTAATTAATTTGAGATATTTGGTGCAAAAAACATATCAAAAAGTAGCATATAATTTAAATTTAAATAATTACAATATATAAAAAATAAAAAAAATATGCTTATACCTCTAGTTAGAAGCATAAACATATAATAAGCACCTAACTTTGAATACATAATGTGTACTCCATTATTTACGACAAACTATTTATCTAAGTGTCTATTTATGGCGTGGACAAAACATTTTGTCTTGATGGATTTTTCCAAACATAAATAGGGAGAGTTGGGTAGATAAGATCGGTGAGTTGCTTTCTTTTTTTGAACAATCGGTGAGTTGCTTTCCACCACCACCTGCACGCCACCCTGGAGCGCACTCACTTTTATATCTTACGCTAAACATTAAAAATCCTTTAATGTCAACTATTTGGAATTTATTGCCATTCACGCCTACCCCTTTCTTCAATTTTATTTATCGGTCGGTTGTGGGGGTTTTTTTTTTTTTTTAAAAAAAAAATGAAATTTAAAAAGTCTGAACGTTCTTTCCTTACTATGGAGTTTAAACAAGTTACCCATAGTTTTTCTCCCTATTCCATACCCTTTCATAAGTTCAATATTTATAGGATGTATTAGTTGCTCATGTCACGTGGATGGATCTTGTACTCTACATGGTATAGTGATAGTAGAAAGTGCATTGAGGCTTTTATATTTTGGAAAATCCATCTCATGATCCATATTGACAAAAAAAGAAAAAGAAAAAAAAGAAGCACATGTCAAAAAAGGTCTCACGGCCTTTTCTGGTATCATTTCATAAAATAGTAATAACTAAATCAGTCTCATTAACAACTATATCAGTACCTATTAACAACTATATCAATCTCATTAACAACAATATCCTAACAACTTAATCAGTCTCATTAACAACTAAATCAGTACTCGTTGACAACTATATCAGTCTCATTAACAACTAACGTTTTATAAAATAATATCAGAAAAGGTCCTGGGACTTTTTTTGATATGTGATTTTTTCTTGGACCCTTTTTAACATTTTTTTGCCAATATGAGCCTCAAGATGGATTTTCCCTTTATATTTTGTCTTTGGATTTTTCTATTAGTTGATGTTTGATGGGTACTAGTGTATGTGTTGGTTTTTAAGATATGTTTTTACGATTTTCAAGGTAAACATGTGAGAAGAGTTTTGTCTTAATTCATGAAGAAGTGCTTTAAAAATCGTTTTTCTTGGTTTCCCAAACAAGGAACGTAACTGGTATCTTATATACTGCTATAAATATGTAATTATCCATTTATGGATCATTTTATAAAGAATGGGATCCAAACAAACAAAGTAGTAATGGTTAGCATGTTGAGGGAAAAACAATTTAGATTTACTACTATTCTGGTGGCCGTGTAATTTTACCAATTGTTTTGTGTTGGTTATGATAAGTTTATTAAGCGTTGATAACTGTAACTTTTAAAAATGACTTTTCAGTTGTGATATACAGTATAAGAAACAAGTTTTGTCTTAATTTATGTGAATGTACTGATGAATCATGACTTCAAATAAATATTAAGGTGCATTTTGTTGTTTTGGTAAACTTTATTTGCAGCAAATTATATATATATATATATAATGCTATTGTCCTATTTTTAATTAACTAAATTTCACATATCAATGAGAGTTAGTCAACTCATTAATTATGGGTTAAATTTTTAATTTTTCCTTTATTTATAAATGGTCCCAAGAGTCAATATAAATAAATTGTTTTTGTTTATTGCAATTAATAAGAGCAAAATTGTAAAAATCATTATCATGAAATTGGATTTATATCTTTCATGGTGCAATTAAGAGACAGTGTTATTTTTGTTCTAAATCATAAATAATGTGATTTATTTATTAATTTTTTATGAAATAATAATTTTGAGATTTTACTTTATGAGGGAAAAAGAAAATAAAATATCATTTAAACTTTAAAATTTTAAATAGTGTTATTATCTATAAGAGTATAATAATTAAAAAAATATTTTAACAAAAAAATCACTGATTCTATATTTTAAAGTTAAATTGTTATTTTTCCATATTTTCTCTTTTACTTTATTTGTGAGTTATATGAATATTTTTTTAACTTTTTTTTTTGTGCAAAAAAATGCTAGTGTGAGTTATGATGAATGATACAAATGGAGGTATATTCATAATGGTAAGACAGGAATGGGGTGCACATTAGGTGTCCGTAATTATGTGTTCAATTATGTGTTCATACCTCTATTAGAAGTATGAGAATTTTTTTTTTTATATTTTATTTATTTAGATTTAAATTATATGCTGCTTTCTGGATTTTTTTTTGCATATCATCGAAAGTAATTAATTTTGAGATACTGGGTACAAAAAAAATTCCAAAAAGCAGCATATAATTTAAATCTAAATAAATACAATATAAGAACTCCTCCGACCTCTCTCCTCTCTTTCTCCAACTTCTCTCCTCCTGCGCTCCCAGTTTCTCTTTTATGCTCCTCGCCGGCGGTTTGTGCCTTACACACAAGCCGCCGGCCAGCTCCGATTTTTATGGTCACAGACAAGTCAAAGTGGTAGTTTGGTGTCCAAATCTTGGATCTGCGGTCCTGGTGTTTTGGAGTCCAGATCTTTGAGCTATGGTCCTCTCCCTCAGAGTTATGTCAGATGTGGCCTTCCCTCGTCCTTGTGGCGAGTCTTCTCCTCCCTTTCTTCAGATCTGATCTGTAGATGTGAGATTTATTTGTTTTGTTTTTCTTTTTTTGTGTTACTGGGTTTTGTGGAGGTGTTTTTGAATCAGAAAATAAGCAGATCTGTTAGATCTGTGTACAAATCCTCTTGGTTGGTTGACTGTTTGAACGTTATGAGATCCGACTATCATTTGGTAGCTCAAATTTGCGTTCTTGGGGGAAGATTTAAAGAGGTGTTAGTTGGTGTGTGGTCAAGGACACCGGATATGGTTGATCAGAGGAGTAGAAGTGTTCTTCAGGACATCAAGGGTCTTCTTTCGTTTGAGGTTGGGTTTTCTGTGGTCTTTACCCCAGGATGGGGTACCTATTTAACTGACTTAATTGCAGTTATTGCTTTTAAGATTGTGTGTCCTTTGGGGTGGGTTTTTCAACCAACACTTTCTTGCTCGTCACTTCTAACCTTAGACATAGAGGAGGCTGATCTTGTCCATGATTCTTCTTCTATTCTTACATATTTAATGTATGGTGTTCGATTAGTAGTGTATCCAGTTTATTTTGTGGTATCTGTTTTAGTTGTCTTTGTATTGTACCGGTTTGCAATATTAATATTAATATATATATCCTTTGAGCAAAAAAAAATACAATATATAAAAAAATAAAAAAAACATGCTCACATCACATCAGTATGTACACCTAATGTGCATCCGACAGGAATGTCCAGGTTCAGACTGCAGAGTGGTGGAAGGAACTGATGATGTCACACAATTCTCTGAGTGCCATCAGGTTTCGTACTCTCCCTCCAACCTCCGTATTTACTTTTTATTTTTTTATTATATATTTTAACGGACTACGCATGCGTTCATCCTTCTACACTTCTGTCTTCTGTGCTCCTCGCTCCTTTCCTCCGTATTTATCTATGAGCAGTATTTTTTGTTTTTCACAAAAAGTTATAAAACAGGAATAGAATTTAAGTTTGATGTTTCTGCTTTTACTCCAGAAACATTTTTTCTGTCACATTTACATAAAAGTGAGTGGGTCCCAATAATATTTTTTCTCTCTTCTTTTTACAATGAGACTTACTCATTTTTATGTGAGTGTGAAAGAAAAATGTTTCTGCAACAAAAACACAAATATTAAACCTATAGAATCATCCAACTAACATTTTCTGACAAAGAATAAATATTGGAGAATGAGGAATTAATAAAACACCAATTTTTAAGGGGGAGTGGCTTAGAAAAAGGTTGAAGCTGACTGGGTAAGGAGACCATTGAACAATTATTTCCTATCTGTAACAAAAATAAATAAATAAGTTTTTTAGAAAAATGAAAAAAAGTTGAAATGGTAAAATTCCAAATCAGATATAATACTTTTTTTTTTTGGTCAAGGAATCAGATACAATACCAAAAATTGGTAAATTATGACAAAACTTAATAAATAATTCACATAAAAAATACTTGATTTAAGATTTTATAATTTAAAAATTCTTAGCAGTAATATTACTTGTATTGGACATGAATAAATTGGCAGGGGTAATAAAGTCATAATGTTGAGCGATACTATGGTTATGTGATTTTTTTGGTAAAACAATAATAGGAGTACTAGTAAAGAGACACCTGTAATGGGAGTAGCCGGCAAATTCCTTACCCAGTCTGACGACTCCCATGTGGCGGTCACTCCCTCGGCCCCACCATCCTCTTTCCCTCTCTCTGCTTTTCTGATCTAACTTCGATTTCCGGGAAAGTTCACTCCCTCCCCCAGCCTACCCTTAACCTCCCCTCCAAACATTCCCCCTTATCCTGCGCCACCAACCCTACTTTCCGCGCTCCTCTTCATCACCCTACCACCCTACCCCCTAGGCCCGTGTCTGCCTCCCTGCGCATTTTAGCATCGCCATCCCACGTGTCCCCCTCCATCCCCTCCACGTCATCTCCCCTGTTTTCCTACCTCAACTCAACTCTCATTTAGCTTTCATCTCTCCCTCTCTTCCGTCTTTCATCTTCTTTCTCTATCCTTCTCCATTCCTAGGGTTTCTCTTTCCTCCTCTCCCTCCTACTACTGAGGTGTAGTTCACCCAGTATGGGGTCCATCCCCGATCCCGGCGAGTTGACCGAGCTGGCTCAGCCCAGCTTCGACGAGTTCCAGAGGCAGACCTCTCTCATGACCAGCTGCACTCTCCTCTGGAAGGAGCTCTCCGACCATTTCTCCTCCCTCGAGCAGGATCTCCTCAAGAAATCCCTTGCCCTCAAGTCCAAGATTCAGTCTCTTGACCACCAGACCAAGGAGTCACTTCACCAGCTCGAGGAGCGCGAGGTCACCATCGACGATAGTGTGGGGATCGCCCTGGGAAATGTCGAGATGAACAAGGAAGTTGCTCTGTCGGTGCTTCACAAAGACGACTCTCGAGGTGCTGATGATGATGAAAATGGAGAGGTTGATAATGGGGACGGCTTGTTGCTCAAGTTGAAATACTTCTGCCTCAGAATGGATGTCTCTGGTTTTTGGGGTTTCGTCGTTGGCAAGAAGAAAGAATTGGAGGCTTTGAGGGCTCAGATGCCTTTGGCTCTGGCTAAGTGTGTCGATCCGCCAAAGTTCGTTTTGGAAGCCATATCGGTGGTGTTCCCGATGGACAAGAGGGGCGACAAGACCGAGAAGAACAGCAACAACGATTTGGGCTGGGCTTGTGTGCTGGTTCTGGAGTCGCTTATCCCGGTGACGGTGGACCCTGTGATTGGAAAATCCAGGCTTTTGGTGACGCCGACCGTGAAGGAGCGAGCCAAAGAGATTGCTGAGACTTGGAAGGCGAGCTTGGAAGAGCGTGGTGGAATCGAGAATGTAAAGACCCCTGATGTGCATACATTCTTGCAGCATTTGGTGACTTTTGGTATCGTCAAGAAGGAGGACTTGGATTTGTATAGGAAGCTTGTGATTAGTTCCGCATGGAGGAAACAGATGCCCAAACTTGCTGTTTCCCTTGGTCTTGGTGACGAAATGCCCGGTATGCTTGTTGCTTTTTCTTGATGTCAACTATGTCCTATTCTACGCCCGCACTACTTATATGTTTTCTTCCGTTCCTTATGATTCATTATATGTTTGATCTCATTTTCTCTTCTTGGCCGCAAGAACTTTCATTCTGATTTGAATTTTGAACTATATTATAAGGCTACAAGTGTAAAACGAACAATTACTGCAAAATAATCTAGAGTTACGGAAAAATGATGAAAAGGTAACTCAGATTTGAGTGACCAATTACTCTTCAGTGATGGGTTTAAGATGAGAGCAACTGGTTTTTTGTGGGACTTTTTTGTGGCCGTGATGTTAGTTTTGCTTCTTTTCTCATCTTCTAGGTTAAAAGAAAAAATAGTTTCAGTTTCAAGTGCTGAGCTCATGCCTGGTCGCATCTCTTGCATGCTTGTTAAATGAGGATCTATAGTTCTAGCATATTGGACCCATTGGAGGATGATTGACTATGTGCTTTCCTTTGCCGATTGAAGTCATTAACTTGCTGTTATGCTTTTCAGATGGTACCACTTTTTTTAAGCGATTTAAAGATGCCTGGTTATTGTATTTGACGACAACCTGTTCTTCAGTGGCAGGAAAGGTTTAGGGAAAGGGAATTTCTCGTTTTGTTGTGAATCATTTGCCATGTATATATAAGTTATGGATAATGTGATTGGTGATCTCTTTGATTCACATTTGATATTGTTTGGATATTTCGAATCATTTAAGGAGGTAACACTAAGGCATGCTTAGGGTTTCAATTATTTTTGTAGTCTTCTCCATTACTGTCCCACAATTCAGCAAATTCCGCATTAAAATTGAGTGTTTTTGGCCCCGTTTTTGTTGTGAGTTGGATTTTCTTCAAAATATTTTTTACTCTGCTGGTCATGATGATGCAGAGCAAAGTCTCTTTACTTTTCCTGCATACGGAGTATCAGAGCTGTAGTAGTAGGAGCTCCAGTCTGGTTGTAAATAGTGAACCACTTTGGTTTTGTTAACAAGTTGAATCAATTATCAAGTTGGGCAAATGGGAAAAATTTTAAATGGTCATTATGTATCTAAGGCTCTAAGCATTCTGCCTCTGTTTTGTGTGTACTGGTCTATTCATCCACTCTGATATTTAATACAAATATTTATGTTGTATGCAGATTTGATTGGCGAGTTAATCAGCAAGGGCCAGCAACTTGATGCTGTACACTTTACATATGAAGTAGGTCTTGTGGACAGGTTCCCCCCTGTTCCACTGCTTAGGGCATTTCTAAAGGATGCAAAGAAGGCTGCGGCGTCTATTCTAGAAGATCCTAATAATGCAGGCCGAGCCGCGGTAATTTCTTCATTTTCCACATTAGTAATATATATCCTATCAATGTTTCTGTGTAATTCACTAGTTCAATGTTCACCTAAGCAAAACTTTCATCTGTTCAAAATAAAAGTAATGCCACTTTTTCCTGCCTATCTTCACATCAACTGTTAAGGTCTGGCCCAGCTACATAGATGAGATATCTGTTCTTTTTACCTATTGAACTTGTAGTTGAAAGAAGGGCAGCTGAAAGTAAGTTTTCTTTTTTATGTAAAGTATGCAGTTCAGAAAGTTTGCATTTGATACTGTTGTTTCTGCTAGAAGTGTTTTGAGTGTGGGAGAGGAGGGAGTGCCTTAGTGTGATATGTTTAAGAGGACTGATAATAATAGGATTCTTTTCATCTGTGTGCATAGCTTTTTTTATTAGTTTCATAGATTTTTTGATTAGTTGACAAAAAATGCAGGAACAGTGTGTGGTGCATTTTTATGCCTTCTGGGCTTTTAAAAGGTGGGTTTACTGTTTTAACTGACTTGTATTGTGGTAAAAATCTTCCCAGTACCTAGCTGCCAGAAAAGAGCAGTCTGCACTCAGGGCTGTCATCAAGTGTATTGAAGAGTACAAACTTGAGGGTGAGTTCCCTCCTGAAAATCTGAAGAAGCGTCTTGAACAGTTAGAGAAGGTCAAGATTGAGAAGAGGAAACCAGTGGCAGTCCCTGCCAATAAAAGAACGCGAGCAAGCAACAGCAATGGAGGTCCAATGCCTCCAGCCAAAGCTGGCCGTTTGACCAATGCATATGTATCTTCATTCCCTGCTGCTCCAACTTTTGTCAGGTCTCCATCTCACGGGCAATACCCAGCTGCTCTTCCACCATATCCTTCTCCACCTCACATGTATGGCAACAGGAGCCCCCCTGCAAATCCCTATGCTTATTCACCTGAGGCTGCACCAGCTCTCACAGGATCATACCCAGCTGCTCCCATGAACTATCCTGCATACGGTGGCTATGGTAATGGTTTGGCACCAACTTATCAGCAGGCTTACTACCGATAGACATGACAACCCTTTGAAGATAGTAACCACTGATATGACAAACTTTGATCTTATTTACTTTCACGATGTTGTTTGTAATCACTAACCGTTTAACGGTAGCAGTTATGTGTGTTAATCATAACAACTGTCTCGCTTCTTGCTCTGCATGGTGAGAGGCTGTATTTCTAATGTTGATCACGTAGTACTAGGTGATTGTGGAAAGTAACTAGGATGGCCAAGAAACACCAGAAATCAATTACCAATATTCTGATCAGATGTAGAAAGACTTGCTGTTATTATATGTTTCCATGTTTACTCTGAGCTTGAACTGGTAATAGGAAAGGAAGGTAATCTGTTTCTTGGCAGCTGTTGATATTGGCTTGAAATATGTGAAGGATAATCTTGTTAAGAGTTGAATTCCTTGTTTTGTTAGATCTTTCTCGATTTGTTTAGTCTCACTCACATGCTTTTCGGAAATCTAATATGATCTTGTGGGGTTCTAAATGCTCCTTTATGGATCCACCAGACCAGGATGACGAGGAAAAAGAATATTCACAAACAGGCTGTGATAGTTGAAGCAGAATATTGCCAGCTAAATCCATTTCGTGGTTTGTATTGCATTATGTGAGTGTTTGGGTAACACTCAAATTGCAGTTTCAAAACTCTTTTTTCTCAAGATAACAGTTTCAAAACTCTTTTTTCTCAAGATAAAACTCTGTCTTATATTTATCTCGTAAATCGTTAATACATTCATTACATTCATTTCCACACGCTGTACGTACAGCTTTGAGAAGTGGCCGTGTTTCTTCCGATAACCTCGTTACCTATCCATTTCATAATAAAATGGAATTGACGAACTGTTTTAGTTGTAACTCACTATCCATGTCATATTAAAATGGAATTGACAAGCTGTTTTGGTTGTAACTCGACACGATTCGGATTCATCGTAGTCCCAAAATTGAGGTGCTCTTACATAAGCGTTTTGGGTTGCATCATCATGCCATTTCCTTCATGGTCTATGCAAGTGTCCTTATCTTTAACCTGCAATCTGCAATTCCGCATTATCCCTCGACGGCGTTTAGCTCGTTTTGGGACCTTCACACTTGTGGGCAGAGAACTCATTCCGTATAGGATGATGATTATTCAAGTGGCTTTTATCTAAGACCATCCTTGTCTAACCATAATTGTCCTTTGAACGGTTAGATGTTGAAATCGGAAGAGTTCGAAGAATATCATAAAAAATTCCACTGAAAGAAAAAAATCTTCAAAGAAAGTAGGCGGTAAGAAGAAAACTGAGGAGGGTAAAGTAAAGATGGAAACTTTTCCAGAATTCACGAACTTAAAGATTAAAAGCGTTACTGTTGTTCATACTTCAGCCAGAATTCAGGTCATGCTTTCCCTGAATTAAAGAAGCAGAGAGGATTCCCACTTTCACATAAAGGCATATGAAGTTTGATCCGTAAGCTTCTGCCAAGACAAAAACTATACTCGTGCTGGTGCAGGGGCAACTCAGCCTCAGAGTGCATATAAGCTGATGATATTCATCACGTGATGTGCACTCCAAGTAAAGGAGAAGAGTGTAAAGGAAGCATCAACCAGTTGTTTAGTGATTGATTCTACCATTGCCATGGCATTCATGTGAAGGTTAGATTTAAATAGAAAAGAGCCAAAAAGAATCAGCCACATTTGACGCCGGGGACGGCTCAGTCGTAGTGCGTCCGATTACTTATTACTCCGTTCCAAAGCTTCAGTTTTGCTCTAATAGACATAAAAAAGAACATTTGGCTTCATTCCATTGGCCTGATTTTATATGTGGTGGACATGCATTATTTCACTCACATGGTTATTCAAACAGGCAGATCGTTCTTCATATGAGATTTGGGTTGTCCCTTCCTTACACTTTAAAGGTATGTTTGGTTTGAGGAAGGGAGAGAAAAAAAGGAGGGGAGAGGAAAACTGGTGGGTCCCACTACACTCAATTTTGATTTTTTTTTCCCTCCTCTCCTTTTTTTTCTCTCCCCTCCCCTTCCCTCAAACCAAACATACCCTAAAGACAAGGCTCAGTTTGGAGGTCCAATCCAAACCTAGTTTTACAAACCCAATTCTCGTTGCATGCTTATTTGATTTGCTTGTGTCAAATTGGGTTTTCCTAATACATGCAAAAGAGTTGTTTTTGCTAGCACAAAGATTCCTACGAAAAACGTGGGTTACATCCGTTTACATCCAATCATCCTTTGTCCACCATGCTTTTTATGTACTATGTCCGGAATATCTCATAGTATTGCCTGATTCTAACCAAACTGAAAAGGTTACTAGGCACACAATGCTTTGATGACAACATCAAAACAAAAAAGGAATTGCATAGAAACACTATCTCAAGTTCTTAACTAATATGTTCGATGACCGAAGTATATATAACCAAATCAGAGAACCAGATCCATTTGATCAGAAATAAGCAAAAGCTCTACTTGGGTTCAACGACACGAAAGCAAAGCAACGACATTCCCCAACTGAAAGCGAAACGATCAGTCGTTGGCGGTGGCCAATTGCAGAGAAAGCAGTTCATCCTCGGGAATAGTCCTAATGTGACAATCGGATCGAGGGTAGGAGGCACAGAGGAGTGCGTAGCCACGCTCAACGACGTCGTCGCTGAGCATTCCTTCGCTCTGATCGACGGAGCCGGTGAGGAGGCGAGCAGGGCAAGTCATGCAGACGCCAAGCTTGCAGTCGTGAGGGATGAGCAAGCCGGAGTCCAAGGCCTTGGACAGAATGGTCTCGTCGGGGTCGACTTCCAGCTCCCGCGACTCACCCCGGTGCTCGATCACCACTTTATATGAATGCACAATGGCCGATGATGCCAGACGGTGGCGTTTAGGGTTCAGGTGAAGAGCAGGGGTGGTGGTGGGGTGGTTGTGTTTAGGGAGTATGGTGGTCAGGGAAGGGGATACTGTGAGACGGAAGGTGGCCATGTTTTGTGGCGAAGCTGAGTGGTGAGTGGTGGTGGAAAGGATAAGGTTTCAAGATTTCTCCCGCATCATCTTCTCTCTTTAAACCTTCTCTCATCTCGTCCCTCGTCTATCCTCGCCCACTCTGTTTTCATAAAAGCTTAATAACGCAGTTTTAAAATATAATTAAAATTTCGTTAAAAGTAATAAATATATAAAACATGAATTATTTTTAAGTATACCCTTATTTATAATAATATTTTTTTCATAGTATTAATTCGGGACAAAAATAATGTAAACATATTAAATATTCGGACAATAAATACCAAGTGGGATTTATAAAAACAATTAAGGCAATCCAACTTTCCTCTAAAAAAAAAAAAAAACAGGAAAAAATATCATAATTTTGGTCACAAGGTATGGTAAACAGGTTAGGGATAATTTTTTATATAAAATATGCGTTTAATTCTCTAAATTTATATCAAGTTTTGATTTAGTTGTTTAAACTTATAAAGTATATTTTTCAGTCTTGTAATGCTTAGTTTTATTAATAGAAAATATTGACTTATTACAAATTTAAACAGTAACTTTACAATTAGATACTAACTCATACAAGGCTAAAATTTAATTCTTTAATATAATATAGTTATATTTTGAAAGAAGGAGTTGTTGATGTCAAAAGTTTAGGATAGACAACATCTTTTAAAGGTTTTATTTTGAATTTTTTCAATTTACAAATTTTAAATTAAATATTAATATGTCTGTGTTTAATTACAAAGACATTGCTTAAAATTGGTTACTCAGTATTTTTACTAATGTGACTAACGGTGTGAGTAGTACTCTTCAATCCTTAATATAATACATGTATACTTAATTTGACTAGATTAAAGAAGTTGGTTAAGTTAGTTAAATATGATATGTACTTCCTAAAACATCCTAATCACCTTTCTTAATTTTCTCATTCCCCATCTTCCTTGATTATTGCTAAAGGAGCATCAATAAGAGTAAATTAGAAAAAGATTGACAAATATAAAAACTTTGTCATATAATTAGGATTAAGATCAACTCCTAAATATATCTTATATCAAGGATTTAAGACACACTTATTATTCTTAACTAAATCCAACCACTTTTTTAAACCACATAATTTGATTATTAGACTCTTATAAATATAACCGAAGGAATATTTAGTTGTTGCCGTCAACAATCATAAGTGACGGGTGTTACTAGATATATTAGTGTCATATCAAGGATTTGCTATTATTATATTAGTGAAAGTTATAAGGATCTTAATCAAAAGTATCATAATTTTAAGAATGAATTCTTTAATAGTAGTAAGAAATTACAGAGACCTCATCCTAAGTTATCATTATTTTAGGGGCCAAAACTATGTTTTGCCTTTTTTTAAAAACGAAATTCATTATTAATATTTACTTTTAAGTAAAATAACTAAATGTAAACATCCTGACTAAATTATATATGATTAAAGATTTGGCAGTAAAACCTTTTTATTTTTTTAAAGAAAAACATAAATAAAAATATTACCACCATAGTAAGTTATAGTTCTTAGTCATTAATTGCCCCTAGGGGATTATCTTATAATGCAAAAACATCAAATTAAATGAGGAAATTTCTTGAGTAAGGTGGTAATGTCCTTTGTGGAGGCATTGTTCAATTTGATTTGGAAGCTTTCCTTCATGTGAATTTTTCAATATTTGTTAGTATTAAGTGGACCCGGCGAAATTTTGCTGGGAGGTTTAAATTTTCTTGGCCTATTGATTTCTGCCCTTTCGAAGACCGAGGAGACTTTAAAATCATCACGTTTATTAACCAGAAAGTTTATAAAGCTGGCAGCTTGGCTTTGTGGATTAAAGTACTGCGTCAGTTCTAATATTTTTTCTTTGTTTGCAGGCTCAGCAGTGAGCTATCATCATGGCGGTAGAAAGGTCTGGAATTGCCAAAGATGTTACAGAAGTGAGTTCGAGTACCTTGATTGTCTCTGATTTCCCCTTTGATAATAGTGTTTTGATTTTTCTCTTATTATAGTTGATTGGCAACACCCCATTAGTATATCTCAATAAAGTTGCGTGTGGTTGTGTGGCCCGGATTGCTGCCAAACTAGAATCAATGGAGCCATGCTCTAGTGTTAAAGACAGGTAGAGTTTTCAGTTCCTTAAACCGATATAATCTTGTAGTTTCATGTTTCTTCTAGCTTTATAGTTTAATGATTATGAATAGGCAAATAGCCTTAGGTTCCTGAGATTGATGGAATGCTTGATTCTACTGTATCAATATACGTTACAGGATCGGTTATAGTATGATAGCTGATGCAGAGGAAAAAGGTCTTATCACACCCGGAAAGGTTGGTATCCCTTTGATAAAGAACCCTCCCAAGGGCTGGCCTTTGAAACATTAAGTTCGTAATAATATAGTAAAAGTGTGTGCCTTAGAAAATAGTATCAGTTGGGAACAACATGCCGTCGCTTTGTACTGCCAGATTCTAAACTGTGGTTTATTTATGTGTGTTTATTTTTTTGTTTTGCTGAAGAGTGTCCTCATTGAAGTAACAAGTGGTAATACTGGCATTGGATTAGCCTTCATGGCGGCGGCGAAAGGCTACAGGCTTATTATTGTAATGCCTGCTTCAATGACTCTTGAAAGAAGAATCGTTATGAAGGCTTTAGGGGCTGAATTGATAGTGACAGACCCTGAAATTGGACTCAAAGGTGCATTTGAGAAAGGTGAAGACATATTGGCTAACACGCCTAATGCTTACATGCTTAGACAGTTTGAAAACCCTGCCAATCCCAAGGTATCAATCTAGGTATATGTTCCCTAATGGTTTGTGATGGATGCTTGACGAAGATTATTTAAAATATTTTATATGATGTTAGATACATTATGAAACCACTGGCCCGGAGATATGGAAAGGCACTGGAGGGAAAATTGATGCATTTGTAGCTGGGATAGGTACTGGTGGCACATTCACAGGTGCTGGGAAATTTCTTATAGGACAAAATCCCAACATTAAGGTTAGCTTGTTTGATGTGCTTAGCAGAATAAATATCTGAGTCATCAATTTCTTAGAAAATGGAGGATAACTTGTCATGGCTGCAACTATTTCATGCATTTGTGTTCTCTTTGTTTCCTTCCTCTTTATGTAGTTATATGGTGTCGAACCCACTGAAAGTCCTGTGCTTGCTGGAGGAAAGTCTGGTGAGTTATAACCTTTGTTATGCTCCTTTGTCCATATTTGACAATATTCTATCCCATACAAGCCATAATAATTTCGCCATGCATGTTGCTTTTGAATTTTATTGAATGGCATATAGGCATTTCTATACCATAGGATTAGAGTGTATTGACCTTTCAAAAGTGATTTCCTACGAACCACTTTTCAATTGAACCACATTCCTCTTACTAAATTTCAGGAAGGAGTGAGCTTCCTTTGGTCCTACTTAGCTATATCATTTAGTGGGATTATCAGTTCGTTTTCCTGATAACAAAACAATCATTGAATTTATTCTTTTGATTATATCCTATTTGGTTTCTTTGTTTGTTATTCCCTCCAGTAATTTCTATTCCATCATCAGTTTTCTCCTAATAGAACATCGGAGTGGAAGTGCTTGAGTCTATAATTGTTGCTAATGTGAGATTTGCCTTGTTAAATGCCTAGGTTCTCACAGGATTCAAGGGATTGGTGCTGGTTTTATACCTGCGGTGATGGATGTCAGTCTTCTAGACGAAGTTGTTCATGTAAGTTTTTGCAACTTTTGAAATATGAGAGTTCAGGCAACCAAACTTAATTCACTATTTATAAAGATGGTTTTGATACTGGCGGCTTTTGTTTTATCATTTTGGAATTATTGAGGCAATGTTGACTTAAGCAAAGCTGATTGTTGTACTAATCAAGCTTTTCCCAATGTACCACCCACTATCATGGGCAGAGCCACATTGGTAACTATGCGGCAAGTGCAAACACAAAAGTTTAATAATATATATATTTTGAAGGGACTTTTTAAGAAGAAGAAGCACCAGTTGGTAGAATGGCACCTTGCCATGGTATAGACCCAATTCGAATCCCATCTTGTGCATTATTCTTTTCTTTTTGCTATGTTGAAGACTCACTGAAGAGTTGTACATAACGGGATCTGCCATCTTGTACTAATCTATCATTCTTTTTAATTGTGTTTGCCACAAATATAGGGGAAAAATTACAACAAAATACCCACTATTTCCATTTTTTATATATTTTTAAAAATTATAAATTAAATACATTTATCATATATAATTTCACTCTTAATTATAAATAAATCCTAAAAATAAAAATTAGGATATTATAAAAGTCGTTGAGCTCATAGGGGTATCACTTCTATTGTAGTGATTCATTCCATATTTTTAAGAAGCTCTTGCAGTATTTGGTTTTGGAAAATAAATATTCCATTCTTCTTTTACTTGATTCGAAGTCCTAAAAAGAAATTTAATTCTCCTATCGTAGACATTTTAAACTCACCTTGCATGATCTTAGAAAACTCTCGACACACTTATTTTGAACGTAATATGTTTAATAAGATTGATGATGAAGATATAATGCAATATTTTCAAGGAATGAAGAATCGAAGAATGCTTTTGTAAACGCTCATTGTAATAGCTCGCTTGACTCTTGATTATTATTTTTCTATGTTAAATTGAAGTTTTCTTTTCTTTTCTTATTTATATTTTTTTTAATGCATTTAAAATTTTACTTTAAAAACCCAAGGGCGCTGCCCCCGAACCCCCGACCCTCTACTAATTGTGCAAACACAAATAAAAATTTCTAGCTCTGCCCGAATATGATGTTTTCAATGATGTTCTTGCCTTGCCTTGAATGAAACTTGTCTGGTAAGGACCGACAATACTTGTCATAACTTGTTTAAAACGATTTGCAATTACTTTTGTAGCTAACTTATAAACCACAAAATAGAGGCTTATTATGGGGCGAAATTCACTTAACCCGCTTGGTTTTTCAACTCTGGGAAATAAGTGTACGAATGCATACGATTGATATAAGGGTCAAGAGAACCCCCCAGCCATAGCTTTTGAACAGATGACAGAAGGTTGGGGATAACAGTGTGCCAACTCCATTTGAGTAGCCTTGTTCCCATTCTACGAGTGGCATGGTCTTAGCCAACTGGAGGATCATATATTTAAATTTGTTGGTGATTTAGTTATATTATGTAGCCAATTAAGATCAACTATTATATTATAATGTGTATATATGTAGTAATAGTTTTGAAGGCCAAAAACTAATACATATGTAATTGTTTTCAATTATTGTAATAGGAAGCTTAATTACGAGTTGGCTTATCAGAGGTGCATGTAATATTATTTGGTTGTCAAACTCATTATCAGACGGCTAGTTTTGTTATAAACTTCCATTGATGAATGCATTATCAGGTAGTGCCTGTATTTTCTTAATGATAGTTAATGCGTTTTAAATGTTTGTTAAAATGGCTATATATATATATATATATTCTCAGGTAGTGCTAAAAGACTAACATTTACTTTCGTGGCTTTGACGATTATCAAGATAAAATTAAATATACTCTTAAACTAATGTTTTACCTTTTTTTTTTAGTCAAAATTTTCGCGAAACGATGATAAGAGTCACAAAAGAATTTATGGTGAAGAGAGGGAGGTAACTGTAAATTAGGAAAATCGGTGAAAGGTTACAGTTGAGAACATTTATTATCTGAAAGGGCATGATAAGTTATTATTAAGAGAATATACTCAACCACCAAACGCTTAGGTCAACTGGTAAGGGGTTGTCCTAACTTAACCACGGGTCCCCCGAAAGGGGCCAACCCGGTCTCGGTCCGGATTAGTCTGGAGCCGTTGATGTGCACGAAAGATGGCCCGCCCGAGATATCATATGCTCTAAGCAAAAATAAAAATAAAAATAAAAATTAAGAGAATATACTCGATCCTTAACCGGATTTTGTACCCAAAAAGCACCCGCTTTTTCAATTCGAACCAATAAAATTTTAAACATGTTATGAATATTAATTATATGTATATTCATAAATGCATGTTGGGAAACTAAAAGCCTAATTAATCGTTACTCTTGGTGTTAACTCTTTTTTTGATACGAAAAGCGAAACCTCGCTTATCACCTATGGGATAATTCCCATTACAATCCCGACATAAAACGACCTTCAACTCGTAGATGGTTCATAAATCTCATGATGCCCTATCATTGTCTCCAAACCCTTCTTAGCTAAGAAGTCCGCCGCTGAGTTGCCCAATCGGGGAGTGTATGAAATCTTCGTATGCCAATCCAATTGTAACATCCTTTGTGCTTCAATTATGAGCCAAGCATCCCTATGGTATCCGCCCTGATCAAGGCCGAGGAGCTCAATGCAATCCGTCGAATCCGTCTCCAGCCACACTTGGCGTGCCCCCGAAGCCCATGCAGTCTTCAACCCGAGAAAACATGCCCAGAGTTCAGCCGTTAGTTCATCCCCCTCCTCAAGATGGTGAATGAAACCCTTGAGAAATCTCCCAGCTGAATCACGAATCAGCCCTCCGCAAGCACTCTTACCAGTACCCCTAGAATAGGCTCCGTCCACATTAACTTTCACCCAACCTTCCTCAAAGTGGGCGCCACTGCCTCGAAAGCAGTGCTAGGGTAACACCTTGAAGATTAAGCCCAAAGAAGGTCACCATTCGTAGACTTCATGCACTCCATCATGGCCCGTGCACTAGCAAGAATATTCTCATTCAACGTTGTTTTACCCTCAAAATGAATAAGTTCCTCCGTCTCCAAATCCACCAACATATTATAGCGAACCGAGAGGCCCTCTCCGGCTTGCTCCCGTCCGTCCTGGATATTCCACCATAGCCATTCCGTCAAAGGTAGGTCACAGAACCCACGCCACCTCTCACGTGGCACCACTTTCCTCCATAATGATCGCGAGTGTGGACAATCTCGAAAGACATGTAAAGTATCCTCAAATCCTGCACCGCATAAAGAGCACCTTGGGTCCGATGCTAACCGTCGCTTTACTCGTGTTGCATTGGTGAGTAGCCCCTGTCGCGCAACCAACCAGAGGAGCATTTTACAGGATAACTGAAAGTTACTATATGAAATTAATTAAAGATACTCTTTTACCGATTGTTTTAAACATCGGTTCTCATGACTAATATTGAGATTATTATTGTTTTTTATATCTTATTTTAATCTCCTTTACAAGTTATTATATATTATTGATGTTGTTACTTTTAGTATGGTCAAAAGCCATGCACCTCTAATTTTGTATTCTAAAATTACACGACCAAAAGTCATATTTCTTTGATTCCTATTTTGAGATTACACTGGCCATAAGCCATATAACTTTTCATCTTCCATCTTATTGTATGGCCAAAAGCCATATACAACTTTTATTTATCCTAATTATAAATGGCCGTAAATTAGATAGATTTGATTTCTCATCTTAAAATTAATTGGCCTAAAGCCATGGGAATTAAATAGCCTGAAGCCATCAAGTTTTAATTTTGTTATTTTACTTTATAAATTATTTATGGACTTTTCGAATTCTGTTTATTATATGGTTCAATTGTTTGAGTTTTAGACCGGCGAAAACATCCCATGATCCAAGGATTTAATGGAACAAGTATTTTGTGACTTCTATTGCTACATATATTATATTGCCGATGAATAACAAAACATACCAATGAAAAGGCATAGTATAAAAAATTTAACCGATCAAGAAAATTGAGAGAGAAGAAGAAGAATAAGGGTGAAATAAAATAACATTTTGGGACCATAAACTTACAAACTTGTGAAATGTCATACCTTCAAAGCATATCAAACCGACAAATAGTGACTAATACAACTAACAAAATCCTAGAAAATATGATTCATATGGGAGAATATAATATTTGACAATTCATACCACCACCCATCCCTAATTGAAAAGGCATATGATTCATGATCTAACAATCGAATCAAAACAAATATAATTTTATTAAATAAAATATAATTTACAAAGTGAGAAAGCAAAATTTCATTACAATCACCTCCCATTGTTTCTTTGAGACAATGCAGATATCACAATTTCCCACAACCAAGATTTGAGAGAACCTATTAGAGAAAATGTTTGACAATAAGTTGTTACAAAATAAAATTTAATCGTAGATTCTACACGCTACCATCATCTTTCAAGCAAAAGAAATGACCAAAATCCCCACCACTTTTAAGCTTCAATGGCAGTTTTAGAAGCAAGATTTGAATTTTCACTAGATATATAACAACACAAATTGACAAATGCACTTTACAAATTGGAATTTATTACATTGTTCTACCAATATATTATGCTATGAAACATTGAACCCGCAACTCGACAAATGGATAAAGCTTGTCATCCTCAAACACTCATTGAAGAACTTCCTACATGCCACCGCTTCCACATCTATCTCGCCTTTATGATCATCTTGGCAATTATGCGTCATACAAGGTGAAATTGTTGTTTGGTTTGCTTATCTTGATAATATATTACATGATTTGTAGGAAATTTGAAGACATTTTTTATGTGGACCACTTCATTGACTACCAGAAAGATAACGTCAGGATTGTTCGTGATATTCCTGCATGGTTTACCGATAAAACACAGCCTCTTTACAAGCATAAGGTTTGATATCTTCCCGTCCCACGATTCGATCAATTGAAAATGTAGATTTTCGCTTTAAAAGAGATGGATTTATTGAAGGGCCGTATTTGGTTGGTATCCTATATCATCTATAGAACGATTTTGTCAAGTTCGATTGAGTTTATGGATCTTGTGAATTGAAGGATAATCAATTGTACCGCTGCTCATTAACAAGGAAATATGTTGTGTTTTTCAGACGGATCGTGAAAAACATTCCAAAATATGCACCAGCCCAATTTTACATTGACAATGTTCTCGCCTACCAAATTCAATCTAGGGCAATACTAGAACAACATATCAATCCTAGGACCAATATCATGACAGTTTGAGCACTATAACAACGCTCTTGGATGTTTAAGGAATAACAGATAATGCTCCTCAACTAACAGAACTCCTCAATAATCAACCCGATGGCATCAATAAAAGAACCTTGTAGTCTCCTCCAGTATTGCCCACATACTTGAAACCTGCAAAGAAACAGAAGAGGTGATACTATTGCTTGGCAAAGGGAGCAAAAAAAGGTACGCTTAATTTCTCGTAGATTTAGTAGTTGATTAACATGTGAAATGTTCAAAGATATAATTCTTGGCACCAAAACATAGATCTGTAACCTCCTCCACCATTGCTCACATGCATGAAACCCGCAATTTGAAGCTAAAGATTTGGTCCAAGATATTTCAATTTTTCCTTGAGATGTTCTTTACATCACTCAACTATAAAAAGTGTAACACCCCAACTTTTCACAAGCAAGATAATTTTTTTTTCTTTAAACATCATTTCAAAATGATCAGAGTAGAGCACCGGAACGATTGAGTAATCGAAATATATATTAAAATACCCATGGTAGCATGTTTCTTTGTTTAAACAATGCAGACAAGAGCGATTCAAAAAGTATAACAGAAAGAAGTCTTCAGTCGCGACTCCTAGGCGTGCTGCTTGTCCTTCTTCTCGATTCTCGGTCCACCCAATCCCGAAGTTGTTAAGAGCCGAGGTTCATGCATCGAACCCTGTAATCTGCTAACCTCATGATTACATACATCATATATGTACAATGTATATTCTTAGACTTTTGGCAATATTTACTATGGTCAGACATAGGATATACATAACAGATATGCATGGCAACAACAATACAAATGGATGTATAGAAAGTAGTACAATGGATGTACGACATGAGCACGCTCTTGGATGTACAAACAATAGACAAATGGATGTACGCATAATAGTACAATCTGAGTACAGTGCATGACAGACAATTGGCATGACAGACAATATACACATACGCATACAATAAACATCGAGTTAAGGTTACCAAGACGCGAACGCACCTTCGTTGATCGTATTCTCGCACGCTTACTAAAACTACCGCTTTGACAAAAACAATAAACGCCCCGTCGGACAACGAACGACAAGAAATCGAGTTTCGACGCCCTATAAGAGTAATATCACTTTTATTAGTGATTTGGTACTATATCTCGGCATTTTGGGTAAAAATTACCATTTTGCCCCTATACCCCTAATTGGCGGAATTTCGCCAAAGACTTCGTTACTCTTACAAATTTTCTTCCCGAATTTCGCTTAACTTCGACGCAATTATGATTTTCGAAATTCTAGACTAAAATAGCCCTATCATATGATATCTAATCATACCTTGAAAGATAAAGGCTATTCTAACTATCAAAAGAACTATGGAAGCTTAAAGCTTACCATTTTAACTTTCAAATTTTCTAGACTCAATCCCTACCAAGTTTTACCTCTTTAGGCATTTTTCAATGCAATGAGGCCTAAAACAATAGTAGGAATCTCACTCCCTACTTACTAAAACTATCTAACAATTCTACTAACTACCGAACTAAAAAGCTAAAGACCGAAAGACTTACCCGTTGAAGACTTCTGCAGAATTTCTCCAGAGCTTCTCTCTCTTCTTTCTCTCCCTAGAATTCGGCCAAGGTAAGAAAGGAATGGTGTGAGGATTCTCAAGACCATGCATGCCTATTTATAGACTTTTGGAGGGACATATTTGGCATTTTCCAAGTTGTTTCAAACCATTAGATCATAACAAGTCAAGATGTCAAAACCTTGACCCTAGATCCCTTTGGTCGACATCATTGGGCTGAAGTGGCAGCAAATGATTTGTCCAAAGTGATAAATCAAAGTTGCTTTATGCCAAAGACCGATAAAATTTCCCGATCGGCACTGATTTGCGTAATTTCGAGAAATCTCAAAATTCTGGATTTACAACTTTGGAAACAAGTTCTCACTTATTAGAAATGTCCAAGTTAACCTAAATTTTGATCCCATATAGGGCTCCAACAAATCGCTTGAAGTTTCCTCGAAAACGTGTCCGATCGCGTCCAGCTTTGAACGCATTTCGAAATTATCAACTTCTTCGTAAAATTCACCGATTCCAAATATGTTCAGATAAATTCAAAATTCCATCTAGATATTGAGTTAGAATTTATTTCCTTCATATCCAAAAATATGCCTGTCTGCATTTTTCCCTATTTTGTTTTATTAGGAAAATGTGCTAACTACCTCTAATTAACTTTCTAAGAGGTCACTTGAAGGTAAAAACTCACTGATCAATATTTTACCTTGACTTTGAAATTCTCATTCCTAGATCTCTAGATAGGATCCGTTTCCTAAATATTAAATTACTATTCATCATAATAAATTATATATTAAAATAATAACACCTAAACTTGTATACTAAGTTAAGTCTTTGATATTTGTTCAAATTCTTATCCTATATTCTTGGTAAGATTTCGGCTGACCAAAAAAATAATAATAATAATAAATATTTATTTTTTAATTAATTAATTAATTATTTATTTATTTAATTTTTTCCAAAAATTCCACAAAATTACCCAATTGGTCATTCTTGTATTTAGGCTCAAAAAAATACCTAATCTCATCCATTTTTCTCAAAATCTCCAATTAATTAGTAAATATGTTTTTACTAATTTTAAAACAATTACCACTAATTTTTGAGCTTTACACAATTATCTCTTAATTTCCTTTGCTTAAGCCTAAGTAATTAGCCGAAATTACTTAATCACTTTATTATCATTAGTTGATAATTTTCTTAATGAGAATGCCTCATTACCTCATAACTTTTACACTGGCACATTTGTTTCCATGTGTTCTGCCTTATCTTAGAAATTACAAGGGTATTATGGTCATTTCCTTACTTTTTGAGTATTCTTCTACAATTTCTCCAAGTTTGTAACTTAATAAATTACCTAAATTAGGGACAATATCCTTCGCTATTTCAAATAGATTTTTACTTGCCTCCTCTATAGCTTTCACAGGGTATTTATAACCCAAAATGTATTTAGGGACCTATTTGCAAATTTTCAATTGTTTTAGGGACCTATTTGCAAATTATCTAATTTCAAGAGAAATTACCCTGACAACAAGGTAAACTCAATACAAGGTGTTTGAGACCTCATATTCACCTATTTTCAATAGGTATATTTCCTAATTTTGATATTTACCCTAAGTCGATTCTCGGGGTATTACAGAAAGAATTGAAATATGGAAAGAATTTTTCAAGGGTCAGTACAAAGGGGTTGGGCATGAGTTATTAGAAATTTGAAAAGGAAGAAGGGGGGAAGGAACAATTGAAGTATAAAAGTACATTAGAAAAAACACAGATAAAAGCAGAAACCAACACCTGCAACCAGGACTGAGTTTTAATAGGATATCTTTCCATCACTGCAACATTAGAATAGTACAAATATAAAAAGGAAATTTTAAGGGCCGACGGAAGGGGTTGGGCATGAGTTATTAGAAGGTAGAAAAGAATCTATTCCCGTGGTAGCCATTTCAAAAGCTTGAAAACAATTGAGGCTAAAAGAGAGAACAATAATAATTGCTATGATGCGAGGGGTTCTTGATCCTTGTAATTCTTACTTGCAACGAGAGGTTTTAGGGCCGCATGAAGGGTTGGGCATGAGTTATTAGAAGGTAGAAAAGAATCTGTTCTCGTGGTAGCCATTCCAAAAGCTTGAAAACAATTGAGGCTCAAAGAGAGAACAATAATAATTGCTATGATGCGAGGGGGTTTCTTGATCCCTGTAATTCTTACTTGCAACGAGAGGTTTTTAGGCCGCATGTAAGGGGTCGGGCATGAGTTATTAGAAGGTAGAAAAGAATCGGTTCTGTGGTAGCCATCAATGTTCCAAAAGCTTGAAACCAGTTGAGATTAGAGCAGGAACAATAATAGTTAATTCATTTCATTTTATTGGTACTTGAACAAATAAGCTTATTCATCATACAGGGCAAAAAATTTCATCTCGTACAAGCATTCATTTTATTTTTGTGTTTAGGTCATTAGTGTTGTTCCCAATGAAAGCTTTAATTCGAACATTTTGTTCTTTTATCTTTTATCTGTTCTCATATAGAAGTAATATTTGTGAAAAAAAAAGAGAAAATACAATGAACAAATTATAAATAAAATTCATATTATAAAAATTATAACAATATTCTCAGCCACTTTGCTCCGAAACCATATTCTCCAACCGACTTTGCTCAAAACCACCTTCTCCGGCCGCTCACCCACTCAACTCAAAGAACGACGAACTCACCACTCCATCGCCGATAAGTGGTTAAGAGCTTCGTTTTTCTCTTCTCGATTTTGTAGAGCTATTATTCGAGACTTTGTTGCTCTATTGGGTTTTCTTTGCTTGTTCATTTTCGTCGTTGGCTTTGTTTTGGTTTGTCGTTTCGTTTGAAGGCTTTGTGAATGCTTGCTTTTTCTATCGTGCTTTGTGTATTGGTTTGATTGTTAAGAATATATGAATATGTGACAAGTATTGGAGGTGCTATACGATAAAGATTCCTAAATAGAAAATTCCAAAACCATATAGTTCAGGATTTAGCAAAACCTAAGCTTTAAAATTGATAATAATACATTTACTAATTCAAATAAATGTCCTAAACCTTATTTAAAGTGTAGAAGTATTATATAAGACAAAAATCCTAAATCCTTTTAAATAGAAAATTAAATTTAAATTCTTACAACAACCAACTAATAAATCAGTTTAACCAAAATATCCAATTTCCTACAATATAAGTTTCACCTAAATATTCATATTCATTATAAACCTCAAATTCAATCCATCTAATCCTCAATATAACCTCCAATAAATTATAAACTCAGGATATAGAAGACCTAATATTACAAATCTCAATTTTTCAATCTAACGCTAACTTATATAAGCATAACCCAAAAAATCTCCAAACCTTCACATAACCAAAATCATATCAAACTTTAATTTAAATTCCACAACCCAACTCATAGTTATATATATAGTTCAAGATTTAGTAAAACCTAACATTTTAAATTGATAATAATACCTTTAATAATCCACATAAATGCCCTCAACTTTATTTAAGCGGTAAAAGTACTCTATAAGACATAAATCCTAAATCATTTTAAAGAAAAAATTAAATTTAAATTATTACAACAACCAACTAATAAATCAATTAAACCAAAATATCCAATTTCTTACCATATAAGTTTCACCTAAATATTTATATTCATTAAGGAGTGACGAAGCAATGCCGAAAGAGATGTCCTTTCTTGCTCAACCGCACCGCCTCCTTCTCTTCCTCGTTCTTTCGCTTTTCTAATTTTCGTCTTCTCTATCTCTAAGCGGGTACGATTCCTATTTTCCTGCCAATCACGTCTATACTATTAGCCTTTCTTTCGATTTGGATAATTGCGTCTGGCTGTGGGCAAACTGTTTAATCTGAGTTTGTTAACATATGTGATTAGAGAAGATAATATGTAGAAAGAAGATGAAGAATCTCATTGTATTATCACAAAGAGCAATATGCTCATACAAATGTAATCCACAAGGATTATCTCAATAAACCCTAACTCTAGGGATCTAGGAGGACTTCCCTCTCTAGAGAGAGAGACTCAAATTAACCTCTCTCTAATATGGTGAAGGGTCCACACCTAACACCCTTGGTGAGGGCTCCACACCCAACACACTCCATTTCATTAGCTAAGACCCCTTTATATGACTAGGGCCCTAACTAATTCACTAACAACCCAACTAACCACCTAATACTTCTAACAGAGTTAAATGTTCACAAGTGAGTTTGTGGATAATTGCGTCCTTACATCGCAAGGTACTAGCAGCACCTCGAGAAAAATAATAATTAAAACAAAAAATGCAGGATTTTCTCGCGAGGTACTACGAATACCTCTCGAGGAAAAAAAAATTAACTAAAAAAGAAAAAAAAAATAAAATGGGTGACTACCTCGCGAGGTAGCTATTTAAAAAATTATAATACTAATTAATAACAAACAAACAAACAAAATAAAAAATTATTATTATAAAAAAATTAAAACAAAAAAAAAAATCCAGGACTACCTCTCGAGGTACCGCTCCTAGATCGAAAAAAAAAAAATTTAATTAAAAAATAAAAAAGGGAAAAAAAGAAATTAAGTAAAAAAAAAATAAAAATGGGAGAGTACGTCGCGAGGTAGCTATTAAAAAAATTATAATACTAATCAATAAAAAGAAAAAAAATTAATGATAATAATTATTATTATTAAAAAAAATTAAAACGGAAAAAATCCATGACTACCTCGCGAGGTACAAATAGTACCTCTCAAGGTAGATCACCAAAAAAAAGTAATTAATTAAAAAATAAAAAAGGTAAAAAAACGAAATTAAGTAAAAATTAAAAATGGGTAAGTACGCGAGGTAGCTCTAAAAATAATAATAATACTAATTAATAAAAAGAAAAAAAAAAATTATTATTATTATTATTATTAAAAACAATTAAAACACAAAAAATCTAAGACTACCTCGCGAGGTACTGCTAGTACCTCACGAGGTAGCTCAGGAAAAATATTTAATCAAAAATAAAAAGAAAAAAAAATCAACTAGAAAACAATAAAGTGTGGTGAGTACCTCGTGAGGTACTAGGATAACCTCGCGAGGTACTTTTTCAATATAATTAATAAAAACAATCATAATAATAACAAAATAAATAAAAATAAATAAAACTGCAAGAGCACCTCGCGGGGTAACTCAAAAAAAGGGTGAGTAGGGGTAGCTCTTAAAAAAATAATTATACTAATTAATAAAAAACAAAAAAAAAATTAAAGAATAATAATAATTATTATTATTTGGAAAAAATGGACAAAAAAAATAACTCAAAAAAATAATCCTTCCGACCCGCGAGGTATCTCCAATAATAAACAAGTGAAAAAAAAATCAGTGACCTGGCGAGCTACTATTAGTACCTCGCTAGGTAACTCAAAGAATTAAAAAAATAAAAATAAAAGTGTGAAAGAAAATAAAAGAAGAATTCAGTTAAGTTTGCCTCGCGACTCGCGAGGTATCTCAAAAGAGAAAAGCGGAAAAAAATAATAAAAGAAAATGCAAATGACCTCACGAGATACTAATAATACCTCACGAGGTATCTAAAAAAAAAAAAAAAAATAATAATAATAATAAAGCGTGGTGAGTACCTCGCGAGGTACTAATCTTACCTCGCGAGGTACTTCTGAAATATAATTAAAAAAAAACAATCATAAGAATAACAAACTAAAAAAAATATTAAAATTGTGAGAGTACCTCGCGAGGTAATACTAGTACCTCAAGAGGTACCGCTATAACCTCGCGTGGTAGTATCTCGCGAAGAACCCAAAGATAAAAGAAAATGCGGTGACCTCGCGAGGTGCCTCAAAAAAATATTATAAAAATAATAATACTAATTATAAAAAGCAAAAAAATTAAATTATAAAAATAATTAGTATTATTATTATTATAAAAAACAATTAAAAAAAATCTAGGACTACCTCGCGAGGTACTGATAGTACCTCCCGAGGAAGCTCAGGAAAAATAAAAAGAATTCAATTAAAAATATGAAAAAAATCTACTAAAAAGCAATAAAGCGGTGGTGAGTACCTCGCGAGGTACTAGGATTACCTCGCGAGGTACTTTTAAATGTAATTAAAAAAATCAAAATAATAACAAAAAAACAAAACTCCAAGAGTACCTCACCAGGTAATATCCAGCTGACTTTACCTCTCGAGGTATCTCAAAAAAGGAAAGGACGAAAAAAATTAATAAAAGAAAAATGCAGCCGACGTCGCAAGGTAAGTCAAAAAAATTATTATTATTATTAAGAAGAAAAAAACCAGGTACTGCGAGTACCTCACTAGGTAGTTTGGCAAAATAATAATTTAATTAAAAAATGAAAAAGGAAAAAAATGAAATTAAGTAAAAAAATAAAAATGGAAGAGTACGTCGCGAGGAACTACGATTACATCGCGAGGCAGCTATTAAAAAAATTATAATACTAATCAATAAAAAAGAAAACAAAAAAAATTTTTGTCATTTTTAAAGACTAAAAAGGACTTTTTGGGAATTTTGAGGATTTAAATGTCCACAAAAATGACTAAAAGGGACCTTATTCGTAATTTTTATGGACTAAAAAGGACTTTTTTTTCCGGGACCAAAAAGCCCCGTATTTTTCCAGGATCGAAAATGGTATTTACTCTTAAAAAAATTAAAACGGAAAAAATCGATGAGTACCTTGCGAGGTACAGCTAGTACCTCACGACTCAGGGAAAAAGAAGAATTTAATCAAAAATAAAAAAGAAATCGAGTAAAGAACAATAAAGCGTGGTGGGTACCTCGCGAGGTACTTTTAAATATAATTAAAAAAAAAACAATCATAATAATAACAAAATAAAAAAAAAATATTAAAATTGTGAGAGTACCTCGCGAGGTAATACTAGTGTCTAAGGAGGTACTACAGCTGACATTACCTCGCGAGGTATCTCAAAAAAAAAGGGCAAAAAAATTTATAAAAGAAAATGCAGCTGACCTCGCGAGGTATCTCAAAGAAAAACCAAAAAAAAAAAAAAACATTATAAAGCAATAAATAACAAGGCCAATAGTCAGCTAATAAATAAAAGACAATATGAAACTTGCCCGAATCAATATTGCAGTAACTGTGTGCGTGTGCGAAAGATCAAAACATCACAATACCTTTGGATAAATAAAATCCCATGAGTGTGAATCCTCATAACCAAGAACAGTGGCGCAAATCCGCCGCAGCCAATTTCCCTGGGTAAAAATTATTAAGATCCAATTCAACACATGATTTGGAAGGTGTAAACCATAAAGTATTATATCAAGTATACATCAGTTTCTGTGAGAGTTCGTACCACTTTCACTGCATCTCTTTTGTGCCTCGCACCATTCATGGAATCATAAACAACCACTTTTTGCTTAAGACAATCAGCAACAGCCAATATGTAATGGCGGTTTATCACACACGGTAAAAATAACTGCCAAACGAAATCCCACTAACTGAGATGTCAACACACACATTAATGTTGTCTATGAATAGAAAATTAAACAGAATGACAGTAAAACCAAGCACATTAAATGTCTTTACATGACAAACAATGACAAACCTACCCGATTGTTGTGACCCATCATCAATTTTTTCACCCAACGGAAGTCATCTCTATCATTCAAAGCTATAACCTGTAATCCGTGGAACTATTTTGGTCACTATTTTCTTATATTATTCACTAAGTAACAAGGGTTTAAGAACCAATACCCCAGCATAAAGAGTGATAATAAAATCAGTGTATTCCTTATCAGTGTAGCAGCGAGCCCATTTCATCAGTATTTCTCCATAACAATGAACAACCTGAGTACAAAGCTTAAAAAAGATTATGAAACTAGTTTGCCTCTAAGTTAAACATTCTTTGTCATAATAGCTGCTTCCCATAACTTGATAACCATACCTGTATGAATAAAGAACAAATTACCGCGAACATCATTGTTTAGCCATAATTTACGCAAGTCCTGATGACCTTTGTACACAAGGCATTGAATATCCATGGCCAACAAATCAGAGTCTTGCATTGAAGTAGCACCAAATCTGCAATATAATGTCATAAAATAAGACAGGGATACGAATGATATCAAATAGATAAATGGTAACAGAAATTCATACATTATATTATCACCCTCAGTTGCACTAAATGAATGACATCACCTTTCCACCACTTCAGACTCCTCTTGGTTTAATCTATATGTAATGTGTGAACATCCTTTCATTCAAAACCATAAAAAGTTAGCATGTAAGTAACAAGTACTTTGGCAAAAAGTTGTCCTCAATATAAACCTTTGAAATAAACCCTAAGAATTGTGATTACCTCAACATTCAACCGTGGAATGTTTGGGTCCGATCTGACTTTTCCTGTGCACGTTTTGACCTTAAATTGTACACTGTTGAAGGTTGAAACGGAGATTTTTGAATATGGCTAGACCTGGAAGCATGTCTTCTTGACTTGTTCCTTCGAACGTACTTGCTTTTTGGTGCTTTCATCTTGTCTGACTCTGCCATAACAGGAGAATCAATAGATGTACTGGCCTTTTCAACTCTCGGGCATCTAATTTCCCTATCTTTCGTTTTATTCCCTAATTGAGCTTTCATCTCTTCCAATCTACGGAATTTTTCTGTCCGTTCCACTATCCTATCACACTTCTCAAGTTCTCATTGCTTATCCTAGCAAGATGAACAATGCCATACTTAACATTCTCAGCAGAAGTTCCCATCTGAGAATTGCCAACAAAATCAGTTTTGATCAATCTAGTATCAGTTTTATAGCTAAGGGCATTTTTGTAACCAGGCACAATCTTATCATGTTTGGATATTAGAGAAAGAATCAACAAATTTGGCAGGCTCATGCCAAGCCAAACTTGACCAGGTCTTATGTTTGGGCTTAGAATTTCAGTCCATCAGTCCAAATGTTGGGCTTGGACTTAGGTCCCCCGAGTAAACTTCTTGGTGCATCAACTATATCCAATCTTTCAGTCTCCATGAACAATATTTGTGTTTGTTTCAAAACTTCATCTCTTTCCAAGATCAGCAACACCCGTTAAGAGATAACGATTACTTTAATGTAATGATCACTTAATGTAAAATCTGTCAAAAACTTCATTTGCAGTCACAGTACTAACCTTTTGTGTGGATCCAAATTGTACTACTCCCAACGGTTGGACAGAAATCACAGCAATTATCTGTAAATCAGAATAAACGAATTAATATACATGGTTGAACATTCTTTCAGTTTTAAAAAAGCATTTATATTTGATCAAATAAATTTACAAATAGAACAAAGAACACTGCCTGTTTCAACATCACATGACCTTTTTAAAAAATATATATATATATATATATATATATAATTTTATCTTGATGGTCTAGGATATATTCATCAATTGGCATGAAAAGATATTTTGAAAATATAATTTCCACATGCTGATCAGTGTTTCTTAAGTGGTTCCTGATGTATTCAGAAAAGATAAAGATTGAGCTCAGCAAAAGTAAGGCTTCTCTGCTGATAACTTTAATGCAGCAGAAGCTAATAATCATCACTTCCAAATTCATTTACACATAATCAACTTAAGGCTAATAAAAACAAAGATAAAAATTCTGTTCAACCCAACAAATGCACACACTCATAAGAGATGTAATAATGTGTTATGTAAAAGGTAGGTGAAAAGGAAAGAGGAACAGAGATGGAAGTTTGAGAGAAGATAGAAACAGAGGAGAGAGGAGGTTCGAGATAACAGAAATGCACTTGGATTTGTTAATCTCTCAACTACTGCATAAGAGTGTGTGGTGACAATATCCCCCACTAAAAGAGTGTCATTAGAAAAGCCTAATGGCCAAGTTCTTCAGGGGTTCTGACAACACTGAGTTAAAAGAGTTAATGCTTGATGCTATTTATCCAACACTGAGCAGGGAAAGAAAGGGAAAACTGTCAGAAAATAAAATTCTATCCATGGTAATCAGTCCTAGGACCATTCAAAGGAAGTAAATAGGATAACATAAAACTTCAAAGTAAACATTACAAACCAGAATTTATCAGATCCTAATGTTATTATTCAGAAAACCACAGCACAGCTACTCTAAGATTCAAAGGACAAAGACGCCACCCAAAAGAGAAAGCTAATCATGTGTCCTAAGTCCTAACCATGTGAAGGGTTGAAATTCTTCAAGATCGAGGCAGCGCAAGAGTCCCTGGGTTATTCCAGCAATTCAAGTGCAAGCTGCATGTTGCCAAACAAGTGAAAACAAAAATGATATACAAATCTGAATCCTCCGAATCATCATGCATTCACGTTAAAGCTAGGTTTAACAATCTATTGGGTAAAACAAAAGGCCTAACAGTCAGACTTCAGAAATAAAATTCAATCATATTTGGTTTCACCCAAGTATTACAAGTTCGAGACGGCACTCTATTGAACCGAAAAAAAAAGGTCAATCATATGCCATGCTTCATTTTTAAACATAAACAAGATTATACTATAGCAATTCCAGAAATACATTCACCCTTTCCCTAACGTATTTACCAAAAGCAACTAAACTTAGTCCAAAAAAAATACAGTTTTGCAAACCAATCCTCATTCGGGAGAGCTAATCAAACCACCGACGCAATCCATTTCCCACTAATGGGAATGATCCTCTCTAAATTGAAATCGCATGAAGAAAAACAAAAAGAAACAATCGGATCTTCGTGAAAATCAACGCATAAATTGTAACTTCAATAAATGAACGGGTGTGTGTTTAGCAGGAAAAAAAGGGGAAAGGAAGGGGACCAACAAGCATCATCGTGATGGGCAGAGGAAGAGAAGTTTCTACGGGGAACGCCAGAGCCACGTCCGCCTCATCGCAGAGCGCTTCGAAGAAGAGGAGATTGCACCAACGCCGTCGCCATTGCTTAGGTATTAACCCTGTTGTTGTCTCTCGATTCTCTGCTACTGGTTTTGGCTTATAAAGTATAAATCACCCAAGACCAACGAGCTTACGGTGACGCACCGAAGGACTGGAAGTCACACGGCAACAGCGAGTGCTACGGCGACGGTGGTTTACGTCGAGAGACGAGAACCCACAGTCGAGAGAGAGAGATACGAGAGTTGAGTGATTTTCAGACTCGCCCTCGCCTCCCTTTTCATCATTATTTATTATTGGGTTAAATAACAATTTTATCACACAAATATTGGTAAGGGCACTCAACACTCGGAAGTTTTTTGTACTAAATTTGTCCAAAAATATAAAAAAATGTAACAATTTTGCCATGACTTAACAGAACCAAACGGTCAACAGTTAGTTGACTGACTTATGCTAACGTGGCTCTGGATTAAATGCGACATAATAATCCACGTCAGCGTCTCATTTGTCTCTCTCCATCCTCCCTCTCGCTTTCTCTATCGTTAACCCCAATCCCACTACTCTTTCAGTTTTCATAGATAGTGACTCAACCTGCAGAATTCAATATATACAAACACAATGAATGACAATGCTATCTCTCCCTTTTCTAACTCAATCTTACTCTGCTTTGTTTAATATTTAAAGAACACTCTTTCTCATAAAGTATAAAAATTCTGTTCAACCCAACAAATGCACACACTCATAAGAGATGTAATAATGTGTTATGTAAAAGGTAGGTGAAAAGGAAAGAGGAACAGAGATGGAAGTTGAGAGAAGATAGAAACAGAGGGGAGAGGAGGTTCGAGATAACAGAAATGCACTTGGATTTGTTAATCTCTCAACTACTGCATAAGAGTGTGTGCTGACCATATCCCCCACTAAAAGAGTGTCATTAGAAAAGCCTAATGGCCAAGTTCTTCAGGGGTTCTGAAAACACTGAGTTAAAAGAGTTAATGCTTGATGTTATTTATCCAACACTGAGCAGGGAAAGAAAGGGAAAACTGTCAGAAAATAAAATTCTATCCATGGTAATCAGTCCTAGGACCATTCAAAGGAAGTCAATAGGATAGCATAAAACTTCAAAGTAAACATTACAAACCAGAATTTATCAACCTATAAGAATTTATCGATCCTAATGTTATTATTCAGAAAAACCACAGCACAGCTACTCTAAGATTCAAAGGACAAACACACCACCCAGAGGCGGACCCACACTGGTGCCAGTGTGGGCAAGTGCACACACTAAATTTTTGATAATATATATATATAATAAAGGAACACTACCATTTCACCGCACCATGAGAATTCGAACCCTTCAATTTTTATTTAGAACAGCGAAAGAGGCAAATCTTCACCAAAACCACACCATGAGAATTCGAACCCATGACGTGTAAGTGTGCTACACCTTAAGAGGGTGCAGTCTACCAGATGAGCTATACAACCTATCATTAAGAAGAGACACAAAAAAATATAAAAAGACACCTTTTGTTTAGTGTACTTATCCATAATTTATTAATTACACATATGGTATTTTCATCCTTTGGATATTAATTTAGTTGACTTTTGATTATTATTTTTTATGTTAAGTTGAAGTTTTTTTTTTATTGTTTCTATTCTTTTGTTTTTTAATGCGTTTAAAACTTTTCTTTAAAAAAAAAATTTCGGGGGCGCTGCCCCCCAATCTCACCACTAATTATGCACCCACAAACTTGAAATCCTAGGTCCGCCACTGCCCACTATGATCATTCCTTTCCCTCGTTTAATCCCTAGTAGGATGGTTCTGAAGTCAGACCTGGCATCCGAGTTACAGATGTAATTATGGTCAAATTATGATATAATATGATGATACTGATGTGTGCAGTAAACCCCCTACGGGCGGTCGTCCGTCGTCGTAAAGTAGTCCCCGCGAAGCTTTCGGGAAGAGGGGCAGTCTTGTGCGTAAGCATAGCATTTCTGGTCGAACCCGCCCAACCCAACTAAGACGAACCGAACCTGACAAACACATCTTTTTCCTTTTGTTTGGGATGGTACTCCGAGTAATGGGTACCTTGTAGGACCTCGACCCGCCTATAACCTGTCATAATTGAATTTCATACTTGATTCAATTCTAAACAATAGAATTGCAGAAACATTAGAAAGATCATCCTATTGCAGAATATTTGTTTTGGACAGTGGGAACGGTATGTTATTTGTTAAACTTGAGGTATTTTGATTTGGCAGGCATCAACATCTGAAGCCATTGAGACTGCAAGGCTTCTTGCACTTAAAGAAGGCATATTTGTAAGTTCTGAACCTTTAGAACCTGAGCTTGAAGCAGTACTTGAAGACTTTATAATAGCGACTTCTGGCAAGTTCACCGATCGTTATAAGTAATAAAGTAGTGAGAAAAGATCGCTCCCACGAGGAATAGTACTCCAACCACTAATTCGTTATTTCAGCTTTAGTTGGATCAATGAGTAATAGGGGGTGAGTTGTAACCAAACAGAATTTTAAGGAATTTAATCAAGGACAAGCATTCAAGATTAAAAATCTCAAGAACGATTGTTTAGAAAAGATAATCAATAGAGAAAAACGCAGCTAGGGCATAGAATTCCCCTATGTTCCTCTAAGTATTTGAATTAAATCCCTAATTGATTATTATTCCCATGATTGACGATCAATTCTCTAAAATTAGACTAAGTCTCAATGTCTTGACGCTACCTTAGTCCGTTATCTTTGAAAACAACCTAATGTCTTAGTATTGTTTGGAAATATTATATAAACCGAATTATGAGATCGCATAAACTCGTAAGCCTATGTCTAGGTCATGCAACTCTATGATGAATTAACGGTTCTAGTTAAATGCACCAACATCTCTATTGTCATACACCAACCTATGAACAATCTAAAAGGTGATCGCTTTTAAGAAAGCTTTAAGCAAAAATAATTCATTCAATCATGATAAATAACGCTCAGTAGAGAATTCAAACAAATACTCAAATTCGCATAGGGTTCATCCTTACCCTAACTACTAAAGAAGACTAGCCAAGCATGGCTAGGTTAACAAAATAAAATAAAAGAGATGAAAATCGAATTGTTCTTGCGTCCTTCTTTCTTTCTTCAAATGTCTCCTTCCTTTCTCAATCAGCTAATAACTCCTGCAAGATATAATAGGAAATAAGTAGATTGTATGTTGATTGATTCTTTGATCCTAAGTTTGACTCAATGATGAAAAAGTATATAAAGATAATTAAATAAGTATACAATAGTAATAAATTTAATCCAATATATATCTCAGAATTGATACTTATTTAATTATAAAATATGCACTTATCACTTTACCTTTCTTTTTTTTCCTTTCTAATTTTTGTGTTCATTGAACTTCGTGGGGTATTGTTGTAGGTGGGATTATCGTCTGGAGCTGCAGCAGCCGCTGCAATTAAGGTAGCAAGAAGACCAGAAAATGCTGGAAAGCTTATTGTAGTAAGTTTACTGAAAATTCTGGTGAAGATATTTCCAAGTCACAGAGGTGCTCTTATATTGACACCCAGAACTTTTGATCTCTATTGGTGGTTCAATAAATTCAAATATATCGAGTAACTGAGAAATCAAAGCGTTTATTTTAGAGTTAAAAGAAAGTTATACCTTTGGGACTCTTATGGTGCAATTTGATATGAATGGATGCAGGTGGTTTTTCCAAGTTGTGGTGAGAGATACTTGTCCTCTGTGTTGTTTGAGTCAGTCAGACAGGAAGCTGAAAGCATGACCTTTGAATCATAAAACTTTGGGATGATTGTTCTAGGGATTTAATTACTAAAAAGTACCAATAACAACTGAACAGTAAAAACTTGTTATCATTTCCTACACTGAAACTTGTTATTACATACTTTTAAGTTGTTATCGAGACTCTTAAATGATTAAATCTCTTCTTTAGGATCTCATAATAATTCCCCCTAAAACTTTCAGATTTCAAGGCTTGTGAAACTACTTATGCTTCGATATTGGTGCGAGCCTGCAAGGCTAAGGACTCTTTGGTATGACAGTGATTCTGCAATAAAAATTCATGGACAAACTGTAGCCAAAGGCCTCATGACTCTCTTAGTGTCATATTTTGATATCTCTTGGAAGTTGGAACATTTATACACTTTGCATGATTAAGATGAACTAAATATAGAGCCCAAATTCATCTCTACTTACTACATGTTTGTTTGAGTTGACGTTAAGTAGGGGAAAACGTGAGTTGAGATGGGGAAAAAGTGCAGTGAGAGTATTTTTTTAACCATGTTTAGATTAGCGATTGTCTTAATGGGCTTTTAGTCCAAAAGCAACTTTTGAAAAAAGCCATAAGGACTTGCTTATTATGAGCATTAAATGTAATTTGAATTTTCTCTACTGGTACTTACATTTATGCCTCATCTGCTCGCTTCCTTCTCTTAAGCACACATTTATGGTTTTCTCCTTCAACCATTGCCGACCTCAGATCTCAGTGTCTAGTTCTTGCATACAACTTGTGAAGTTTCGCTGTTGAGGTGCATTGTGTTTGGGTGAGTGTTGAAGAGGAAAAAAGCTCAATAGGAGGAAAAAGCTCAACAAAAAAAAAAAAAAAAAAAAAAAAACTCAATTAGGAGGTGTTTGGATAAGCTTTGAGGTCAATGGCAGGGACGGACCCAAGAAAAACAATGACGGGAGGTGAAAATAAAAATATTCTATCATAAATAAAAGTACATGAAATACAATATACAGACATAATATACAAAAAATTGAAAGAAATTTATTATAGAAATTAAGATCAATTCACTTAACTCTTACTCTACGTGTTTTCATATCGTTAAACTCATCTATAATTGAATTTGTACTAAAAGTAAACCAATTAAAATAACTATTAATTATTATCTACATTCCATAACAATATTTTAACAAAACTCAAAACTTGCCCAAAATTCTAACCTTAAAATATTATCTAATCCATATAAAAGTAGTGTCATTAGAAAGATAAAATCATGTAGAATAATTTTCATATATGAAATTTAATAAAAGAAGTGATTTTAGATACTCTCTCCGGTCCTCATTATAGGAACACATTTTGGAGTTGGTTTTGGTCCTAATTATAAGAGCAACTTTTAACTTTTGTCAATTTTTTTTCCTATAATACCCCTATTTATACTTATTATTAGGAGCATTTATAAATATATGTGTGTGTGTATGTTTGTGTACATATATATGTATATCTGTGTTTATGTGTGTCAATATATATATGTGTAGGTATATATATGTGTGTGTGTGTGTCTATGTATGTATGTAGATAGATCTATATCTATACACACACACACACATATATATATGTTTATATAGCAAGACCACTATTTCAATTAGAAAGCGTGTGGAAAGGAAAATTGGTCAGAGAGATATGTGGCGGGGTTGTAATTCACTTTTACTTATGTCATTTTAAATTTATATAAGGACATTTTAAGAAAATGAGTAAATTTAACTAATTTAACTCTTCTCCTTAATATCCTAAAATCGGTTAAATAGCTCCTATAATTAGGACCGGAGGAAGTACTTATTAATTTCAAAATTTGTCACAAGCTCTTGAAAAAAAGGGAAAATCCATACCAGGGCCCTTTTAAACTCGGATATCCTACTTAAGGCCCCAAGTATATATCTCTCTTATCTCTCTCTCTCTCTCTCTCGATATGCCTACGCTCCTTGGCTCTCTGTCTCTGGTCCCTGATTTTGATCTCCGTCGTCAGTCTCCCGCCGCCTCCGTCCTCGTCGGTCTCCACCTCTGCGCCTCCGTGCCCGTCGATCTTCGCCTCAGCGCCTCCGTGCCCGTCGATCTTCGCCTCTGCACCTCCCTCCTCGTCGATCTACATTGCCATGCCGATATTTTTGTTATTTGATTTCTTATAGGATTGTCTAGTCTGGAGAAGATAAACTTGTCATTCACTTTGATTAGTGATGGTGGTTTAAGGAAATTGTCTGGACTCTCATCTCTCGAAGTCACTTAATTTGGATGCTCGCCAAATTACGATTCTAGACTAGCAGCCCTTACAAGTATGCATCCCGACCTATTCACAAAGATGCAATTTGAAGAATGATTTTTCTATTTTTGCATAGTTCATAGGCTTTAAATCCACTTCGCTCTGATAGATTTGGTGCTAAATCTTTTCTTTTGGTAATGAAAAAACAGTTTTAAATTGTACCCTCTCGCCTTTGTTATGTTTCCTAATTCTAGATCAAAGCTCAATTTGGAAGAATGCATAACTTGAGTTTATCGATGCGAGTTTGACTGGGCTTCTCGACTGGATTTGTTTTGTGCACGAATCACGATTCTCGGAACAAACCATTTAAAAAGTATGTGATATGAAACTAATTTCGTTTTCTAAAAGTACTTTGAGATATTCCAGTTAAACATGACGTGATTGGATGCTGAACTTCACATTATATACATTTAGTCTACCTTTCTCATGCTATTTGGTTCATTCTTTTAATTTCCTCCATTTCGACCATTTTTGTAAAATCTTATAATTACATCCCCAATTTGTCTCTTAATCATAATGAAGATCAGCTCAGGTTCCTAACTTGAACTTGATTTTATCCGAGAGAATCACTGAAATGCATGCATCAACTTATTAGATAAAGTTTTTGGAAATTTAACTGTTGTGTGCTTCCAAGTTTGATCTCGATTTCTAAGTCTTGATTCAGCAACTATAATATGTAGTGCATCCATGATGTTTCTTGGACTTTTTTGTGGACTGTAGTTATAGAACAAGCTTCAAAACTTCTTCGTAATTTCATGTGTGGAACAGCCATGTTTTGCACAATCAAGTCAGTCAACTCAATTATGTTTTGCACAATAGCGAAGTGCATGGTGTATGTGTGATCCTCTCGTATGTTTTGATCGTTAGGAACTCAATATCTTGACATTCTCCTATTGAATATGCACCCATGTACCAGGGACAACCATCGACCTTACACTTCACTATTATCTTCTTTGGCTTGTTCTTCACAAATTTGTAGGAAAACTTGTGTGCAATACTCTATTTATACAACGTTTCACGGAGGGTCACAAAGATTCGCAAAAATCATCCTTCTCCCATTATCAAATCATTCTATTTCGAATGATTCATTGTAGGCATGCTTGATGGTACACTTTGCGAAGAACACGACAATGATAGCAAGTCTTGAGTTTCATGAAACATTTCGGGGGAGACATAGACAACACCGCTGCACCTCCAAAGACTTCATCCTCCTGCGACAAACAAGTGTTATTAGTGCAAGTAATGAGAACTGTGTAATGACAATTTATATAGGAAGAAATTACATTTCTTAACACAACAACACTTACACTTCTTGTTCTCCCATTTGCATATTAATTCGTTGTGGTCTATTGTCATTAACCCCATTTTCTTCAACGTACACATGACAATATGTTTCATTATACCTTATTAAATGTTCAACCCTTCATCATCTACAAGATCAACAAATGTAGAAGTATGCAAGATAAGTTTGCACTTCACGCAAATTTCAGTATTTTCTTCCCCAATTACGACGCTATGAAAGTTAGCAACTCCTTGTATGTTGTTCCTTCCTTGATGTTTCTTGTTCTTACCATTCCACCAATATACTCACTTTCTTGTCCTCCCCATATACAATGTTACCTCCCACATGGAAGAAACATAATAGGTTCTTCCTCAAGTACTAGCCATCTTTAATTATGATCTCGCAACATAAATTCGTATTAACAACTTGATCGGTCATTTTAACAACTATATCAGTCATATTAACAACTAAAACAGTATGTATTAACAACTATCACATTTCAACGTTTTTAACCAAATGGAGCTTCATCCCATTAACCCATTACACATTTCCTCTGTTTTCATGCGAAAAACAGAGCAACATATTTTTCCACCCCACCCACCAATGATTAAAGACCAACTAGAATGGTGATAATGATATCTTGAGCAAAATCTTACTATTTCTTGCCTATTTCCTATCTCATAATAACATAAATTTGCCCAAGCTCAAAGCTTTCAGCCACCAACCTTCTAACTGAAAAAACCCTTCATGAACAAAGAAATTTAAATCTCCTTAGTTCAAAGACGCAGTGGATGATTCGAATATAAACTTCTCTCCTCGCCGAGTTGAGCAAATATAAAGGTTCGGGATTGTGACTTGCGTTCTCTCCTCGCGTTCGCATCGTCCCCGCCATTCCTCTCTTCTCGTTCTTCATGTGGCGCCAAAACGAAATCTCAATCCGATCGTGTAAACACCTTTTGAGAAACTTCTGCTTTTGCTTTTTTAATAAGGGTATTCCTGTCTATTCATTTTATAAATTAATCCCCATCAGGGCCCTGGGGCCTTTTTTGTATTTGTCGGTGTCATAGGGGCTTAATTGGGATTTCGAGTTTAAAAGGGGATTTTCCCAAAAAAATAGGCGGACGAACGAGAGGAACAAGACGGCGGTGGTTTTAGGAGAATGTGAGGGGTGGAAATAAATATGTACGTGGGCCCCACATGTTTATATATTTTGAGATTTTAAAAGAGCAAAATCATCTTTCCTCTTTTTGTACGAAAAAACGAAGGTAATGGACTATGGTAACAATTTTTGTGGGATGTCAAAATAATAACCATCTTTACTATTATTTTTTAAAAATTTTAGGGGGGCGGGGCCCACCCTAACCCCCAGGTCCGTCATTGGTCAATGGGCTTCTCCAAAAATGCTCCTTAGTTTCAAAAGCTCAAATGTTCAGCGTTGGCGGGCGTGGTCAATGGCAAGTGGTAACGAGATGACGTATTTGGTCGTGGAACGTATCTGCATCTGCTGGTAAGGTCCAGTCAAATATTGGTAAAAGTTGTTAATTTTTTTCCTTTTTACCAATTTTAATTATTTTAAGGAAAACAAGGATGATAATTTTTTTCTTTAAAAAACAAAAAGCGGGACAATACAATGAAACCAACTGAATGTTACAGGCACATGGTTAATTTATATTCGGCTTATAATTTTTTTAATATTACCTTTTTTGCTCAGAGTTTTTAATATTACCCAGCATCCTTAAATAATTTTTAGTACATTCATTACTCAAAAGTACTTGACACCATAATCTATATATATCGACAAATTTATATATAGTATTCAATAAGATTATTGTGATTTCAGTTATTTTCATCCTAACCGACTTTTCAAATAAATAATAATCTAAATACGTTTCGGTTGGGCAAAAAGGTACTTCTACCTTCAATTCAAACACAAATCACATTTACAATTGACTATTATCTTATTTTACTGTTGCGAAATTCATATTGGAAATAAGTCACTTATGCCAGTGTCCCTAAAAAAGCAATGTGTTTGAAGTTGAACAATATTTTTTAATAAAAACTTATTGATACTCTAATGTTTGACACTTTTTTTAAAATCATTTTATTTTCATACTGTTATTTGACCTGATTTTTCTCCTCGAGTCTAATTCACATATTCATAATTTATTAATGTAACTTGAATCCTTTCCCGTTGTGTATATACATCAAAGACAAGACAACCAAAACGTTATCCACCAGTCACCACCCAATGCCATTCTGCTTCTTATCTCCCCGAAACCATTGGCCAAAACTGCCCATTTTATAATACTCTATACCTCCCTTTTCTCTTATATCACTAATCACGTTCTCTTCTGGTCTTCTGTCGTCATTTCCCATTTTTAAATATCTAATAATAAAGTCTCAGTTTTAAAATTTAAGGAGCTTACCAATAATTATTATTATTTTTACATAAATCTTCTCTATATTATCCTTTCATGTATAATCAAGATGAGCTGTATGCATGTATCATTGTGAGTTGTACATCATTGACGGTAGAATAAACTATAAAGCCACGTTCTTCCCTCCGATTAAATTAATAAACAACGTATCGTTGAAGATCATTTATAGAGAATTAGAGATACAGTAGTGAGCAGTAAGAGAGGTTTCAGCTGGTCTTCGCCGGGCCGTACCCAGATCGTTGTCCATTCTCCTTAGCTGCAAGGCCGAGGTGTGGTAAGCTCGGTAGCTTCTATTCATCTTCGATTGATTATGCTCTTCACTTTTTTTCATACTAGGCATCTCAATGACCATCATTTTTACCGAACCTTTGAATGGAAATCCCTATTTGTTTTCTACTAGTTACTGAAATGCTCGGTTTCACTTATATGCCTGTAACCTTCAAACCAAGACGAATTGTAAACTTTCAAAATGGAAGTTAGACTGTCACCATCAATATCGTCGGAAGATTTTTTATTCTCTTGAAAAAATTCTTCTATTAATTTTGGGTTCCAACACATTTAATTTGGAACGCAAAGAAATTTTTTTTAGCTGTAATCCTTGCTGTTTGGCACTCTAGATAGATGGCATAATTGGGACAGCAACTCTGGAGATTTACCGTATGTTTTTGGCTTGACTCGGTTGAAATTTTGTCAAAGCGTTGGAGTTTCCATGGCCTATTAATTTCTGCCTTCGCGAGGGCAACTGAAACTTTAGATTTTCGAAAATCCATATTTACAAAGCAGCACAATTTCATATTCTATTTGTTTGTTTATATTGCTGGTACCTTTATGGAACAAAGAACTCTATTGGTGCTGATACTTTCTTCTTTGTTTACAGACTTCGTAGTAAGCTATCATCATGGCACAGGAATGCCCTGGAATCGCCAAAGATGTTACAGAAGTGAGTTTGACTACTTTGATGGTCTCTGATTTCCCTTGCACGGGCTTAGCTTTTCCCTTTATTTATAGCGTTTCGTTTTTTTTTCCCCTTCCCTTTTTAGTTGGTTGGCAAAACCCCAGTAGTATACCTTAATAAAGTTGTGGATGGCTGTGTGGGACGAATTGCTGCCAAACTAGAATTCATGGAGCCACTCTCTAGCGTTAAAGACAGGTAGAGGCTTCAGTTTTTTAAGTTAGATATGATATCATAGTTTCATGCTTCTTCTAGCATTTTTGTTTATATTTATAAATAGGCATATGTTCCTGTGATTGATAGAATTGTTGATTCTATTGTATCCACATCACTTACAGGATCGGCTATAGTATGATAGTTGATGCAGAGGAAAAGGTCTTATCACACCCGAAAAGGTTGGTATACATTCATAAAGAACCCTCGTAAGTGCTGATCTTCAAAAGCCAAGTTTCTAGTAATATAGTAGAAGTGTGTGCCTTGGAACAAAATGCTGTCACTTTATGTATCTCTTGAGTTGACATCTATTCCTTTCTGTGGATGTGTGTTTTTTATTTTGCTGAAGAGTGTCCTCGTTGAAGTAACAAGTGGTAATACCGGCATTGGATTAGCCTTCATTGCGGCAGCAAAAGGCTACAAGCTTATTGTTGTAATGCCTGCTTCAAATTCTCTTGAAAGAAGAATGGTAATGAAAGCTTTAGGTGCTGAGTTGATATTGTCAGACCCTGCAAAGGGAATACAGGGTGCATTTGAAAAAGGTGATCAAATATTTGCGAAGACGCCTAACGCCTACATGCTTAAACAGTTTGAAAACCCTGCCAATCCCAAGGTAACAAGGCATTTAAACTGTAATGTTTCTGAAGGATGCTTGACAAGCACTGTTTAACACATTTTTATATCATTTCAGATACATTATGAAACCACTGGCCCAGAGGTTTGGAAAGCCACTGAAGGGAAAATTGATGCATTTGTAGCAGGAATAGGTACTGGTGGCACAGTAACAGGTTCTGGGAAATTTCTTAAAGAACAAAATCCCAACATCAAGGTTAGTTTATTTGTTTGATGCGTATATGTCTCAAGGCCCACATTGGGAGGGTCTCCTGAAAGAGGTGCCACTGTGACCACGCAATGCATTTGCGGTCTCATTGTTTTCCTTCCTTCTTTATGTAGGTATATGGAGTTGAACTCGCTGAAAGTGCCGTGCTCTCTGGGGACGGCCTGGTGAGTCATAACATTTATTATGCTCCTTTGTTCCTTTGCTGATATCCGGCGTTTTAATATCCTATCACATACAACAAAGTGATTTCCTTGGAACTCCTTTTCAATTGAACCCCATCCCTGCTTCCAACCTTTAGGAAAGAGTGTGTTTCATTTTGTCCTACTTAGCTATATTATTTGGTTTACCAGTCCGTTTTATTGATAAATAAACAATGAATATATTTATTCTGTTGAATTTTCAACACTACTTCTTGGTTGCTTGACCAATGACTCTTGGACGATTCTGTTTTTTATATTTCACCTTGAAAGTTATCCTTTTAGACAATAAGTAGTTCCTATTTGGTTTTTCTTTGTGCGTTGGCCACCCTTTTAGCTGTTTTCTCCTAATAGAACATTAGAGTAGACAAGCTCGAGTCTTTAACTGTTGCTTATGTGGAATTTGCCTTGTTGAATGCTTAGGTCCTCACAAGATTCAAGGGATTGGTGCTGGTATTATACCTCCGGTGCTGGATGTCAGTCTTCTCGACGGAGTTGTTCAAGTAAGTTTTTACAACTTGTGAACTATGCTTATGTTGCTCAAGAGTTGCTGTAATCAAATTCAATGCACCTTCAATTTATAAGGATGGATTTGATACTAGGCAATATTGACTTAAGCAAAGCTGATTGTTGTACTTGAGATATGTCATGTGATTTTGCAAGAAGCAAAAAGAAAGGTCACCCTATTGCAGAATTTGTGGTTTGTAAAAGGTGGGAACGGCATGTGATTTGTTAAACTTGAGATATGTCATGTGATTTTGCAGGTAACAAGCGATGAAGCTATTGAGACCGCCAAGCTTCTTGCAGTGAAAGAAGGCCTTTTTGTATGTTCTAAACCTCTAAAACCTGCCAGAAGCGAACTTGAAGCAGTCCTTTATGGTCTATTTGGTACGAGGGATTTGGAAGGGAGGGGAGGGGAATTTTTTGAGTTGAATTTAAAGAAACTGGAGAAATGGGGTTATTAAATTTTGATAAAAAGAAGATGCAAGATAAAATAGTAAGAAACATTAATTAAAAAACTTTAACCCCACTTCTCTAGTTTTTTTTAAATCCAACTCAAGAATTTTCTCTCCACCCACGTTCCCTCCCCTCGTACAAAACAACCCCTTAGGGCTATTTTATTCTACCTTTTTGTTATTCAAGTTGTTTTCCTTTTAAATATCAGTGTTCATTGAAGCTCGTTGGGTATTGTTGTAGGTGGGAATATCATCTGGAGCTGCAGCAGCCGCTGCAATTAAGCTAGCCAAAAAACCAGAAATGGCTGGAAAGCTGCTTGTAGTAAGTTGACTGAAAATTCTGGTGAATAGATTTATAAATTGCAGATGTGCCCGGATATATTCATGGATAAAGTATTACTTGGTCTTTAATATAAGATCCAGTTGACTAATTTATGGAGATTAAGGAAACTAAATAAATTATTTTAAAGTATTTATATTTATCATTTTTCTCCAGATTAATTTGTTTGGTTTATAAACTATATATAATAAAATCTAAAGATACACATAAGTATTTTAGAGAAATCATATAACATTTAATATAATTAAATAGTTTATTTAGTTTACTTAATCTCTTCAAATTAGTCAACTGTATGTTATATAAGGAACAGAGTTAATATATTGACACCCTAACCTTAGTGTTATCATAACGAAATGTATGGCCTGGCAATCACATTATTCATAACTTATGAATAGTGCAGTTTCTAGCAAATTTTATAGGTTGATTCATGTCACTTGCTTGATGCTGATATCCAGATTAGTGGTTCAACAAGTTTATGTATATTTTGATATGGATGCAGGTGATTTTTCCGAGCTGTGGTGAGAGATACCTGTCGTCTGCGTTGTGCGAGTCAATCAGAGAGGAAGCTGAAAATATGACTTTTGATCCATGAAATCTGGATTTGAAGCTACTAAGTTCTGATATTGGTGCAAATCTGGTGGCTCTCCTGATGTGTGGTTGTGATTCTGAAATAAAAATTCGTTGAAAAACTGTAGCCGAAAGCCCCCAAACTTTTTATAGTCTCATAATTTGATTGTCTGTGACAGTTTGATTCTGTTTGAATAATGTTGTTTATACTTATAGCCTTGTTTTCTTCTAAAAGCAACAAAAGAAATGTGGCAATAAAAGAAAAATTGAGATTTTATAATTTTTATGTAATTTCAGTTTAGTCCCTTAATCCTACTTTAAATTTATTTTGAAAATAGTAGATTGCTTTTCCTGATTAATACTTGCAATAAATTGCACAGTGAAAAATGAAAAACAATGGTCTTTTGACTCATTGATAAAATAAAAGGTTATCCAATACCCTGGAATTGAGTTTATAAACTTTATGATTTGGCAGAGGGGCCTTACTTCTTAAGAAAATGGGGATAATGTTGTTAAAATACAATATTTTCATATTCCTAATTAGTTCTCATGATTTGATGTAAAAGTTGTTAAATTCAGTTGACGAATTTAAAATTTGAGTATTTCAACTTGATTTAAAAGAATTTTTCTAGGTTATTCTACCTTTTTTTTTTTTTTTAACCTTCAGTCTTAGTTAAATATTCATAATGTATAATGCGACTCCAAAAATTAATATATATATTATATATATATATAATCACAGCAAATTAATAATTTATATAACAGAGTTTTTGTTTTTTGTTTTATATGAAAAATGGCTAGAAGCCAAAATACAACAAAATAGAAACTACAAAATAGAGGGAATCAATCTCAAACACTCTTGATCAACTCAAGTCTTCAAATACAAAGGGCAATCACATAAAATACTAGACTTGTTGAAACCCATCTTCACAAGCGAATCAGCAACCCTGTTAAGCTCTTGAGGAATATGGCAGAAAGAAACCAACCAATCCCTAGTCTTCAACTCTTTAATCTGTTCAATTAATAAACTACCAGAACTGAAATTATCATCAAGCAATCTATTAATTAGGTCATATGCATCAGATTCTAAATCAATTTTCTTCAAGCCTAAGTCCCAGGCTAATCTCAATCCCTCGTAGACAGCCCACTCCTTTGCAGTACGGGCATTGCAAATACTGATCACTTTGTGATTGTGTCAATATGCATCAAAAAAAGGAAACTCGGGCCACTACAAACACATTATGAAAAAGGTAAGTTGGCCCACTACCAAAGCGTTATGTTTTGTTTGTTAGGCATAACTGCATACGTATCTTGTGACTAATGGGTTTGTGTAAGTGGTGTAAGCGACTTGTGTCGTTTAAGTAAGCGCCTCGAGTTCAGCCTTATAAATGTAAAAAAGTCTTGTTGGGAGACTCTCCCATTATAACCAAGTGCGTGAAATGGGTCGGATCTAGATTAATCGGACGAAACTCTGAATCTTGGATGAAAAAAAAAAAAAAAAAAAATCCTCCATCTTGTGTTTAGGCTTCGAAAGTATCAATACGAGAGTTTTAAGTCTAAATCATTTCCACTTTTCCAGAAACAGTCCTTCTTGTAATAATATCCCTTAATCACGCTGTCTTCTGTCTCTGTGTCCGTCCCCATTATTAAAATTGATTATTCTTACCACCAAACGTTTAGGTCAACCTGAAGGAGTTATCCTAACTTAACCACGGTCTTGAGTTCGAGACGTAGGAATGCAAAGATGCATGGGCGGTAGAGGCTTCCCAAAGGGCCACCCGGCCTCGGTCCGGATTAGTCTCGGCCGTTGATGCGCCCGAAAGATGGTGCGCCTGGGGATATCGGATGCTCTAAGCAAAAAAAAAAAAAATGATTATTCTTCCAAAATAGCCCTTATGATTCCTTAAATGCCCTTCAATCTAGATGACCGGCCATCCTCTCTCAGTCTCTTGTCTTTCCTGTTTTGCATTATTATTTTACGAAAAAATACTAATACATTTTTAAAGTATAACAATTTTTGTTGGTCTAGACTCTAAAAATTTAATACATACACTCTTTTTTTTAAAAAAAAAAATTGCCACATATCAGTCACGTATTTTTCATATTTTTATCACTCATTCTTCCTCATTTCTTTTCCTACCCTCTCTCACTCACTCATCATATTAAAAAAAATTGCATCTCCTTCGCGTGCCATACTAATCTGTTCTATAAAGTTCCAACTTTATTCGAATTGGATATATTATTTCCCTTCGTCACTGCGGGTAGTATATTCTCTCTGATATTATCAAGGGAGGGATATGGTTTTAGTGCTGATTCCGGTGTTTAGCTCTCCCAACTCATAAGATTTGAATGGTTAAATCTGAGTTTTTAAAAATCTATATTTCTTAATAAAAATTATTTTAATGGGTATAAAATCTTAAATAAAGACAATTTTTTAACTATTATTCTTTCAAAAAAATGATTTTTTTAGGTGAATAATCATCATTTTTAAAATGATTAAATACCATTTTTGTCATGGAAGTTTAGCCTAAGGAGCACTGGTTACCATGGAAGTTTTTTTTGTCTCATATTTGCCCTGAAAGTTTAAAAACATAACAATCTTACCCATTTCTTTGTAAACTTCCAGAGACAAAATTGTTTATAAGAAAAACTTCCAGGGTAAATTTGCTCCGTTTTGTTAGCGTCCGAGACAAAAATAACTTGTGACTAGTACTCTTTAGACTAAACTTAAAAAATGATATTTAACTTTTTTTAAAAAAACAAAATCAGATCAGTCTGAAGAGTTGGAAGAGCCAAAATCAGTGTCAGCACTGAAACCAAGGAAGGAGAGAGGTATCGTTATGATTGGCGCAGTGTTGACAGTAAATTATACAAGTCCAAATAGAGTCACGTTCTTTACTCCTATTAAAAAAATAAACAGTGGCTGGTCTAAGAAACGTACAAGTTTGGAGCATCCCCTTTCCATTGTACATCTCTTCGACCAGCACAATTTCATATTGTATTTGTTTGTTTATATTACTAGTACCTTTGTGGAACAAAGAACTCTATTGGTGCTGATACTTCTTTGTTTACAGACTTCGTAGTAAGCTATCATCATGGCACAGGAATGCCCTGGAATCGCCAAAGATGTTACAGAAGTGAGTTTGACTACTTTGATGGTCTCTGATTTCCCTTGCACGGGCTTAGCTTTTCCCTTTATTTATAGCGTTTCGTTTTTTTTTCCCCTTCCCTTTTTAGTTGGTTGGCAAAACCCCAGTAGTATACCTTAATAAAGTTGTGGATGGCTGTGTGGGACGAATTGCTGCCAAACTAGAATTCATGGAGCCACTCTCTAGCGTTAAAGACAGGTAGAGGCTTCAGTTTTTAAAGTTAGATATGATATCATAGTTTCATGTTTCTTCTAGGCATCATTGTTTATTTAAAATTTAAATCTGAAGAAAGGCTCAGATCTAATAAATTGGGGGAGTTAAGATCAGTGGCCAGCACTGTCTGAAACCAAGTAAGGAGAGTTGAATCATTATGTTTGCCCATTGTTGACAATAAATTATACGAGTCCAAATCAAGTCAGCTTCTACGCTCCCAAAAATAAAATAAACAGTGGCTCGTCGAAAAAGCATATACTAGTATATGGAGACGAAGTGATGAACAGTAGGATCTTTAAGCGGGACCTCACCGGGCCGTCCCTAGATCGTTTCCATTGTCATAGGCTGCGACGTGAAGGTGTGGTTAGAGCGGTAGCTTCTATTCCTTTCCCATCTTCGATTAATTATGCTCTTCACTTTTTTTTTCATACTAGGCATCTTAATGACCGTCATTTTTACCGAACCTTTGGATGCAAGTCCCTATTTGTTTACTAGTTACTGAAATGCTCGGTTTCACTCATATACCAGTAACCATCAAACCAAGACGAATTGTAAACTTTCAAAATGGAAGTTAGACTGTCACCATCAATATCGTCGGAATATTTTTTTTTTTGTTTAAACAAAAATTCTTCTGTTAATTTTGGGCTCCAATGCATGCAAACAGGAAGCGAATATTTGCGGCAGAAAGAGATTTTTAGATCTGTGATTGTAGCTGTTCCGTACTCTAGATAGGTGGCGTCATCGGGAAAGCAACGCTGGAGATTTTGCTCTTGTTATTGACTGAACTAGGTTGAAATTTTGTTAAAGAGGGTTGAATTTCCATGGCCTATTAATTTCTGCATTCGCGAAGACAACTGAAACTTTAGAATTTCCATGTTTACTAGGTGGAATGTTTTCAGATTCCATCTGGTTGTTTATAGAACTGTCGACTTTGTGGATTGAAGTTTTGCATTGGTGCTGATATTTTTTCTGTTTGTAGACTTTGCAGTAAGCTATCATCATGGCGGCGGAATGGTCTGGAATTGCCAAAGATGTTACAGAAGTGAGTTTGAGTACCTTGATGGTCTCTGATTTCTCTTTCTTGGGCCCCCCCTCTAATTTTAGCGTTTTGTCCTTTTTCCCCCATTTTTAGTTGATCGGCAAAACCCCATTGGTATATCTCAATAAAGTTGTGGATGGATGTGTGGGGCGGATTGCTGCTAAACTAGAATTCATGGAGCCACACTCTAGCGTTAAAGACAGGTAGAGGCTTCACTTTTTTAAACCGGATATAATATCGTAGTTTAATGTTTCTTCTAGCTTGATTGTTTATTTTTATAAATAGGCCTATGTTCATGTTATTGATAGAATACTTGGTTCTATTGTATCTACATCACTTACAGGATTGGGGTCAGTATGATTGTTGATGCAGAGGAAAAAGGTCTCATCACACCCGGAAAGGTTGGTATACCTTGATAAAGAACCCACCCAAGGGTTGGGCTTCAAAAAGCCAAGATTTATAATATAGTAGAAGCGTATGCCTTGGAATATTATCAGTTGGAACAAAAGGCTGTCACTTTATGTATCTCTTGCGTTGACAATCTATTCCTTTCTGTGGATGTGTATGTTTTTTATTTTGCTGAAGAGTGTCCTCATTGAAGCAACAAGTGGTAATACTGGCATTGGATTAGCCTTCACGGCAGCAGTAAAAGGTTACAAGCTTATTATTGTAATGCCTGGTTCAAAAACTCTTGAAAGAAGAGTCGTAATGAAAGCTTTAGGGGCTGAATTGGTACTGTCAGACCCTGCAAAGGGTACTAAGGGTGCATTTGAGAAAGCTGAAGAAATAATTGCCAAGACGCCTAATGCCTATATGCTTCAACAGTTTGAAAATCCTTCAAATCCCAAGGTATCTTGGCATTTGTTCTTTATGGTTCTGATGGATGCTTGAGAAACACTGTAAAAACATTTTTATATCATTTCAGATGCATTATGAAACTACTGGCCCAGAGGTTTGGAGAGCCACTGAAGGGAAAGTTAATGCAATTGTAGCAGGGATAGGTACTGGTGGCACAATAACAGGTTCTGGGAAATTTCTTAAAGAACAAAATCCCAACATTAAGGTTAGTTTATTTGATCGATGTGCATAGCAGAATGTCTGCGCATCTATTTCTTTGAAAGTGGAGGATAACTTGCACTGTTTCGACTTTGTAATGCATTTGTGTTCTCATTGTTTTCCTTCCTCCTTTATGTAGGTGTTTGGTGTTGAACCTACTGAAAGTGCCGTGCTCTCTGGTGGACAGCCTAGTGAGTTATAACATTTGTTATGCTCCTTTATTCCTTTATTGATATTTGACTTTTGTAATATCCTATTACATACGTCAAACCATAATAATTTTTCCTTGCATGTTGCTTTGGAATTTGATTGTGTAACATCTGGGTATCTGTATGCCATGGGGTTAGAGTTTATTGTTCTGTTTAAATTGATTTCCTAGGAAATAGTTTTCAATTGGAACCCCATTTTTGGTCCTTACCTTTACTAAGGAGTGGGTTTCCTTTTATCCTACTTAGCTATACTATTTGGTTTATCTATTCTTTTGAATTTTTAACACCAATTCTTGCTCGCTTGACCGCAATGGCTCTTGGACTATTATGTTTTTTTTTTCAACTTAAAAGTTATCCTTTTAGACAATAAGTAGTTTCTATTTGGTTTTTTTGTTTGTTATCCCCTCAGGTAAATTTTATTCCATTAGCTGTTTTCTCCTAATAGAACATTAGAGTGGACGAGTTTTCACTGTTGCTAATGTGAAATTTTCCCTGTTGAATGCCTAGGTTTACACAAGATTCAAGGGATTGGTGCGGGTTTTATACCTGCAGTGCTGGATGTCAGTCTTCTCGATGGAGTTGTTCAAGTAAGTTTTTGCAAGTTGTGAACTATACTTATGTTGCTCAAGAGTTCATGTAATCAAACTCAATACACCTTCAATTTATAAAGATGGATTTGACACAGTGCCCCCCTTCGGAACTATTGAGGCAATATTGACTTAAGCAAAGCTGGTTGTTGTACTAATCAAGCTTTTCCCATTGGTCTCAAATTTTTTGAGGACCTTGCTCCTGTATTGAAATTAAATTCATTCGGTCTCACTGTCATTCTCCCTTCTAAATTCAGTCTTACAAGATCAAAACGGAAAGTGAAAAAAGAAAGGAAGTCACCCTATTGCAGAATTTTTTGCTTGGAAAAGGTGGGAACAATATGTGGTTTGTTAAACTTGAGATATGTTATGCGATTTGGCAGGTATCAAGCGATGAAGCTATTGAGACTGCAAAGCTTCTTGCTGTGAAAGAAGGCCTATTTGTAAGTTCTAAACCTAACATCTGCCAGAAGTGAGCTTGAAGCAGTCCTATAGGGCTATATTATATTGCCGTTTTCTTATTCAACTTGTGTTCATCGAACCTCGGTGGGTATTATTGTAGGTGGGAATATCTTCTGGAGCCGCAGCAGCCGCTGCAATTAAGATAGCAAAACAACCAGAAATGGCTGGAAAGCTTATTGTAGTAAGTTGACTAAAAATTCTGGTGAATAGATTTATAAATTACATAGGTGCTCGTATATATTCATGGATTAATACCACCTCCCTATTTAGTCTTATATATTAAGGATTAGAGGAGTATTATGATAATTAAATGTGGGGGGGCTTGGGAGCTGCATTATTCGTAACTTACAAATAGTACAGCTTCTACTAAATTGATTTTATTGATTCATTTCACTAACATGATGCTGCTCTTAGATTGGTGGCTCAACAAGTTCTTGCATATTTTGAGTGACTGGGATTACAGCGTTTATTTTAGAGTTAAAAAGAAAGTAACAACTTTCTGGCACTTGTGGTGCGGTTTGATACGTATGCAGGTGATTTTTCCGAGCTGTGGTGAGAGATACCTGTCGTCTGAGCTGTTCGAGTCTCTCAGAGAGGAATGTGTAAACATGACTTTTGATCCATAAAAGCTTGATTTCAACACTTTTTTTTTGCTCAAGTTCTGATATTGGTCCAAATCCGGTGGCTCTCCTGATGTGGTGGTTGTGATTCTGAAATAAAGATCCTGATAAAAGTTGTAGCCTAATGTGGGCTTTTTTTTCGATAAAAAAAGCCCCCAAACTTTAAGCGTCATAATGTTATTGTCTATGATACAAAAACAAAAAAAAAAAAAATTTACATGTTTTAAATTTTTTGGGTCTTTGTTTCCTAATTCCTCTTTTCATTCGCGGTCGCGCCTTCGTCTACCCCATCTCGGAAGCACATAAGGTGCTTGTTGCTTATCCCTCTAATTAGAGGGACAAGAACATTTTATTTTATTTTTTATATATTTTTTATATGTTTTATTTATTTATATTAAAATTATATATTGCTTTTTGAAAAAAAAAATTCACCCAGTATCTTAAATTAATTAGTTTGAGATATATTGCATACATAAATTGTATGTTGCATACAGAAATATTTGTCCTGTAACACGAGTATCTTGAAAACTAATTAATTTGAGATACTAGGTGCAAAAAGAATTTCAGAAAGCAACATATAATTTTAATCTAAATAAATAAAATATACAAAAAAAATTAAAAAAATAAGATAAAATGTGCTTGGGACAAGCACATAAGAAGTACATTAGGACATGTGAACCACCTCGTCTCTCAGTCCTTAACTTGATCGATTTTTATTTTATTTTATTTTTTGTCTTGAATGGTAGTGTTTTAAACAATTATGCAAAAAATTTATTTATTTCTTTTAATATTATATTTTGATGTAGAAACTAATTTTGATAATAGTCAAATTTTTTCCGATTAATTCTTGCAATAAAATGCACAGTGAAAAAAAAAAAGTCTTATGACTCATTGATAAAATGAAATAAAATTATTAATTAGGTTATAGTGAAAGGGATAAAAAAAAAATTAAAGTTAAAAGCTAATTGATTGAATTAGAGGTTTATGATACTAAAAGACAACATACAATTTACAATTAAATTAAGACCAAAAGAAAATACATACATACACATACATACATACATACATTTAGGAAAAAATGTGCTTGAACTGGCTAAAATAGATTTCCCCTCTGAAGTTACTTGATTGATAACCCAAAGCACTACCATCCCCTGTTTTTCCACCTCTGGTTCCTGGAGGCAGAATACAAATTCCATTGCAAATATTTTGACCATATGTCCTTATAAAAGAACACTGGAGTACGCGACAGAGTCGAACCAAACGATTCATTAAGCACGTCGTGTAAATACATCTTTTGCCCAGGTAAGAGCGAGACTCTCCTTTGCCTCATTCTTTTTTTTTCCCCAACATCTTTTGCCTCGTTGGAAACTTAGAGATAACTGAACTTAATAGTTTTAGTATAATTGAACAGCCAATATTTGGTGCACTAATCCAAAGTAAGAGTATGACCATCGACCAAACCCAGAAAATAAGTAGGCCTCTAGAGAGACATCGGTGGGGCAATCCAGTGATTGTGGCATTGAAAAGCACAAATGTCCAGCTGAAGATATCCACAGAACCAAGGATTACACTAACACTCGCTCGGAGGTCTTATTTAATCCAGGATTATGAACTTCCGATTCTATAAACACCAATGCTCTATTCAATCTATGCTACTTAAATTTGGACACAGAATTTGAACTATATGCTGCTTAAAACAGCTTCAATGGTTGATACAAGTGAGAGCTAGCAATACATGAGGAACCACAAGATAAAAGAAGGAAAAAAGAGGCAATTACTTCTTTCACGGTATGCAGGAATCAGGATCTCTACTTTCAGCTTAAACTTCAACATTTAAAGGAGTATAGTCACATTCAATCAAAATATTTCAATATAAACTACTCTACTCTTGTTTGATTGGACAGCTCGTGCTCCAAATCTCTCCAGAAATGAATCATATGAATTATCACCTCTCGGATCACTCAACTATCGAAGGTTCACAAATACAATTTGAAAATATAAACTTACAGCTTAGTGTGATAGTTACCGAGATATCCAGCCGACAAATGATCTTTCTTCTTCTACTCCTTGACTCTCCCTTTGTCATTTTTGAATGAACTGAACCTCTTCATAATTGGATGATCAACCAACCATCCATCTCTCGTTCAGCTGAAGAAATCCTGAACTCCTCTGCCTGCAAACACACGATCAGAAAGCTCGGCCAAGATGGCATTCACCGTGAGTAAAACGACACTCGAACCCAGGATGACACTAAGAACAACACCGGTGATGCCCAAGACCTTGCCAAACGCAGGCCACTCTATTTCCCTAATCTCTTCCGCCACTCCACTCCACAGGTTTTCCTCTTCCTTCTCCTTCCTGTCTTGCATTGCCTTCTTCAGTTCCGACGCCAGCTCCGATAGCTCGACGTTGTTATCAGCGGGGCCAGGCTGAGATGTTGGTGGTTTTTGCTCCTCTGATTCCGCTAGGGTTTGATTGGCACCCGACGGTTCAGGCTCGGAACTCTCTTGGCTCTCCTCAACGACACGGAACACCGGAATCCGCTGCCGCCGCTCCGGGAAGACAGTGATTCCGATGGGGCGAGATCGATGAAGAAGGAAAGAAGGGTTCGGAAGAAGAGGATCGGTGTTGACGAATATGGGTCGGGTGGGTGTTTGGAAAAGGGATGCGACGGGCAATTGTCGGAAAGCATGGAGCGTCATAGCTGTCAACGTCCGCTCTGATTTCGGATAACAGAAGTAGATATGATATGGAGGCGCCTTCCGAGCCGGTGAGCAATTTCAGATATTTCCAGGAATTTTAGTCGCCAACCTGCAAGTTTTGCAAAACTCGTTTTTAAAAGGTGAATGACATTCCGGCCAAAAAATTAGAAAGTAAATTGCATAATAGTGTTGTTGATTTCGGTGTTAAATATAAAATATATTTTTTAATTTACTATTAGTAACTAATATTAAATACAATAATGTTTAGATTCAGAAAAATAATGTATAAATAATAGTATACAATAAAGATAAGAAATATCACTTAAACTTCAAAATTCTAAATTAATTATTTCCTATTAAAATAAGTAGTCAATTGTTATACTTTAGTAGCTAATAAGATTGATTTGAGATTTTTAAATTCAAGTGATATTATTTAAGAAATTTTTTGTTAGCTACTTGATAACAAATTAATTCCAATCAACTCCTAAAACTTTTTAAAACTTCACTATACCCTATGGTCCAAATGAAATTAATTTTTGTGGGTGAAAAAACAATGATACACTTACTTTATTTGTATTGTAAATATGCATTTTTTTTTTTGTAAATTTTCATATTTATATTGTAAATGACTAAAATATTTTTAATTCTCTAGGTTCTTCTGAATCACTTTATTTTTCTTGTAAGTATTTTTATTTGCCTTGTATATGGTCAAAATATTTTTAGTTTGGAGGCTTTTTTTGAATCCCTTTATTTATCTTATAAATATCTTTATTTATCTTGCAAATGGTCATATATTATCTTGTGAATTTTTATATTTATGTTATAAATGGCCAAAGTGTTTTTAATTTCCTATGTCCTTTCAAATCTCTTTATTTATCTTATAAATACCCATTTTTCATTGTAAACGCTTTTCTGAAAAAGAAAAAAAAAAGGGCATCATTTTCTTTTGCCTCACAAAAATTAATTTCATTGTCATTGCAGAAAGTTTATTGGATAGATATTGGATAGATATTTTTTTTTTGTAACACTTGAGTGTGGACTTAGAAAGTTCAGCTCAATTATAATTTGCGAAGCCCAGCTATGGCTTCGTTTAGGACCCTATATGTGTGACCGCGATGTCATTTGCGTTTAGGCCATAAGTGGCCTGTTCGTTTTTGTAATATTTGTACTTCATTCATTTTTATTTTTTTCTTTAAAAAAAATTATAAACAAGGGAATCTACTATTAAGACAACTTTTCATCTTATTTAATTGGATAAAATGTTAAATTAACCCTTCGTTAGATTTTGAGTTATATGTAATAATCCCATAAACTTTTAATTGAGTGAGGGTAAACCTTCCATATCTAATAAATATTGATATTCTATATATTATTGAAAGACCACAGAAAAATAACAAATAGTATTCCTTTCGGTCCTAATTATAATATTTAGTTGACTTTTTTGGAGAGATTAAGAAGCTAATTAAATTACTTTAGAGTATTTTTATTTTTTTTCTTCAAACTAATTAGTTTAACTAATAAATTAATATATAATCTAAGGATACACAACATATGAAATGATTAAGTAACTTATTTAGCTTCCTTAATTTCTCAAAAAAATTCAACTAGATCTTATAATTAGGACAGGTAGTAACAAATACTCCCTCTGGTCCTTATTATAAGGCACCAACTAACTTTTCTCACAAACCAATAAAAGTAGTTAAAGTCAATAAAGTTATCCTAGAATCTAAGTAATTTCCAATATTACCCCTACTAATTGCTCTAAACTCCAATATTATATCAATTATTACTCTCACCCACTACCTTTATTAATTATGGGCAGACATGGAAAAAAATAATTAATGCTCATTGGGAACAAGCAAGTGCTTTATAAAAAAGACCAAATAAACTTATTAGTTGGTGCCTTATAATAACGACCGGAGGGATTTGTATAGATTGGAGTGATTGAGAGAAACAGAATGTGCAGTGGAAACCTACGTTCTGGAAATTAACTGCTCAACCAATCACCACCACCTTTCATTTTTTATTTAAAAAAAAAATGAAAACTTCAATCACATCAACTATTGGAACAAGGAGATAGCAGACAATTTTCCTCAGAGTCATTCTTATCTCTGTAACTAACCAACAGTCTCGTAGGTTGGAGCTAGACACGACATACAGTTATTTTAAATTTAGTGAATGAACTAGAACCAACCGTTTCTATTCTATTGGCAATTGCAAACCTAGATCAGACATGCATGGCATTCACACAAATTTAACGTTGCCTCTTCATCGATCTTCTCGATGTGACAGTCTATCATACCACACCTTCCTCCACCTAAACATACCCTCAAAACCAGGTACAGCTCCGGCAGCCATTTTACTAAACAATTATTTAAACCAGAGATTAATTAAAGAAATTAAATGGGTAGTAAAATAAAAAAATAGTAGTTGGTAAAAGTAATTAAGCTGGTGAGTAGGTTTGAAGTGACTATATATGCTGGCAACTTCAACGAGAAACTTGCAGGCCACAACGTGGGGAAAAAACAGGGATAATATATATATAATGAAGAAGACAGTAAAAATGATGAGTAACTGATAAAACTCTGTCAAGTTTCAACCAATGAATTGAATCTGGTGAACGGTGAACCTAACATTGACAATATATACTTACTGGTTTAATTTTTCGAGGCCAAAAAAACCAACCCCCGACATTTAACTTATCTTCGATTCTTTTAGATTATATTCACAAGCCAACTAGAAAACGTAAACTACTAAATATTGTGAACATGCGTGAACTATTACGTACCAACCCCACCATCTTCTCTCCGCTGATGTAGAACAACCTCGCTCGATCCAGATACCATGATAATTTACCTCCGCCATGTGCTATGAAACGATATACTCATATACATATACATATATATGTTAGTTTACTATATATTATAATAACATAATGACAAATATATAAATATTCACCGCATGGTGACAAATTGAATAGGAAAAGCATATTCTACTGTTGAGAAAACGAAGCAAGCATGCAAATGTAATGCTGCTTGTTGTCGTTTTGGGTGCTGCCAAGAACAGCGCCTAAAGCTGTAAGTCTCTGTGTAAAAGAAATAATTGCTGTTCATATTGACAGGTAAAACACCCATTCCCGAGATCCATATATCTATATCTCATTTCACAACCCATCTTGATTTTGATTTTTTGTTTGTTTGAGAGATTAAGGAAGTTAAATAAGTTATTTAATCATATAATATGTTATGTATTTTTAAATTATACTTCCTCCGGTCTTAATTATAAGACCAAGTTGACTTTTTTGGAGAGATTAAAGAAGCTAATTAATTAAATTAATTTATACTATTTGTATTTGTATTTTTTTCTCCAAACTAATTAGTTTGACTAATAAACTAATATACTATCTCCGGTCCTACTTATAGGAAAAATTTTGTAGTGCAAAAGTATTCCTATAATTAGGACCGGAGAGAGTATAATTTAAGGATACACAACATATCATGTGATTAAATAACTTATTTAGCTTCCTTAATCTCTCCAAAAAAAGTCAACCCGGTCTTATAATTAGGACTGGAGGTGGTATATTAGTTTATTAGTCAAAATTTGTTTGGAGAAAATATAAAAATAAAAATATTGTAAAGTAATTTAATTAGTTTTCTTAATCTCTCCAAAAAAGTTAACTTGATCTTAAATTAGGACGGGAGGGAGTATAAAATATTAAGAAGTTGAGGATTTTATATATGTGCTTTTGGTCCTCTTGTGTATATAGGTGAAAGGAATTTATCAGAGAGTTGTTAATCACAACGTTTCACGTTTAACATGGAATTAATATATACTTCAATGAATTCATGGTGCATACTGATTGTCTCTTTGATAGATTATTTAATCATAATTATTTCAATTAATTGTAAAATCTGATTGAAGTTTGCTTAAATTTTTTTACTATTATATAGTACTACATAAATACTGTAGCACGTGTTAGATGTATTATTAGTGCGACAAGAAATAAGAAAATCTCATTGACGCTCTCAAATATGCGAGACCATAATGAATCTTCTGTCTTACTCTTCATCGTCGACCTACAGAAGAATTAAATTGTTGTAAGAATGAATATGAATATATAAATTTAATTAGGGAAAATATATTAAACATGCTTGCTTGGTATAATTTTTTTTTTATTTTTAAAAAGGGCAAAAATAGGCCATATATATGTATATTTGGATAGAAAGTGATGATCACCTTCATGATTGGAATTGTTGTCTTTTTCTAGCTAAAGCTCCAATATTTTTCAATTATTTGGGGGGGACAAGGTGTCAAATCCTCCCCAACCCTTTTATTTGTGTTTCTGTGTTTTATTTTCTGAAATGTATCCATGATTATGATGACTTTTCCTTTTTAATGAATAAATTGTCGGAATGCATCGTTTGCCTCTTTATTGATTCGGTCACAGGATATATCTCTAAGTCCAAATTATCTTTTTCAATAAGACATGCATATTTTTATTAATTAGCTTCATAATGTAAATCTTCTATCCGTTAATTAAGCTATAATAATGCATTATTATATTAACCAGATCGATAAGACCAAAATGGAAAGGAAAAAGCGGTTTTAAGACAAATCTGACGATTTTAATATCATGAATCAATTATAAATTAAAGCCTACAGTATATAATTATATTATTTGAAATGTACATGTAATTACTAGAAATGCAAAAGAGGATATGATTAATAATCAACTTGTGTGGAAAACAAATGGAATCAGTATATCCAACAATTAGTTTTTTTATTATTTTTTTAAGTCACTGGTAGCCTCAACGTTGATACATAGTCCAAATGAGACGTATGGTAGAAGTTAGACTTTCTTTTGTCCAAATGGTAGTAGTTAGCACCTCCCCATCATCGGAGTATAATTTAATTTAACTGTGATTGAGAATAATAATATATATTTAAGTCACTGTTGTCCCAATCATGCGTGCACTGTGTTAATTGTTATTAGGGTAAAGGAGTAAAAATACACATATGTTTTACCTTCGGGAGTGCCCAGCACCATATGCTTTTTTTGGGAGTAAAAATACACATGTGGTTACATTTTAGGAACAAAAATCACACCACCGTTAAAATCTAACTTAACGGTGCATTTGCAACAGAAAATGCTATATTTACAACTGACAATGTCATATTTACAACAACATTTAAACACTTGGATTTTGAACATAGAAAGTTCATTTACAACAAAAAAATGCTATATTTACAACAGGAAGTGTTGTATTTACAACAAAATTTAAAATATGGTCATATTTATAACAGAAAATGTCATATTTACAACAACATTTAAACACCTGTATTTTGAACATAGAAATGTCATTTACAACAGAAAAATGCTAGATTTACAACAGGAAGTGCTGTATTTACAACAAAATTTAAAATCTGGCAATTTACAACAGCAAAAAGCTATATTTACAACAGACTAGATTTTAACGGTGATGTGACTTTTGCTCCTAAAATGTAACCACATATGTATTTTTGTTCCCAAAAAAATCATATGGTGCTGGGCGCTCTCGAGGATAAAGAACATGTATATTTTTGCTCCTAAACCTTGTTATTATCACATACCACTTAGTGCGTATTTATAATTAAGTCACTAAATTGTATCCTATTTTGTAAATAAATGAAAATATTAAATAAATAAATTTTTTTCATATTTTCCTTTATTTATGAAAGAGTGCACGTTTTCTTTTAGATCTATCTTTATGCATTTACAGCCTCTATCTTTTATCAATTTATTAATACAGTTAACAAGGATAAAATTAACAAAACCTCATTTAATACCTTACAAATGACTTATATTTTGAATAAAAACATTTTTAGGACAAGTGACTTATAAATTGGCAGTACTCAGTGGTGTGTCTATATGGTTGATGCATGTTAATAGTCCAAATTAACGAGAACTATGGTTAGTATGGTAGTTCCACATGCAAATGGATGGTTGGTTAATTAATAGTAGTAATTATATATTAAACCCACGCCTCCCTAAAACCAACGCTAATGAACGTCTTTGTCCAAATGAACATGGACAAATAATAATTTCTATATCGTATAGCGACAAAACAGTTCGGTGTTAACCTCACCTAAACCAACAAATTAAAATAAACTCTAATAATAAATCACTAATTAATTCCGGCCTCTTATGGTGTGGCTACTGGAACACTCTCTACTTTGGATCCTCTTTGCTTTGTCGTCTCCCAGCATAAACTTTAATTAATTACTTGCTAATTAAAATCCCGTGCATGTCGCTTCAAATTAATCCACCCAATGCCCATGAATTGATGAGTTCTTCCACGATAGAATAAAGCTGATCATATCGAGTTATTATTGGGGGAAATGATAATAAAGTTCCAGAAAAATAATATAAGTAAAGTCCTATAATTTGTTAATAACAAGTGAAAGAGTAGTCATTGACAAGTGAAAAAACATCATTAACAAGTTATGAGACTTTTCTGATACTACATTCGTGTCATAAATATAGGATATAGTTTGTAGTGTAAATTGCATTATAAAATATATTCTATATTTAGAAATTTAGAACCGAAGAAGTATTATTTTTCTTAGTTGGGACATTATTATCATTTTCCCTTATTATTACTACCATTCTAGGACCACACAACAAAATGCAAGGACAATAAACCACTTCTCCTTTGTCACCTCCCTAAAAGTCAATTTATTCTCATCATAATTATATTCCAACTCTTTTTTTCCCCTCCCTTTTTTCTCATCTACGTTGAGAAAACCCAGAAAGAGTGCAGTGTGTTGTATTTTTGTCAGCGTACATAACAAAGTGATAATAGAGAAAATATCATCGAGACATTATTATTACCAAAGTCTTTAATTCTCTCCTACACGCCTCCTTGATTATGTGAAACTGTGATCTTCAAGATACAATTCTGCTTTTGTCTTCATCGCTGGATCTCAATCCCACTTCACAAAACACTAAGCAAACTACATATTAAAAGGAGGGAAAACAGAGTTCGATATAAAGCACCACAACGGCCTTTACAACCGCCACTCCATTTCTTTCTCGGAAAATGTTCACATATATATAATATTAATCATCAAAGCAAATTTATGTTTTCCAATGGATAGAATCTAATTTAGTCCTCGAAAAACATTTAGAATAGGATCCTAAATATGCGTACCAAACACGAGTAATAGCTAGAATTGACACTTCTCTGAGAAAATAAAGGATTTTTTTCCCTCTTGGTCCTGATGAGAAAGGAATTTAACTCTTGCATATCTAAAACTCGAGAGCATCCATTGCAGTGATATAGGAAGGGAAAAACAATAATTTTACAATAATTGTACAAACCCCCGAAAAGGCAAAGAGAAAAAAATTACTGCGGGGGTGGTTCTTGGGTGGTGGTTTCCGGGAGCGAGGAAGAGGGTGGTGGTGGCGAGGACAAGAGATGAACGACGAGGTCGGTGAAAGCTCGAACGATGTACCTGTGATTGTGAGGATGGTTGAGAGCGAGATAGCATAAAAGGAGGTCGTGAAGATAATCCCAGTCTCTTGTGACGTCCACCGATTCCCTGGATTCGATCATCTCTTGCATGGAACGGCGGAAATCGATGTAGGGATCGGTGGAGTACTTGGGCACTCCGACGCCTCTGGGAGGTAAAACTGACGGCGTCGAGTTACTACGGTTGTGTTTGTTGTTGTTGGTGGTGGTGGTGGTGGGACGAGACTCGATGATGGAATTGGAAAGGCCAGGAGAGGAGAAGAAGAAGCGATGGGAGGCAAAAAGGGAAGAGAAGTCCGGTGGGGGAGGGTCGCAGGAGTCGGAGTCAGAGTCGGAGGAGAAGTCGTCGGAGAAAAGGAAGGTGGAGGTGGAAGACGGAGACGGGGAAGATGAGGATGAGTGTTTTGGATGTGGTGGGGTGGCGGTGGCGGTGGGGCACTTGAGCTTGAAGAAACAGAGATGAAAGTGCTTGGAGAACATGTTGGACAGTTTTGGTTAGAGAGAGAGAGAGAGCAAGTGAAAGTGGGGTGCAATTTTATTATATAGAGGCGCTGTCTTCTACTTCTCTTGCATTGGTCTGCTAAGTCTGGATATTAATTAAGAGGGATTTGATTTAGTTTACTTTCGTTTTGGATCATCCATTTTCCACATAGTTATATATACAATTTTCTCAAAACAATATGAGAGTTTTCATGTAACTAAGCGAATGAGATTCGCCATATCACTCATGAGGCTACAGGAGTAAAGAAACGGCGGTGGCTAAAAAAAATTGAAGTAAAAACGTGAGATGAAGAATTAAGCTGGCATATAACTATAAACCACTAAGCAAACAGTGAGATATGAAGAATTAAGCTGGCATATGGCCATAAACCACTAAGGAAACAGTGATATATGAAGAATTAAGCTGGCATATGACTATAAACCACTTTTTATTGATTTCTTTTTAACTGAACAGTTCTTTAATCTTTATGCCTTCACAGAATTATCTAGTTATAAAAATTTGCACTTTCGCCCGTCTTTTTATTTATTGAATAAAAATGGTTCCAATCCAATTATGTACCATATATCTCTGCACGTGTGAGGTTGAGAAAGAAAGACCAAACGGGGTGCTGTGCTTTGTTTCTTTTTCAAATCAGGTGCAGCTGTAACTATTAAAAGGTGATATGTGTAAAAATTTTATTAAAATTTTAAATATAATAAAAATATCTTTAAATCTCAAGCATTAAAAGTTGATTTAATGAGTGAGGCAAATGGAAGGGAGGCCAGTGAAAACACCCCTTCAATGTCATCTTTAGTCGCCCTAAATTTATCCTTAATCCTTTAGTGGTTTTGGTTTTTTTTTGAGATAAAATGGTTTAGATTATTAAGTTATAACGATCATCAAACCCTCTTGTTTTAAATTTGAGATATTAAAATTAAAATGATGACATATTTGAGAGATCATAGATTATATTAACTTAAAAATTATCTGACACGTCTTTAAAGGGAAAAAAGAACATCCATAAAAATGAAAATCAAGTTTAATAATAAAATAGGTAGCTAATGATGCACAAATGGGACACACGTCTTTTAAAGTGGAAGTGAAGAGAATAGACACAAGGAAGTAAATTCAATAATGAAGGAGGAGGATGGAAGACAATGTAGTGGGATAAGACTAACAAAGAAGAAAAAGAGTAATATAGAAGCGAGGGAGACAACTTCTGTGTTTGGAAGCCAGTTTCGTACAAGTGACCCCTCCTTTGTCACCTCTCTTCTTTGTACTCTGTTTCCCTTATGTCCTCTCTCACTCCGCTCCCACTCTCATGGAATCTCTCTCTCTCCTCACCTTCCTCATTCGAACCCATTTCAGCTTACTACATTACACACACACCGCCCATCTCTTATTAACTCCGTAACCTTCATTAACCACTTAACTTAATCCCCTTTTGCTATTGTTTACATGTTAACGCCCTCGTTGAGCCTAGCCGCTGCCGCTACAAAAACTGCTACGCCTCCGGGAGTTCTTACACCGAAGTTTGGATTGTTCCTCATTTCTGCATTAGCCACACCTTCAGCGTCCTCGGGAGTCGGCGCTTTATCCGCCGCCAGTTTCCCCTTTGCACCCCTTAGTACGTCGCTCAGCTTCACCTTGTCCTCCTCACGACCACATCCTGCATTATAAGCTACCGCGGATTGCGCCATCGCCGCCAGTCCACCCGGTGATATCATGTTGATTCCCGTTGCTCTCACTTCCGCCGCCTGTATTGCTGCCGCGTCGCTCTGCTCCACCCGCTTTTCTCCCACCGTCCCAGCTGCTGCTTCCAGTGCCTCCCCTATCGTCACTACACTCTCTTGAACTGTCCCCGCCACACCCGCTTGAAGCGGCGTCGGTTTGACATACTTTCCCACAACCTTAGAAAATAAGAGATTCATAGAGATTAACTCTCATTTCAAACTACAAGTTTATATTGGAAAATATATAAACTTAGAAAATAACAGATTCATAAGAGGAAAAACAGTTGAATGACAAATTAACCTGTCCGGCAACTGATTCAGTTACAATGCGTCTGCCGGGAGTTCGAGCCTCAGTAACGGTGACACCGAGGTCACCGGTGACGTCATTGACGTCCCTGTGGCCAACGAGGCCCGAGCGTTCGTTCTGCGCGGCAGCTGACTGCATAACCGCGGCGGGTCCTCCGGGCTGGGTCTGTCCGAAAACCCTGGTTTCAGCGCTCTGCATCATGGCAGCATCCTCCGGTGCGACGGGCTTCTGGGCGAGTTCACCGGAGACGTGAAAAACGTCGCCGTATTTGATGGCATGTTCACCTCCTTGGGCGCCCCCGGGCTGTTGCTGGCTCATTTTCTTGAACTTAAGCTTGAAGAGGAGAATGAATTTGCGACTTACGTGAAGTTTTTGATGCCTTGGAGAGTTGGGCCTGAGCTAAGCAGATTTAAATAAAGGATGTAACAAAACATGTGTCGCCATAGGAAACAGGCAAGAGAAGAGTAGTTCCAACAGGGAGACATGGCGCATTCCTGTTATGACACTTGCAATGCCAATGTCACACGTGGCATCGACCTAGCATGCCTAGATTCAAGGTGAATAATTCCCCCATTCTATATATGCCAAATTTAATTACAAACTTGTGTTTAGGATATTTGATTATTTAATATATATATCTACATATCTGGTGCTAGTAGCACTTTTGGTTCTTTTTATAACTTCAATTTACTTAATTCCTAAAAATTTGTTAACTCAATAAATGTCTTATATTAATGTATTTTCTCAATTTATAAACAGATTTTTTTTTTGCCCGAAAAACAGAAAGTATTTTCAATCTCTCTCATTTCAATGTGAAATAACTTATTTTTTTTTGTTGTTGTTACATTTAACAAGGACAAAATTAATTACTCTGACTTATTAAAAAAGGCTATAGTGTAGATAATTAATATATTATAGGTTGGTACGTATCTGCATGAGGGTAGCGAGCTTCTCTCTGTATCGTAATTTGGTGGTTCTTTTTCCGTTCCCACGCCATGCAATAACGTAACTAAGTATATATATAGCACGTCTTTCTTCTCGGCATTTAGGAATATTGTGTGTTTGTGGTGAAAATTAAATGGGATTAGAGAAGCGAGGAGGTGAAGGGAGAAAGAATACGTTGGAGGAAGGCATAAGGCTGGTGCTGCATCGGTGGAATGGGCTTCAGCAGGCGGTGCAGAACCAGTGGGGTGGATCCGATTCCCACCAGAAATTCCACCGTCTCGCTTCTGATCTCACCTCCACCCTCTCCAAATCCACCGGTCTCCTCTCTCCGATCCTTTTAATTTCCTTCTTTTTCGTTCTATATATCCATATATCTGAATCATTTATATATATACATATTGCAGAACCTGTTCGTCTTGAGGATTTAGAAAATCTGCTCCACGAATCCATGTTGCTCACCTTTAACACCGATATAGAAGATGGCAGCATTGAACAGGTAGCTATATATATATATATATTCTCCATGACCTCTATCCCCCTCATGTCTACTAAATTAATTAAATTCATTACGTACGTACGTACCCTGACCTTTTCCCTTTACTTAGCCTTATCTCTTCTTCGATTTCCTTCAGAAATTCGGTTATAGATGGACATGTATATGTACCTAACATGCGCGAGGGGTATCGAGAGACATGTACCTATAGTTTTTTAGTTTATAAGAATGTTACCTATTGTATCCATCCCATCATATTGTGTATTTGAGACAGAACAACATGTATCTTTGACGTATATATATAACCTTTCTTTCGCATGCAGGTAGCAGAACAGTTGGTGATCATCCATGAAGAATACTTGCATGCATAGCCAATAATATTACCTTATTAATTAATCTCTCTCTCAGAAATTTCCAACTCTTAAAGTGAAACGGAACCTCAGAGAAGCGAACAGGCCAGGTACGTACGTAGCTATGCATATAAAACTAATTGATTATCAATAAGTAGTCTGTACCTCTTGTCATAAATCTGTAATGATCATTCATGTTATATCTTTATTTAACTGACACAGGGTTGCAAACGAGGTTTGCAGAATGAAGATATATCGGTGACTAAGAAGGAGAGTTTCAGCGCATGCAGATTCATATTTAGGGAATGGTTCTTCGATGATTCATATATATATATCCGTTGATGTAAGTAGACTTCTGTATTCAACAACTCACGACGTGGGATAAAATTATTTAGTAAGAGAGGAAGAAAAAATAGATGTGCATTATTAGGCCCACGAGTGTGTCGTCTTCTTCTGCTTTTTTCCCCTTGTTAAATTTATACCGTGTTCATCGGGATGATTACAAAGGATTTCAATTCAACCCTTTCAATTTATTCAATGGATCTCGGATGAGCGAGGAGATGAGAAATTTTACACCTTTGTATATACTTTCCCCATTTTTTTCCATTCATCAACAGCTATTAAGATATGATTGTTACTAGGGGTGAGCAAGCAACCCGCGACTCGCCCAACCGCCCGCAACCCATAGAATTTTTCCTGGTTAAGCCCGTCCAAGTTGGGCCTGTCATGGGTACGGGGCAGACCCGTACCCGTTTTCAGTATACGGGCGGGTCACGGGTTGAGGCACGGGGCACCCGTGCCCGCCCGTACCCGTATTTTTTTTTTTTTTTTTTTTTTTGACTTCCCCTCACAGCCTCACTTGCTTGACACACACAGAGACCGAGAGACGAGAACGACTACTCTACGACACCCACAGCAGGCCACAGATCGACTAAGCCCACCCAAGTTCCAAATTCCAACCCAATAAATGTTCATCTAAAAATCATAAACATGTGATGTCTATGAGCAGTTTGTTAAGTACATATAGAAATGGGTTGCTTAATCTGTCAAAAACTATAAAAATGATTTTATAAAAAACTAGAGTCCAAACTGTGGCCAAAAGTAATTGACACAATAAATAATTCAAATCAGATATGAACAAAAAATAAAGCATAACTGCTAAAGGAATAAACTGGTGAATCACACAGGTAGGAGTAGTCTTGAATCTTGATATATTTCATGTATTTTTATCGAAAAAAAGGATGGAACAAGAAAAAGAAAATTCTCACCGGAGTGTCTGCCATAGGAACATTCAGAGCTTCCAAAAAAACTCTGTTCTTGATAAAAAAGTGCAACTGGGCCAAAAACCTGTTCAAAAAAAAAAAGGCCCAGATATGTAAACGGGTTCCCCGTACCCGTTTACAAAAACCCGTTTAACCAGTACCCATTTTGTGCGGGTTAAACGGGCGGGACGCGGGTTACCCCCGGGGCAGCCCCGCACGCCCATTGCTCACCCCTAGTTGTTACGTTTCTCTACCTTTCAAAAGTTGGAATAGGATTGCAACTTTCAAAAATAATTTTTGAATCGTGATTTATGTTACACAATAAATTTTGTGAAATGAGTTTTATCTCGATTTATATGTACAAGTTTTTTTGAGACCTCAAAAAATAATTCCAAACATGCATACTTAATAAGTAGTACAAGTAGTTCTACCATTCCCGGCAACTGTTCGGATTTGGTTATGAAATCAGATGAAGAAAAACTGATCAGAAAATTGCAGAGCTACATTATGGCTCCCAATATTTGATATTAATAACGTTGTATTTCTGAAGTCAGGTTAGTAAATGAACTCCAATATTGCTCTTGGAAAATCATTATATTACGGTATTACCCTTATCCAGATCGTTAACGATCCTGGGCCAAATAATCTCGATCTTTCAAAATATCATGGCCACAATTGGGCTTGAGTATGATGCCATTTTGGTAAGAAACTAATTTCTCCAATCAGTGAGTTTCTTTAATGATCACTGGTTGATTGATGGTAAGGACCTGAAGGGTTTGTGTACGAGACACCTCACTTGAAGAGGAAGGCTCGTGTGTGAGTGACTGGGTACAAGGAGGTTCTTGGGATTTTACTAGACTTGCTGAGTGTGTTGCCCCTGAGGTAATTCAGAGACTTATGACTGTTCTTCATCCTAGGGGGGATGCGGGGAATGACGTTATGGTGTGGGGTGCTAATGCTGATGGTACTTTCTCTATTCGAAGTGCTTATTTCTTGCTTGAATCAAATCCTCAACACCTCAGATTTAAGCTCCATAAAGTAATATGGAAGTGGAAAGGAGCGGAGAGAATTAAGGTGTTCATGTGGATGACTGCCTTAAATAAACTCCCGACCAATGAGTGGATGGTCTCGATCGTCGGCTTTATGTGACTTTTGCAGGGATGGGGTTGAGGATATTCTTCACATCTTACGGGATTGTCGCTATGCGAAACAAATGTGGCTTTCTCTTCTGTCGACTAATTATGTTTCTTCCTTCTTTTCTGCCCGGCTTAGGGATTGGTTAGCCATGAATCTCACAGGTAAGCTTGGAAGAGGTATGGGTGCAAGTTGGAATATTATTTTTGGGGTTGCTATTTGGAGGCTATGGGGTTGGAGGAATTCCTCTATATTTGTCCCCAATTTTGTTAAACCCTCCCACCCGGTGGCCACCATTCTCCACTCTTGGAGGAGTTTTGCTATTGTCCCTGAGCTGACTCTGGATCCCCATAGGTCCAACTCTGTCACGGATGGGACCTTATCTTGGGTGACACCTCCTGCGGATTTGGTTAAGTTGAATGTGGATGGGGCGGTTAGTCTACGGACGTCTGTGGCGGGAGTAGGGGGAGTATTACGTGGGTGTCAAGGGGAGTGGATAACTGGTTTTACTAAGAATGTTGGTATATGCAATGCTCGGTGTGCGGAGGAATGGGCTATCTTGGAGGGTCTCTACCTTGCTTGGGACTTAGGTCTCAAGAAGATTATTTTGGAGTCAGATGCTAGTGTTCTGATCAATAATCTTTTAGACAGGAACTTCAACTCTGGGAGTCTGCTGTTTTCTCAAATTCAGATTTTATTGGGTCGTGAGTGGAGTATATCTCTGCGCCATATCCCTCGGGAGTGTAATCGAATTGCAGACGATCTTGCAAAGTTGGGTTTGTCGAAATCTGGTATTTTGAGTGAATGCCCCATGCGTCTTAGGGCGTGGGTGGATCAAGAGTGCTTGGGATTAATTCCCCCTTTGTTTTGATTATGTAATCTTTTTTAGGCTTTATGCCTCCTTCTTATCAAAAAAAAAAAAAAAAATCTCTAATGGGCTTGAAGTTGAAATATCCCATTTTTTACCCGCGATGACGTGTTTATGCCTGCGCCGCTTAATTTATTAAAATCTATTACATATATTAATAATTATATTTAATTGCACTCGACTACAATAACTATCATTCTCTTCAATAACACATTAATCAAGTCAACTTTAACTAACCATTTATCTAAAACATTTCACCCTACGTTTATTGTTGACTGAATTTCTTATTATACACATAATTACTAATTATATAAAATTTCAATACCTTTCAAATTTATATGTTAAACTAACGAACTTGAAAAAAACAATTTTACAGGATAAATGCTAAACAAAATAAAATAGTCTCCCCGGGGGAACGAGCCCGAAGATAGCCGCATCGAGGGAATTAGCTCAAAATAGTTTAATCATGGGTGCGCATGTTTTCTCTGTAATGTCATTTTTACCCTCCACAAGTCCAGCTTTCTGCTCCACTAGCTCCTCTCCTTCGCTTTCCGTGAGTCGCCGGAAACTTTGTCTTAGAGGATTCCATCGGAAGGCACGTCGGAAGCCGCTGGATTCTATTATGTCTGCCTCCGTTTCGAGGTCGGGATCCTCTCTCCGGCTTAACGATGATGGCGAGCCTTTTTTGGCTTCGAGAACTTGTAGGCTTTCTTTTCCTTTTGCTTCCCAGAATTTAGGATACCTGGTAATTTCTTTTGGTATTTTTAACTGACAGTTTTGTGTTTGCGAATGATTAATTTAAGATTATTGCAGTTTTGCATTTGAACTTTGAAGTGCTTGAATGATGCCTGAATTCGCGATGTAATACGTTGTGAGTCTCTGTGATTGCTAACAACATAGAGGGGTAGTATTGTATGGTAAGAGGTCGCTTTGCTGTTCTTTTAGTGTTAACTAAACAGTGCATGAGGCGGCGGTACATAGTTTAGGGCCTGACAAGTGACGATTACTCGGGAAATGTTTGACTGATGTGCTTTTGGTTTATCTTTTGTAGATTTGCATTTTAAAACTATCTCTACATATTGTTGTTGAATTTGATCCACAAATTCAGGGGATCAAGGGAAATATCGATCTTTTAGCGGATGCTTAAAATGCAACTAGAGTGATTTGAATTATGTAATTCTATTCTAAGTGTTACAATTTTCTCTGTATGATTGAATTGTATCATCAATTTTTCCCACTTTACAGTGACAAATTTTTGTTACCCTTTCCAGATGCTATTTTCTTCCATTCACCCTCAAACTATCATACTGCATTTTGTTTCAAAAAAAAATAAAAATCCTTTTAGCGTTGATGGAAAATATGCATGATTGAATTGAACCAGATGCAAGTAAAGGAGATATGCTAACAACTGACGCAGAACTAGAACTTGAGGTGCCTCCCGCAAGTAAAACTGCTCCTCGCAAAAATAGATACCGTATGAGCACTATCAAATTGTTTGGGGCGGATTTAACTCCGGATAATATTGCTGTTGCAATGGTCTATTTTGTTCAAGGTGTTTTGGGACTTGCAAGGCTGGCTGTCAACTTTTACTTAAAAGATGATTTACATCTGGATCCTGCTGAGGTATATCTTCTTAATGCTCATGGTGTATTCTTCAGATACTTTTATGTTTGAATGTATGACTTGTGCTAATCTTTTATTCTAAGTTATAACTAATTATACAATATATGAGCCTTGGCTTGGGCTATACTAGTCGACGCCCAAAAGTGATATTACTTCCATGAAATTGTGCTCTATCTCATTGTGTTCAACTTATTATACTTGCATGACTGACAAGTTACATGTGGCTGACTAGACAGCTGTGATTACTGGGTTTTCTGCATTACCATGGCTTGTCAAACCTCTTTATGGGTTTATTAGGTGCGAAGCTTTGCTGTGTCTCTTTTTCTTTGCCCTTAACTGAACCAGTGTCCGGAATCTAAGTTATTTATAATACACTATGCAGTGATTCTGTCCCGCTTTTTGGGTATCGAAGAAGGTCATACTTAGTTCTATCAGGGCTTCTTGGTGCTCTTTCATGGAGTTTGATGGCTTCTTTTGTTGACAGCAAATATGATGCTGCTTTTTGCATACTTCTTGGCTCTCTATCTGTTGCCTTCTCAGATGTTGTGAGTTTCTCTTACTTAGTTAATGGCTTAATTCTGGTGTGCTTTCTTTTTTTATTTGCTTAATTATGCTGAAGCCTTACTTCCTATTCTTCTACATGTGCTATAGTTGATATGTTATGTAATTAACTAGCATGTTGGTCCATAAAGGTAATGAGCACTGGGAGGGGTTGGTTATCCCATCTCAATATCTACCTTTTAGGTAGGGTTTTCCACTCCTCTCGTGTGCCCATCAGTAGAGAAAGTGCCTGTTTGTTTAGCTTTTTATAAGTGCTTTTACATCGCTCGAGATAAGTATATGAGAAGTGTTTTGTTTTGGCTTGCGGAAAAGAGCTTCCAAAACCATGGTTTAGTGTTTTCCCAAACAGAAACTAAGGAAAAATTTGATTCAAACCTTCCCCTTTTCTGGCCAGAAATTTAAACTTCCCCTTGTTTGTAGTTTTTAATGAGAAGATGAAATTTGGGGATTTATAACTCTTAACTAACCTTCCATCAAATGTTTCCTTACCCTCGGGGCAGGGTTGATCTTGCAATACTGTGTAAATATGCGTTCTATTGGGATTGCTTGAGTTGACAAATAGATCAACACATTGTACAGCTTGTCATTTGTTTGTTGGCATTTTTGAAAATAGTTTGTCTGCCCATTCATGAATTTTTATAGGGGAGTATCAAAGCAAGATTCTTAATTTATGATTGACTTCTCCATTCTTAGATTATAGAGAATTTTGAGCCTTTGCCTTCCCATATAACTCTGGATTTGTCTTAATCATTTTCAGACTCTTTGTTTGCGCTTTTAGAAACACCTTAATCTGTCTCCATAATTATGGAATTAGTGTTTTATTGTCTTCAACAGATTTAATTTGTTCCGGTTCAGAACATGATGTTAGAAACTGAAGTGGTTTTAGGTTGTAGATTCAATGGTTGTGGAGCGAGCACGTGGAGAATCGCAAAGTACCTCAGGATCTCTTCAGTCTTTATGTTGGGGTTCTTCTTCTTTTGGTGGAATTGTGAGTGCTTACTTCAGTGGATCTCTGGTGGAAACATATGGCGTAAGGTACCAGTTGAAGTTTGTGAATCAAGATGCTTTTGCTTACTTATTTGAGTACCCTTTTTAACTACTAAGAATTGAATGTCCCAGGTTTGTTTTTGGTGTCACAGCATTGCTTCCATTGATAACATCTGTAGTTGCAGTTCTTGTAAAAGAACAACCCGTGCATGACACTGCAAGAGGGCAAAGTCTTCCTTTTGCCAATCCTCATTTTATGGAAAGCTCAAAACAGAATATTATTCAGTTGTGGCATGCTGTTCGACAGCCCAATGTTTTTCTTCCCACCGTGTTTATTTTCCTGTGGCAAGCAACTCCACAATCTGACTCTGCCATGTTCTATTTTACGTATGTCCTGACTGTAATAATGATCATAATCTTTCATGTTTGAACTGAGTTCCTTGTTTTCTTGGTATTTATTTAGACATAACATTTCCTTTGATCTTACATAATCTTTTTTCCTGATTCGTTTCAGCACAAATACCCTTGGTTTTACCCCAGAATTTTTAGGCCGTGTGAAGCTTGTTACCTCAATTGCATCCCTGCTTGGTGTTGGACTCTACAATGGATTTTTGAAGAATGTATCCTTGCGGAAAATATTTCTGGCAACTACCATTGTAGGTTCAGCTCTTGGGATGACTCAGGTTTGTAGTATGTTTCAAGTAAGTTCATATATCTTTAATTTCGACTGATTGTTCTGAAAATATTTATGCTGTCTTTTTCGTCTATTGCCAGATTGTCCTGGTCACTGGACTAAACCGGAAGCTTGGCATTAGTGATGAGTGGTTTGCAATCGGGGATTCTTTAATTCTCACTGTTTTGAGTCAGGTAATTATCTTGTGCTCTTTTACTCATTGTAGGATACTACCTGCTCTGGAAGGAGATCTAACATTCTAACCTTCCTTGCCACGGTTGTGTTCATAAATTAGACGGCATTTTTGCACATGATTAATCTCTCAGAGATGAGCATTTCATTTCATTTATGTCTCTGCCACTGCAGAGAAAGACCAATATTTTTGCGTCAAAATTCAAAAAGCTATATGCGTCCTTTATATAATTTTGGACATAAAGCTAGATCATGTCATGAATCAGGATATTAAATTTACTTTATTCTAGATTGATCGTTAATCAACCGCTATATTTCCTTTTTGTGCAAAATATGTCTTGCGTCTAATATATTTGTCTGTTCCAGGCATCCTTCATGCCCGTTCTTGTACTAGCAGCAAGACTATGTCCCGAGGGAATGGAGGCAACACTTTTTGCAACTCTTATGTCCATATCTAATGGAGGGAGCGTTATTGGGGGCTTGATAGGTGCTGGTTTGACTCAAATATTTGGCATTACCAAGGATAGATTTGATAATTTGGCCACTTTGATAATCCTTTGCAATCTGAGCTCATTATTGCCACTGCCTCTTCTTGGCCTCCTTCCTGGAGATGACCCTGATGCTAATTTAAAGGACAATGATGATGATATTGAGATGAAGTCTAATTGATTCTAATTTCTTGCCTTCGGCCCTCCTTTTGCTTGCTTAATTTTGTTAAAGCTCTTTCCCATTTTTGGTTTTTTTATGTATTTACAAACTCAACTGATGTGCTTTAAGTACCAGAGAGGAAGGGATATATATATTCTGTAATCTGTATATATAGTCACTTATTAAAGAAGTTTCTGCTTCTGCCCAATGGAAGCCTCTAAGAACACGAGAACATAGTTCACCTTGAGATAACATCTCTACTCTCTCTCTCTCTCTCTGACCTCTATTTGATCTCTTTTAATGATTAATTACAACAAATATATAGTTGGTTAGTTTCTAATTTCCAACGGTTTATACCCAAATTCCCTGGACTGCACAATGCGCAAACGAGCGAGGGGAAGTGAAATGGTTTATATCTTTCTTTCTTTCTTTTCGGCCTGAGGAGGAGATGCTAGCCTAATAGCCTTTATACAAATCAAATTGAATCATTATACTTGAAGTATATTTAATAATGACATTTGTGTTCAATGGAAGGATATGAACAATGTTTATTCGAATTTGACATAATAATATTAGATATCAGATAATTTTAATCCCCGTAGCAAATTAATCCTCGAGATAAATTTAATATCTTCAAATTCAGTACTGTTTGTTACCCTTATTTTAATTTGGTTCCACCCGTATTACCAACAAACAGGAGAGCACCAAGTTGTGGTATATTACAAAAACCATACATATACTGACATACACATATGGAAAGATAAGATAATGTCCACCCGCCACAAGTGCATGGAATAGGAACTCAGGTTAAGGCGGCTCCGAAAGCGACAGGTGGACAATACACCCAATGGTGCACGGGGTGGGTCCCACGATACACCGAATGCTTTGTCATTGTCTCACACTTGATCGCAGCATTGTGCCGAGTGGGTTCTTAATCTTTGCAAACATAAGTCAACTTGTCCAATTCCCACAACTCTTTGTAATCTTTGCACCATTAACCACGTTGTCTTCACTCACACTTCATTTGCTAATGCTATGATTGCGCAACTACATATTGTACTGCTATTTATTAACTCTCATCCAAGCCCTCTTGAGTCTTGACTTCAAAAGCTCTTAGCTTGCTTCAAACTTACTGATTTTCTGTCACACTGTCATCTTTCTTAGTACATAATAGTACGTGTAGCTAATTCCATTCTGCAGAAAGCTTTATTCTCTGTGATACAAATCGAATGCCCTGCTAGTTATTAGTCATTTTAAAAGTACACCCAATTGGCTTCATAATTGAACAACTTCAACTACTTCATTCAAAGTCAGTATCTTTATGGATAACCATAAATGCAAGTTGTAGGAAAAAAACTCCTTGGCAGACAGATCATTCCCAGCTGGGCCTTCCCAAGCATGATTGTTCTACTTTGTTTTCTCACCTGTTTCCCCCCCCCTTTTTTTTTTTTTAAAAAAACAACTACTTAATTTAAGCTTATAGATTGAAGTTAAAGTTCATGTCAACCACAAGTTTATTGGCGTTTGTTCATCTTGAATGTCACAGCCAATATTGCTGCATTTTAAAGGAGCTCAGCCGAAAGTTTAATCATTTGCTTGCATTCGGAATTACAGTTATTTGTTTTTGTAATCATTACCTTCTTTTTTTCGGTTCTATGGGACTTTGAAAACAAATTCATTAGGTCATGCCAGTTGAGATTCTTGTGTACAAAAAGTTTTCATATGGGAGGAAATGAAATTGAGGTCCAAATGATTGAATCATTCTGGAAAGTGTGTTTGAAGCCTATTCACATATATATATATAATCTAGCTTGTTAATGAATTTTAACAGACTAAATCTAAGAATTTCCTTAAAATATACAAGTTTTCAAAATCCCATCACCAATAAAAGCTTCTGGTTATTTGACATATGTCAGAGGGTATATTTTGGCAACGAGATGCCCAAGTTGATAAAATATAGCAGAGATTCACAGATATACAGTGAAGGATGTTTGAAAGATCTCTTCATTTTATTCTGAATTCCCACAAGATATGGTTCAGTAAAAGAGACAGTCATCTTAAACAGAATTTTAGAAAACGTTTCTTAAACTGTCATGGAATTAATTTCCCCCAAGGATCGAACAGTCAGATACAAGGTGTTCAGGAAATTAATATTATTATTTTCCCTGATACACTTAATAAGATCTAAGCTTTAAAACATGACTTCCAAAGTGTCTTACTGTCTTTAAAAGTGGTATAAATGCCTTTTTCAAACTAGATGCCCAGTTTTCATTTGATAACGGTGGTGGTTGCTGCTTCCTTCATCATTTTCTAAAGACAGTGAGAATGCAAGTGATAATAGAGAAAGAGATTAAAAAAGAAATGATGATTGCTTTGTAGGTTTGTGGCTATAAACTATCTGTATAGAAGCTTATCCACTCATGGGCAATCTGATATAAAATGTTAAGGATAATATTAATTTTTTAAAAACAGAAAAGCATGGTATAGCATCAGGTAATAAATGATTGATATCTGAAATGGAAAATAAAGGAGCTGTTGTGTGGGAATAGAAGAAACTAAGAATCCCCAAGTGATAAAAAAAATGCATGTGAATTGCCATGTGAAGGGCATTAATTTCTGTAACACATACATATTTTTCAGCACACTTCCAAACAAAACCCAAGTGAGAATGCATTAGGAACAATAATCTAAATGCCATTTTAGATGGAACAGAACAGGACGTTGTCATGTGAGCACTTATATCAAGTTTGATTCTGTGGTTGCAAAGTTTTTGCATGAAGAATTAGATTCACATTATAACAAGCAAGAACAGAACTTAACAAATAAATCTGAAAGCTTTAAGTACAGCTTGGTCAAACAAGTAACTCAGATACAAAGACTAATTTCCTAGAACCATATCCAGTTTTTCCCGGAATGATCACATGGAAAAAAAAAGTTTCTGATATATTGGTAATAACAACAATCCGAACTAGCTATAACTCCAAGACATTATCTTGGAAACACTCTTTTTGTGGCCAATAGAATTGCTGGAGGCTGACCAGACAGGCTATTCTATGTTTTTGGAATGAATAAATCTGGGAATGATACGGTGGATTTACGTGGCTGGGAGCCAAAACTGGCAAATAATAATGCCCCTTCAATTTGAGGAAACCTCACATGCATTGCCATGCTTTTGTCTGTGGACCCACACAAGGGATGTGTACAAAAGCTGTTCCTATCAGTAGAAAAGACAACGTCTGGTTTTTGCAAAATGTGTGTTCCTTAACATACGAAAAACCCAACTCTCCTATGTTGGCTCCTTGTTTCATGTTTGACTGCTTTCATGAGCTTTCTTTCTTGGGTGTGTCCATAGCTTATCCTTTCTTTTCTTCAATCTAATCATACCCTTTCTGCTCTTCTTCATGTTTCAAGAATCGAGTTGTCCCTTTAAGGATAAGCTTTTTAATAAATGATAACGTGGGATTGTTCTGATTATTATAGGGTCTTTTTATTATGTGCCTCTTGTCAGTTTGGAACAAATTGAACTGAAATACTATAGTTTGATTGCTTAGGTCCGGAAAGGCCTAAGCTTAGCCTTAATTGCATTAGTCCCTGTAGCTTACGTTGGATCCATGTTCAAATTTTGCAGAATTTGACAGTTTTGTGTTTTCTTGGCGTGTATAAACTTAGACAATTGGCAGAAAATGACTATAAATTTAGACTATTCATAGATAGGTAAGTATATCAGGCACAAGTTTTTTAAAGAACTACAAAAGCTAGCTGCTAAAGTTCGGAAACCTAAAGTCTTACAAGACCTCTTTTTCTAGGAAACCCACCCGATATGGGACTTATGACTTATGACAATAACCAAGTTGAGATGATTTGGGTTTAAAAATATTCAAAGTTCAATCTTGGTTAACAAAGAAAAGGGTCCTCAAATTATTATTTAATGTGGTTCAATAATTATGTCAAGTTTCATGAAATTATTCATCCTTCCACGGAACACGCAACATTCATTATTAGTAACTCTGACTTTCACTTTGGTTATATATGTTTGTGGCCTTTAAACTTATCTCCGACATGCTTATTTATGATTAATTTGACTAATTTATTATCGATAGAATCAGTAATTAAATGCTGTTTCTTTGAAGAGTTGAAGATATAGAGAACATAACATTGATTTTCCACGTGTCCAAAAATGAAGGAAACCCCATACATGCATGTGAAGCTGAGTCAACAAGACGAGATGCAACATTGTAGGTGTGAAAGCAACGTTGATATATGGAGATCAGGATCGAGACGAGGCTGTTCTAGACCACACACTATAAAGATTATATGATTACACCAAAAAAATTTAACTCTCTTCCTTAATTATTGATACTTTCCTTTTCCGTGATGCTATATTTTGCTCTGTAGTAGTATATATATGGCGTCAAGCAAAAAGAAAAATCACAGTAACTCAAAAAGAGATCTTCTACAATAACCGATCATATGCTTGAAAAAAAACATGACATGATGAGTAAAAATATACAGAACTTACTTTCCCTCCTTTTTTTTATAACTTCATTCAATTTCTATTCAGATATTCTAAGAAGAATAATAAATAACCCAAAAAAAGAAATCTACAACTGAAGTGATCGAGTTCAAGTCCAACAGTTTAATAACATTGCATTTTCAGCCATTTATAGAAAGTGGATATACATATATAGGTCGAGACAAATGGTTAGGCAGCACTGTGTGCTTTCTTGGGAGAGAAGTAACAATATTGGAGATTAGATTTTTTTTTTAAAAGACTAGAAGATCTCTTGTTTCGTCAGAAAAAGGGAAAAGGCAAAAAAGGAAAAAGATCAAGCGACAAAGTTTTTGTATAATTGCAAGACACACAATAGAAAAATCAGGCTTTGTGTAGTCATGTCTTGGGTTCATATTATGATATGATCTTGCGTCACATTCATGTCTATGGGGATTCAGTAAAAATTCTGTGCTTGTCTTCTTTATAGTATTATTTTATCAAAACCAATTAATACATCTTGTACATTTTAACAACCCTCCGTAAATACCATATAATTAATTATTTTATACCTAAAAATATTTAGGCCTAGTTAAAAATAAATTATCTCACAATATAATAAACATCATATCAAAAGGTTCTGTTCATAGTACAAATTATAGTATGCAACGAAATACTCAAATTATGTAATGTACCAAAAAGGCCTTAAAGTTCGGCAGTATACATTAGACTATGCTCATGTAACAAAATAAGATATACAAGATTTAATTACTTAGATCAAGTCTCGGATGCCTTCTCCTTAGTATCACTGCCTGAATTCTCATCTGAAAAATAAATAATGACTGGGTGAGTCATAAGAAACCAGTAACCACATATTCAATTTAACAGGTATACATGGAATCATTATAAAATAGTTAAGCGGGTCAAATATACATTCGTATAATAATAAGTCTAAGTAGTTATCCAAACCATTTAATAGTTCAAAATTATTCAATATACATGTAACTCCCTCAACTATCCTTATAACCTTCTTATAACCACTCACAGAACCCATGAGCTATAACATTATAGGTTTAATCTCTTTGACAAGATTGCACCAAGCTCACCAATGATGAGGTGTAGCCCGACCAAAGGCTACAGAACTTATATTAGACCATGGGTTCTCTTTCTTTCGAATAGAGAAATATGTCATTGTACGTCCCAAGAACTGGCCTTTATCCCGACTAAAGGAAAAGGGTGATACCAAGGGCCCTAAGAATGTCATAGTCATCCACTACGCGGTCAGTGGCGGCTATATCATGTGGTATAAAATCAATATCTTACCGTCACATCTCATCACAATCCAATACACCTCAATATGCAGTGCAATATCACTATTTCAACATTAACAAGTTATTCTTATATTCAATATTCAATACCATGCATAATATATCATAATGACAATTTAATCATAACAATATATACAATTTATACCCACTTAACTAAAAAGTTTACTATCAAACATATAGTTCATATATATATATATATATATATATATATAATACTATAACATATTCATATCATTTGCAAATATGAACATGCGCTTATAATTCACCTCAACAAGTATACAAGATAAATTGGAAAGTGATTACCTCAAGTTCTTGATACAAGAACTAAGCGTGGGAGAATCAAGTCGACTCTAAAAATAAATATATAATTATATGTTAATATAATTAACCAAGAATATCAACTAATACAATAATAATTAATAAATTTAATAATGACTGGCTCACTTTATTCCTTAGAAAAATGACTCTCAAATCATCATTACAATCCCATCTCCTTCCTTCATCGTCTCACTCTCGTCCTCACTATGCTCTCCAGCAGCTCCCTCCCAGTCTCACTCACACACACACTCACCAAACACATACACACATATATAGGGTAGGGAGAGGCTGTTGGGGAATTTTATATATATATATATATAGGATGCTACCAGCTCACCCAAATTTGTGGCAGCATACCTGCCACAAGACACACACATACATATTTCTTTTTTTAAAAAAAATTATTTTAAAGGATATTATATACATTACTCCTATCGAGCTTGTCAATCAATGGATAAAATATAACCTTCTAGCAATAATTGGATATGAATTTGGTGCAATTTTTCAATGGTTATTTCTAACCTCCATTATTTTCCTTGTTAAAAATAACATTTGATATTTGATAGGTATCACTTAGGTGTGAAATTGATATAAAATAAAGAATCAAAATCAAGTTAACATTATTAGTTGCAAGTCATGAATAGTATAGGCATTTTTCATATATTATATCATTATTATATCAAGGAGGAGCTTAATAAATATAAAATGTGCATTTAATTAAAGAGAAAGTGTCACAACAAAAAATGATTATGTATGTAATTTACATATCCTAATCAAGTATATAGTTCATAGTTACATGTGTCGATCTATATTTTATTAAGAGTAAATATCCTTTTTGGTCCCTGATAAAAAACACGGACCCCATTTTGGTCCCTGACAAAAAAAATGTCATTTTTAGTCCATAAAAAGGACGAATAAGGGTCGATTGGTGGACATTTTGATCCCTCACAAATTTCCAAAAGGTCCTTTAATTTTTAGTTCCATAAAAAGGACGAATAAGGGTCGGTTTTTTGTCAGCGACCAAAATGAGGTCCGTGTTTTTTGTCAGGGATCAGAAAATATATTTACTTTTTTATTAAATATATACCAAAAGAAATGTACATAAATAAAGATGACATCTATCATATTTTAACATGTCTTTGACATCCTTGCATGGAAACAATAATTAATTCTATTGATACTGTTGGTAACATATTGGCAAGCTTCATCTTTTAAGAATTGAGTTATAATTAAGTTGAGATTTAATAGAACAAATAACTATTTTTCAATATTTAACTATAATTTTGTTTTACAATATAACATGTTAAAATTTATAACAACTCAAAATCATAAATATATGAAATGAAAGTGGACAGAGGAGTGAGCCCCATGCTAATAAAGTAAATAAGCAATTTTTTTTTTTAATTAGCAGTGAGAATGAAAGTGATACCTAAGCAAATTTTAAAAGTGATTAGTCAAACACTAAACTTATACTTCCAATTAACATAATTTAATTAAACAGACCAGCCTAGCTGATTTTCCTTCCCATGTGCTATGAGTTTTTTTATTTCTTAATCTTATTATTCTATATACCTTTTTTACAAACTTTTTAAGCAGCAAGAGATGAGTTGTTGCCAAGTCAATAGAAAGTTGAATACAAAAATCAAAGCCATTTCAAACAAAAACATCGGTCTTTAATATAAGATCTAGTTTGTAGTACAAATTTCATTATAAATCAGATCCTATGAGTATATTAATAACATGACAATGTTGCATAATTAAGAAATTGAATGGTAGTGATTAGGTTAATGACAAATTAAAGATAAGAATTAGGTGGGTGGGGTCACTCATGAAACACAAATGGACAATGAAACAAATTTAAATAAAGAAAATAAATAAAGACATTAGTAATATAATACTAATATGAATAGCTGTGTGGACCCCACATAAATGGGAAATTAAGCTAGCATTGATTCATTCCAACAAGTCTTCAGTTCTGGAAAAAGCAGCAGTCAAGGCCCCTGGCCCTCTCTCATTCATTTCCCCTTCTCTTAACATGCACCCAATTATGACCCTCCTTTTCTATTCACATTTCCATCCCATCTTTCGCTGTCAATATGTTTCTCTTATATATTATCAATATTAAATTATATTGATATTAATTTTATAGCATAAACAAAAAATAAGTGTAGAAAAACTTCATAAAACATTCTTCATATTTAAAACATTCATTATACTTATGATGTTAAAAATTATTGTTTTGAATCAAATAAGTAAATTTTCTTAAAATTCTATAACAACTATTATGCATATATTACCTCCGGTCCTAATTATAGGAACACTTTCGTAGTACAAATTACATTACGAAAGTGTTCCTGTAATTAGAACGGATGGAGTAATATACTTGTTTAGTCCTAGGTATAAGAAAGTCTCAATTCATTTTAAATATAAATATTATTATTTGTCCCTGTGTTAATTTACCTAACTTAAAAACTTATATATAATATAATGTTATATATGTATTTTTAGAAAAACCAAGTCACTTTTATTATAATTAAAAAATTATTCGCCTTCTTTATTTCATCCAAATCAATTAAGCATGTCTTAAGATCGAAAGAGTGAACTACGTGAATGAGTTGATGCTAATTCACTTAATAACAATATGTTAGAAGTGATACGGTAATAAAAATAAAAGAAAAAAAGGAAGGAAAAAATAATAAGAAAAGCCCGGTTTTTCACTCACTCCAAACTACATAAAAAGCCCTCATACAGAACAACAATCACTTGCTACCTCTTAAAGCAATATACCCCGTCAATCCCTCCCAAGTGAGAAAAAACAGAGCATAACAACACAATAGTACTAGTAGACAAGAATCAGAGAGCGACCAAACGAAACCATAAATCCTTTCGTTGTTGCCTACGGTCGTAGGTGACAAAATCATTTCTTTTCACAGTTCCAAGCTCCATCTTCATTCCTAAAACACACAGAAACAGAGAGAAATGGAGATTGAATCAGTGAAGTGTGAGTGTTGTGGGCTGAAAGAAGATTGCACGCAGGACTACATCAGCCAAATCAAGTCCAAATTCGAAGGCAAATGGCTCTGTGGTTTGTGCTCTGAAGCTGTCAGAGACGAAGCGAGCAGAGGGAAGAAGCCCATTTCCGCCATGGAAGAAGCTGTCAAAGCTCACATGTCTTTCTGCCGCAAGTTCAAATCCAACCCTGCCGTCCGTGTCGCCGACGGTATGAGACAGATTCTCCGGCGAAGATCAAGCGACCTGTCTCTATCATCGTCGTCGTCGTCTTCACCAGCTCCACCATCATCAAGGAAGTATTATTCCAGAACTGCCAGCACTTCCCAAGTTGGAGATTCTTCCTCTTTCACTTTCTAATTAACTCTGTTTTTGGGGTTGCTACTTGGGATTAAATAAAAACTGATATAGGTATAATTAATTAAACCCCTTTGTCCAGCTAAGTTGCGTTTTCATCTTGTTCTATATACAGGGGTGTGCTGATTCAGATGAAGCATATGTACTTTCTCTTCTGCCTTCACTTTTCGATCTTCTAATCATCTACATAACTTGATAATAGTAGAAGTTAAGATATGTAAACTCTAAAAAGCAGAATATTTAATTAGGCCTTTTTATTTTTGCTTGTTGATTGAATAGTTAAGATGAGTTTTGTGTCTGCTTGAAGGATCTGAAATGACCTGAGATATGGTGATGATTGATGAGTCAGAGAAGTGAGAATAGAATTGAAGTTGTGAATCTGTTTGGTTTCACAAAGGTCATCGAATCTGGAAATGAATGTGACATTATTAGGTTGAATCTTGTACGTGTAGTGGTTGAGTTGAGACTTTTGAGTACCTCAGTGATAACCCTGTTTTTATTATTTATTACTCCCTCTAAATATAAAATAAAATTTGTAATATAAATTGTATGATAAACTTTGGAGTATATTTAGGATCGAAGATAATATTAATTTTCCCGAAATACTACGGAGTATAATGCAGCAACATACAATAAGGCAGCAACAATAGTCAACTTGTTTTAACCCCCAAAACCTCAATTTCTAAAGCTAACATGAGAATTCTAGCGCCATGACTTCCGTTACAAACTCCAACTTTGGAGTATGTTTCCATTATTCAATCATTGGTGGAACTATTGTTCAAACTAGATCTTTTACAGCTATTTTCTTAAATTTAATTAGTATCTTTAAAAAAGGATGTAATCACACATGGTTCAGAGATGTGCAATTTAAGCTAAATTTTTGTATTAAATACAACGTAGATGGATCATATTTGGTATATAGGGTATAGGGATGACAATGATAATTAGGAAAATTATAATAAAGGACCTAAGAAAAATAATATTTATTAAGAAGAGGTATAAAAATGGTAATTATTTTGAAGGATAAAAGGTTTAAAACATTAAAATAAAAAAACTAAATTTTCCTTAGCCAAATTTTCTATAATTTCTCTAATTAAATCATAATTTGGAGTGATTGATGGATAATGACAAATAGAGACCAAATTAAAATCTGTTAAGTGAGCGTCTCTACTGCGCCGAAATCACCTCCCAATCAGCGTCTCTACAGAGCCTCCAAGTCTAGGTAGCAATCTCCAGATATAATTAATCCTCAAATTAAGTTATGCTTACATATGTGCTGCAAAAGGCATTAAAAACCAAAAAGGAGCATAAAATTAAAACAACCTAGAGATTCAGATTAAACACAGAGAGTGAAGTAATTGAAAATAAATCCTTTTTGTTACTACTAACACCAAAAATTTGTTTCAATCTCATGACTTTGTTTCGTACGAGTTCAAACTATTGTCAATTTCAGTGGATTTCTATCTTCAAATCTTTACTTAGTTTCAAAAATCTTAAATAAAGGTCTCAGAGAATTCATCACCATTGTATAATCGAATATCAATGCCACAGCAGGTCGTAGGCCACAAAAGGTTCTGTAGACACTAACTTGGAGGTTATGTAGAGACGCTAACTTAGTAGATACTAATTTGGTCTTTATTTGTTATTATTCATCAATCACTTCGGATTTTGATTTAATTAGTAAGAATACAAGAAATCTGACTAAGGGCAAATTAGTCTTTCTATTTTAATATTTTAATTTTTAGTCCTTTAAAATGATTATCGTTTTTATGATCCTTCTTAATAAATATTATTTTTCTTAGGTCCTTTATTATAATTTTTCAACGATAATATGCTTTTAAGTGCACAAAATAATGTAATGGCCATATATAATTGGATTAAGGTGCACATAGTCCGTTGTCCCGGAGGAAGAAAAGTTCAATTTGATATAATTGCTTTTATGCGTGATCATTAAGGCCCTCCATCGTCATGATTATTTAAGGTTCACTTCGTATCACACAACTTATTATTAGATTGCTTTTGGTGGTGCTATCATGTTGAAGTTCAACTTGAATCCAACACAAACCAAGACCACCTCCTACCATTTACATCAATCTAACTTGGTACTCCTCTGATTTTTAATATAAGACATATTTACTTAATTTAATTAGATTAAGGAAGTTGGTTAAGTTAGTTAATATGACATGTATTTTTAAAACACCCTAGTCATCTTCCTTAATTTCCTCTTTCCCTTTCCTCCTCCTTCTTGATTATTGTTGAAAGAGCATCAATATGAGTAAATTAGGAAAAGATTAACAAATATGAAAACTTTATATTATATTTAAAACCAAAATCAACTCCATAAATATGTCTTTATATTAAGGACCGGAGAAGTACCAAGTTAGATTGATGTAAATGGTAGGAACATAGTCTCTGGAGTAAATGATACTAATTGTTCTAAACAAAAGTACATTTTTTAAGCTATACACATATATCTTTCTATTAGAAGTAATACTGTTTAAAGGACTGTTGGACACTAAATGTGGGCATATCTTCTAACAAGAATTTAATCATTAGTTTGCCATGTTGTGAGGAACTAGTCATTTCATTCCGCTAGATTTAACCCCATTGGTTTAAAGAAAAATACATTTGATATGAAGAGAAAAACATGAATAAAAAAGTCATGTTTACATATAGGAAAAAACAAATAAACATTCTCTATCTATTTTCAGATATACCAAATGCAACGTCAAGCCAAAGAAAGGAGGGGAGAAAAGTAGAAATTTACATAGAACTACTTTAGAAATGACAGTGTACTATTTATTTTCATTAAAGAGATCTGAAATATGAATCGTGTATGAATGGAATGAAAAAAGGGAAAATCTATTTCTGGGCCCTTTTAGGACTGACAATCCTAAAAAAGACTTCAAGATTCTGACAATCCCAGAAAAGGCCTCAGGGCTTTTTCTGGGATTTTCAGAATTTTTGATGAGTTGTCAACGGGGCTGATATAGTTGTTAACGGGTAGGTTTTAACAACTAAATCAGCCCCATTAACAACACTTTGCTAATAACTATATCAGCCCCGTTGACAACTATATCAGTACCCCGTTAACAACTATACCAGCCCGTTGACAACTCACCCAAGATTCTGAAAATCCCAGAAAAGGTCTTGGGACCTTTTTTTGAGATTATCATAATGTTGGAGCCTTTTTTAGGATTTGCAGCCTTAAAAAGGCCCTAAAAATGATTTTCCCATGTTGATGGTAAGTGGGTGAACAAGAACAAGAGAGATGGTACTAGAAATTATCACGTCCCATTTATTGAGGACATGTGGTATTTATATAAAGATTGTACTCCATTATTATATATGTATAGCTGCCACTTGCCAAGGGTAACTGCAACCAACAACTTCATTTGTTATTTACTTAGGACATAAGGAATTGACTAAAAGGGCTTTTAATGAAGTGTGTGACTCCCTTACCAAAATTTCAGGGTTTCAGCCCAAACATTTATCAATCTTCTCGGATCTCTGCTTTCCATTTCCCAATCACTCTTTAGATGAAAACCCCACTTATGATTTTCAAAATTTTCATAACAAAACTTGGAAATTTTGAAAGTTGATAAATTGTAGGATTAGGTAGTGAGCTAAGATATAGTAGTTACATTTTTATTAATATTGGACCTAATTGAATAATTGATATTGACCTTAAATGCACCAGTTATTTAACATATTTATCCATTTTTTTTTAAATTAGTTCTATTGATATTCTCTCAATAATAATCAAGTAAGAAATGAATGGAGGAACTAAAGAAGATGATTAGGGGTTTTTTTTTTTTTTTAAAAAAAGTCATCAACCAAATTAACTAGCATCCTTAATTTAATCAAATTGGTTAATTAGGTGTTATAATAAGGACTAGAGGAATATGCGTGTATATATACTACAATTTTGTCCCTTATTATAAGTCACATGTACATCATTCTCACAAACTAAGAAAATTGTTCAATGAATAAATTTTTTCATATTTACCACTATTTATGAAATGTGTATATTTTTCTCACATCCTTTTATCTCTCTATAGTTATACCCATATTTATGGTATAATTAAGAGTAATGATATTTTGTTGGCAAAAAAAAAACACAAGGAAAGAGTAATGATCTTCTTCTTCTTCTTCTTTTTCAAGATTTAAAATTATTTATGACATGATACCAAAAAAATAAGGGTTAAGGTGCAATTTTACACATGAAGTTTACCTCCGGGAGCGCTCAGCACCACAAAGTTTTTTTAGGAGCAAAAGTACACACGACGTTACGTTTTGGGAGCAAAAATACCACGGGCCGTTAAAAAACTAACGGTCAACTAACGGCCCGTGGTATTTTGCTCCCAAAACGTAACGTCGTGTGTTTCTTTCTCCTGAAAACTGTCTTGGGCGCTCCTGAGAGTAAACTTCATGTGTAAAATTGCACCTTAACCCAAAAAATAATTTGTATTAAAGACCTTTCCATATGTCATGGTCTATAAGGAGAGGGATTGCCATGAGTGGTGGTGATGCCAACCTAAAAAGTACGACTTGGCCTTCTTCCTTCCTTAGCTTTTGTCAAAGTGACAATTAAATGTCCCAAAACTACACTCTCATATTTCATCACATTGTGCTGCCAACATGTCGTCAAACCCATCTCTTCCCATTTAATTTATTAGGGTAGGCCTAATATATCCACGTTGGTAGCAGTAACTAATCCCCTCACATCATAAGTTTTTTTAAAGAGCTTTCGTAACTAATCCCCTCACATCATAAGTTTCTTTAAAGAGCTTTCGTACTGGTCATGAGAACTTTTCCATACATACCGTTAGGGATTGAACCCCTGACTATATGTTTAAAGAACCTAACTAAATGTCAACTGTGTAAGTCTGGTTTTTTCTCTTGAACCTTGTTTCAATAAAACAAAAACAACCCCTTGTTTTTTTTGAGTGAAAAGATGATATCATGACTCAATGATTATGTAGGGGATAATTACAGTATGGAAGATTGCTAGAAACATAAAATTTGAGTGAATTATTTTTGGAGGATTCTTTTTCATTGGTTTAATTATGTCCCACTTTTATTTGTATATGTTTGCGGTCTAGAGCAAATACTAATACATGCTTGCACCAAGAATCGAAGAAATAGTCCTAAAAATTATTTTCAAGGGTGGAATTGTAGCAAGTCTCATGACTTGAAGTTCACTTATTGATAATTCGACACCCTATTAGATTCAGATTTTTTTTTTTTTCAATTTTAAGATTAACAAAAACCATTTCAGACATACATGATCACAGCGATAACCGATCATACTTTATTGCTATTTTTGGCCCTCATATTTAATTGCTATATAGGTTAAGGACTTTAATTTCAGGAATAAACTTCAGCTTTCATGTCATAACGTCACTGGATCCCACCCCATTAATTAAGGTTTCTTCAATTAAGACTATTTTTGTGTGGAGGGTTTGACCTCTCACTATTTAGATCTCTTGAAATTATTGTCTACCTAGTAGAACTAATTAAAGCCAAAACCTCTGTATCTATAAACTAAAATTCACCACAACACTATTATTCTTATTTCTTAGGGTAAATGTGCAATTTTATACATGTGCTTTACTCCTGAGAGCGCCCAGCATCATGAGCTTTTTTCTGGAGCAAAAGTACACACGTGGTTACGTTTTGGGAGCGCCCAGCACCACGGGCGTTAGTTGACCGTTAACTTGGATGAAAATGAACAGTAACGCAGGTAAAATTACACTTTTGCCCTTAGTTTAAGGTGAAATTACCCTTTTGCCCTAAATTTTTTTTAAAAAAAAAAAACTAAAAATACCCCCTCCCCCGGTGGGCCCCACCACCGGCGACCGCCGGCGGCCGGCAGCGGTGGTCGGTCGGTGGTGGGGCCCACCGAAGAAGGGAGTATTTTTATTTATTTTTTAATATTTAAAACTAATGGCAAAATGATAATTTTTTCTTTTACTTACTATCAGCGTCCACGTCAGCGTCCAAATCAACGCCACGTTAGCGTTCCATCCAAGTTAACGGTCAACTAACCGCCGTGGTGCTGGGCGCTCTCAAAACGTAACTGCGTGTGTACTTTTGCTCCAGAAAAAAACTCGTGGTACTAGGCGCTCCTGAGGGTAAAACACATGTAAAATTGCACCTTTACCCGATTTCTTAGCATCAACAGAACCAACAAAACATTCGGTAAGTGGGGCCAATATTGTCATTGCACAATGTCGAACATTTTTCACCGGGGGAAAGGGTCATGACCAAATAAGACCGTTGGGCTTCAAATTTTGAATGCCACATTTCTCTCAACGGTAAGGGGCCAAACAACTTTCGAAAGAAACACGAGAGAAAATTCCCAGAAGAGAAAGCACGAAACAAAGAAGCATGAAAACCGTCCCTTCCCAATCCAAATCAAGCAGTGGTAGCACTACACCGTCGGTCATGGAAAACCACGAGCGATCATCGGAAAACCGAGACAGTTACTACTACCCGGATTGCCTCAAAGACGACAATTGCGACTGTAAATTTTGCTTGGAAAGCTATGCCACACTCGATCGTGTGCCTATGAGCATCCAGAAAAGTTCGCTCACCAAGCTTTCTGCTTCTCGACCTAATGTTGCGCATACTCCTATCTCTTTCGATGTTTCCATTTTGTCCACACCCAGATCAAATGTTTCCCACATTTCGCCTTCCCCCACCCTCAAATCTGGTGCTAGAGTGAATTTAGACGAAAAAATGAAAAATGAGAAGAAAAGAGGGTGGTATTTTTCTGGGGTTAAGCTCTTTAGATTAGTCCTGGGTTTGTGCTTGTTTTTATCTACGGAGGTTGTTTTTAACTGGGTTGTTTCTGGGATTTTTCGACCTGTTTTGTCACCGGATGTAATGAAAAAAGTTGGCGAGAAATCATCTGCAGTGCAGGATTTGAATGGAAAGTTTAGATTTTTGCAGAAAGAACTGCAAGATATTGTTAATGGGAAGGTTCAGAATTGCAGCCATGGTAACTCTGTATGGGACATCAGTCAGGTATTGTTCATCAGAATAGTTTTTTACTCTACTCTCAAATGCCTCAAGGAACTGTGAACTTCCTTCTAATTTAAGAAATATGGAATTATGAGTATTTCCATTTTTTACCATTAAGAAATCATAATTCATAGTTGACCAACCACTAAAAATTGCTTGTAGAATGGAGTTCTATTGAACTCGCGTTGTACATTGTACAAATCAGCAGCAGAGGAGGTAGCAATGTGGGGATGGCCTCTGCAAACATCTGGATTGCTCACAACTGAATTTTCTTCTCGATCATTCACTATCTTATCTGGAAGAGTTACTGAGGTAATCTCGATACTGTGCCTTTTCTAGATTCAATGTCACAATATGTGCTTCTTAGTTTATAAATGAAATTGGTCAAACATAACGTATGCTATCGTTGGCTGAGTCTCTATTTTTGCTTCGTTCAACAGTGGAATGCTGGACAAGTCGGCTATTTGATTCGAAAAGCAAACACTTCTTGGGTACAACCAAAATGGGGTGCCTCAGTAGTGCAATTAGACTCCAGTACGTGGGTTCTTGAGTATAAAAGGAGATTTGTTTTTGATAGCACAAGGTTGTATTCAGCAGCGTTCGAATTTTTCAAGTACAGGATTTCAAGAGTTGTTGGAAAAGTGAAGAAGGAATTTTGGTTATTTGCTGCTTTTGGAGACCATCAATTTACTGATTTAACAGCAAACTATGGCACCAAAATGCCTACCTGAAGCCGCCAACGGATAGTGGCATATATCATCTTCTCATTGCTTGTGAGGAGTCTATTTTTGTGTAGTGGTTCATTTCATTTCTTTCTTCTTGTCTTTTTTTTTTTTCCTTTTTCCCCAAATTGCCTTTCACTTCCAGATGTTCAAGTGCGTATTTTGGTGATGAATTTCGTTTCTTTCTTCATGACGAGAATATGCACCTAAAACTAACGTTCATTTGAAATATGAATTGCAATGAGAAAGTTTACTCCAAGCGCTGAACAAAAAACGCCTGCTTGCTTTTGGGGGCCGCAACATCATATACAGTGGATTTAAAAGCTCAAAGTAAAATTATAGGTGGTTGCCACTTGCCATTCAAGAACTGAGTGGATAATTCATTCAGTTTACTACTAAAATAAGTCACCAATAATCCTTACAGGAACAAACACCCCCTTTACAATGGTGAAACCTAGTCCTATCTCTCACAACAATCTCTATCTGACATACCTTTGAAACCAACTTCATAAAGGTATGGCAATCCTCACATATTCTAAGATTCTTAACTATACGAATGCATGACTCTTTTCTCCCACTAATTAGCCCATAGCAAAGTGCTAACTTTTCACTATGCCATAGCACTACTTCTTTCTTGTCTTCCTCTTCTATATCCATCAAAATGCCTGATGCACTTGGCGTGTAGCCAGCCCGTTTTAGCTGCCTCACTACCTCATCTAGCTTCTTATATATTTCATCTGCTTGTTTATGATATCTATCTGCCATTAAGAACTCATGCACCTCATTATTCAATTCAATCCTACTATATCCCTTCTCCTTAGAAATACTTTTATGTCTCATTAGCTTCCTGATCTGTCCAACATCTTCCCACCTTCTTTCTTTGGCATAGATGTTTGACAAAACTACAAGGGCGCCATCATGACCCGGCTCTAACTCAAGAAGTCGTTTGGCAGCATATTCTCCTAATTCAAGCTCGCCGTGAACTTGACAAGCAGACATAAGGGATCCCCAAATTATAACGTTGGGTGCCAAAGGCATTGTCTCAACCAGCTCAAGAGCGTCTCTCAGGAGATTGGCTCTACAATAGAGATCAACCATGCAACCATAGTGTTCATGTTTGGGAGAGATGCCGTAATCATTAGTCATTGATGAAAAGATTTGCCGGCCCTCCTCAACCAATCCCGCATGACTGCAAGCATAAAGAACGCCCACAAATGTAATCCAGTTGGGCTCAATATTTTCTTCCCTCATTCTGTGGAAAAGGTTTAAGGCATTATTAGCATCCCCATGCATGGCAAAAGCATTGATCATACTGGAAAAAGATATAACATTTTTTCTCGGCATATTCTCGAATATCTCTCTTGCCCCAAGCAAGCTCCCACATTTGGCATACATATCAATCAATGCGTTGTTGACTGATAGAGCTTTTCTAAACCCATTCTTATCTGTATACAAATGAATCCATTTAGCTTGATCCAGTGCACCAAGATGAGCACAAGCAGAAATGACACTCAGCATTGTGATCTGATCAGGTATAATTCCCCGTTGTTTCATTTCATTGAACAAGTTAAGAGCCTCTTGAGGCTGATCACTTTCAGCATAACCAGATATCATTGCACTCCAACACACCAAGTCCTTTTCAATCATTTGGTCAAATATCACGCGAGCTTCTTTAACCATTCCATGTTTTGCATACCCTGAAACCATTGCAGTTGAAACAACCAGGTGTTTTGAGGAGAGTTTATCATAGAGTTGCCGAGCCAAATCCATGGCACCACAATTTCCATACATGTTGATAAGTGCACTCTGTAAATGAGAGTCAACAACAAGATGATTATCCCTAATGAACTCATGGATGGTTTTGCCATAGCTCAAATTTCCAGCATGACCACAAGCAGAAAGAATGCTGCAAAGAATTATCTCATCTGGCTCCATACCAGAGCTCTTCATGTCTTCAAAGAGCTCTAATACATGATCAAAAAGACCACTCTGGCAATACCTAGTACAACCAAAGATCTTTAGGTTAATTCATTGCATGGCTGGAGCCGTGGAGAGAAAGAAGTGGCATATTGTGAAGCTTACTGCGTAGTGAAAAGAGAAATTGAAAGTAAAGGGGAAAAAAGCAAGAAATGAAAAGTAAATAACCTGAAACGATCTTCTGAGCGAATAATTAATAAAATGCCAAAAGGGGGAAAAGTCCTTGCAAATGAAAACGCAACATACTAAACCGTACCCGTCTATCATAATATTCCATGTAACAACGTCCCGGTGAGACATTTTATCAAACAGCAAACGTGCATCTATAATCCGCCCACATGCCGCATACATTCGAATCAACCCTGTCTGAATAAAGGGATCAGAATCAAAACCTAACTTTGAAGCAAGCCCATGAATCTCTAATCCCTCATTCAAGGCAGAAGCTTTGGAAACCCCTTTCAACAATGGCGGGAAGCTAAACCTGTCTAAACTCGACCCATCTCTCCTCATCTTCTCATACACCAAAAGGGTCTTCTCAGGCTTGGAACCACGAGAAAATTCACGCAGGACTCTGTTACAAAAACGGGTCTCTGGGTTTTCAATTTGGCAGAAGATAGAGAGGGCATAGTCGAGGCTGGAGGAGGAAAAGGCACAAGAGGAAAGGACAAGCTTGAGAAGGAGTGAGTTTGAGCTATCAAATCTAGACTTAAGGATTTGAGCATGAATCTGTTTAAGGTGTGTAAGAGTTGTGGAGGAATCGAGCGCTGCTAACAGAGAGTTGTGCCAAACAGAGTATGGTTTTGGGCTGGGAGGAAGAGCTAAAGTAGCATGTGTGAGGCTAGACATGGTCGTTGGTTAGCAAACAAGAAATGGAGGCGCAGCAAAATTGAGAACTTTTTTATAACTATATCCACAAGCACTCCTCAATGAGAGTTCAAAGTCGAGGCGGAGGGGAAGACAGTGAAAAACTAGCATTGCGTGCCCTTCCCCGTCTGATTTGATAGGGTACTGGATAAACTGAGCCATTTATCCAGGGAGAATGAGATTTTGGGTTTACTAATAAAATGTAAAATCCCAAATAAATACTTTATTATAAAACTCTCAGAAGGCCATCGATTTTGTTAAATGACTTAAAAGTATCAATGACCATATGAGGATTTACAAATTTAGGTGAAATTACCATTTTGCTCTTAGTTTTAAATAAATAAATAAAAAAAATGACCCTCACTGGAGGACCGCCAGTCACCGACAGTGGTTTTCTTTTGGTGGGGGGTTGGGTTTTTTTTTTTAAGAAAAAAAGATTCATTAGAAGTGTCGGAGGTGGGGTTCGAACCCCCACATCTCCATGGGGCCAGGCCACTTGGCCCCTTTAATATATATATGCATTCACAAATATATATATTCTTCTTCAAGTTTTTTCAACGGTAGTTACAAATCTTTCAACGGTATTTACGACTTTTTTTTTAGGTTTATCTTTTTTGCCTCTGAGGGAACAAAAAAAAAATCATTATAACAAATATTTCAACAACATTTACGACTTTTTTTTTTAGGTTTATCTTTTATGCCTTTGAGGGGGGAAAATAATTCATTATAACAAATATTTCAACGGTAGTTACAAATTTTCCAACGGCATTTACAAAATTTTTAACGGCATTTACGACTGTTTTTTTTAGGTTTACCTTTTTTTTCCTGAGGGAAAAACAAAAAAAAAAAGTTGTAAATGTCGTTGAAAGATTTGTGATAATGTATTATTTTTTTGTTTTTCCCTCAAGAGGCAAAAAAAGGTAAACCTAAAAAAAAAGTCATAAATGCCCTTAAAATTTTTGTAAATGTTGTTGAAATATTTGTAACTACCGTTGAAAAAACTTTAAAAAGAATATATATTTGTTAATGCATATATATATATTAAAGGAACCAAGTGGCCCAGTGGTTGAGCCACTTGGCCCCATGGAGGTGTGGGGGTTCAAACCCCGCCTCTCACACTTTTAATGAATCTTTTTTTTTTTTTAACCCACCCCCGAAAAAAGCCCATCGCCAGCAGCCTCTGGCGAGGGTCATTTTTATTTTTTAAATTTATTTAAAATTAAGGGTAATTTCCCCCAAATTTGTAAATCCCCATATGGTCCTTGGTACATTTAAGTCCTTTAACAAATTCGGAGGGCTCCTGAGGGTTTTGCAAATTCATAAGGTATTTATATGGGATTTTCCCAAATGTTTATGGTACTAAAATTGTTTTTTCTTTAAAAATGTATTTCTATTTATGCCCATTCCATTTTAAGCTCGTTATTGTTTACTTTGTAATTGGTTTCTTTTTAACATGTATGGTGTCTTTGGCCTACAATCCTGACAAATCTTGAGTTAATCCCCTAAGTCCCAGTAGATTTACATCTTTATGTAACTCGTTTATCTTTTTAATAAATTGTCTTTTAAAAGAAAATTGTAGTGGAAGGCTTTTGGTTGTTAAGGTGCATGCAGCCAGAAAATTGGAAAAAAAAAAAATTCCAATTAGAAATTTAATGGGGGGAAATAATTATATACACAAAGTATTAGTATTTTGCTAATTTTATACCTACAGGCTACTGATACTTTATTTCCTGTCGTTCTCACCAATTAATATCACAATTCATTATATCAAAAAAAAAAAATCACAATTCATCTTTTAAATGCGAACACTGAAGAAGTGAAAAAAAAAAAAAAAATTAACCAATATCTTTAGAAGTAAGAATTCCATAGACACCTTTTAATATTTGACTCAGGGATATGATAATTTGCAACCCATGTTTTAAATTTTAACATGAAATATTTAAAGAAAAAAATTTAGGAGCATGAATTTCATAATTACCTTCCAAAATTTGATTTTCAAATGTGATAAACTTATTGTTCATTTTCCGAATTTTAACATCTAAGATTTCAAAACATTGTTTATCCAAGTTGATTTGATTATTCCTTTTCTAAATCTGACAACCCAATTATTCTATATTCTATGATGAAAGATTAATAAACTCAATTAATATTAAATATTGATATAGCTCACCTTTTAAATTTTAAAGTGAAAAAGTTATTTTTCTTGGTGCACAGAAGTTTTTTTAAAATAAAAGTAAAAGAATTATTAATTTTTAAATAAAAAAAAATCAAAATGTGAGTGTAGTATGACTAATATGGTAATATCTCAAAATTTATCATATGTCCATGATATTTGGATTTAAAAAAAAAATAAAAACGTACGAGCAAACTGAAGCAGCAACCTACCAAGAAAGGAACGATTCAGGCCTTCAGGGGAAGGAAAACCGAATACGCGAATTGAGAGTATCGTTGTGCATCTGCAAGCAAAGGAGACTAATATGGGTGAAGCATTGCTCATGCTGCAGCAAGTTCTCTTGTCCAGACGGGTACATTTACTCTAGGGCTCTCTTTTCGAGATTTTGCTATGATCCAGCTTCAAATTATCACCCCTAAATTCTTGATTCCTGGTGCCTTTTGCCATGCTTATTCGGAATTATATTTTTTATTGCTAATATTACAACTCTAGGCGAGTTAGGGGGTATTTGTTTTACTCTCTGGCAAGTAGTTGATTCAGTTAGGTTTATTAAACTGGAATGTTCCCCTGTATATTGTAAGTGAATGGTGATCGGTAATCATAGGAAGATATATTATTTCAAAACGATTTTACAAGTATGCTGAAAATTATGAGTACTTCTAAATGCTAAGGAGAAGACATCCATGTGGCTGGTCTTTATGTTGCTGCTGTTACTTGTATATCCACCATGTCTGTTTTATTTATCAGGAAAAAGTGACACTTGAGGAAGCCAATATTCTTAATTCATGCAAATCTAAAGCTCTTGAGGACTTCGCTGATGGTGCTATTTTTGCTGGTCTACTTGCATGGTCATGTCAGTGACTCTAACTCTTCAATAACCCCCCCCCCTTTTTCTGTAGAAGAGTGACTTGAAATTTATGCTAGTGCTAATCAGCAACAACATTAGATACGTACAGTAGTGCTATCTGCTTAAGATTCATTGTATTCCAGTGTGCGCTTTAACATCCCTTGACCATGGTTAACATATAGCAGATTATCAATTTCGTAATTTTTGACACCCAACATATATGCTGCCTCTTAATTGTAATAACATTACATTTGAATAGGAGCGGTATCTGCTCAAGATTTGGTAGTTCTTTAATTTTGCTACCCCTTGATCCAAAATATTACTGAATCTGTTCAACTTACGGCAGATGATCATAATTTTCAATCCCTAATATGGTTTTAGTTATTTTTTGTTTGTGATTCTTTCATGTATCCTGATTACCTCAAATGCTTCATGGCAGCAACTTGGAAACTCAAGAGATCATTTCGAGTCAACCTTGCTGCTGGTTAGATTAATATCTCTATTACCTTTCACTTGTGATAATTTCTGGTACCATTTTCCCCTGAGACTTTTCCCCCTTTACTTTGTTTTTGGGTTTTTAATTTTTCAGGGTCTGCTGCTATCTTTGGGTTGAGGAGATTGTTTAGATCCTTGGATTCTTCCATAGATCACATTCTTCAAATGGATGGGAGTAGATTGCAGAAGGAGTTAGCAGATATGTAAGCTCACTTTTTCCTGTTTGTGCAATAATCTGGATTAGTAACGATAAGTTATCAGGGACACCTGAGTCAGGTTGACTTTAGTTTTTAAACACTTGATGGACCGAGAATTGAATTTACAAGATCTTATGGATACTATCGTCTAATGTAATGATAAGATCAATTTCAGTGCTGGCAATTCTGTCTGAATTGAAGTAGCTTATTAAATGCAATTGCAAGTGGTTCAGAGTAGATTATGATGCTCTTGTTGGTTGCTGGGAGCAAAAAACTAAGAATTGTTAAGAGTAAGAAATGTTTAATTCCTATGAATTGAGGAGAATATAAGGTGAATTGAGAGTCTGGTAGGAGCCTGTTCATTCTTCATATCATGCTATTTGTATGCGCCCATATATAGCTGTTTGGCCTCAGATTGCTGTATCACTGACTGCATTTATAGTCTGAAGGTGAGCAGGAGGAAACTTTTTTGTCTGGTATTTTGGTTTTCCTCATTTATTGCACTTGCTTTTATACATATGCATTCAATTTTTACCTGTGAATTATTTTCATATGACAGATTGGTGAATCAGTTTCCGAATGATCCTTCAAAAATGCAACTTATCTCAAAGTATTTTTATACGGAGAGGGTATATGATGATTCAACATCTCATCACCCTAAATTAAGATGGCGATATCGGAATTCCTATGGTGATGATCTTGTCGATGGTCAGAGGAAGCTTGATCATGACTTTTCTGATAGTTCCTTCGGTGACTCTTATGATGACTCACAAAATAGTTCCCAAAGCAGCTCCAAAGAAGCCTCTGACGGCACAAAAACCACTCGTGACACCAAGTGTGTTTTTGTGAGTTTTCTTTTATATTGCTTTTGAATTAACATGGTATTGATAACTCTGATGGAGTTCTACTTTTAGTTAAGGATCGTACGGCCATGACAATGGCCGAATCAGGAGAGGGGAAGCTGCCACCCTGCCCCTCTCATACCTCAGTGGCGGAGGTTCTGTTCAGTGCTTGAGCCCCATTGAGAAACCACTTGGCAACTACTTTTATGTCAAGAAGTACATTAATGGGATTGATATCTTTCATTTATTTGTCATTACCATAACATTTTTGAACACTGGAACCTTTTTCTCCATAAAACATATTACATCTAAAAATCTAACTAGTTGCATTATTAGTAAGCCACAAACAGTGCAATTCATTTCCTAGACCCCATGCAATACACAAGACTGACATTAGTTCTTAGTAAATATGTTATTCCCATACATGTCTTTTGCACAATCATAATTTCATTTAAATGAAACTAATCTCTCTTATTTGAGCATTTGAATAAATCTCCTTCTCATCAATCTTTCATTGCAGGTAAACCCTGTTCCTGATAGGAAGGAAGAGACAGATCCTCTTGACTATCTTTTTGCTTTTGGTGGTCCAGTGGAGGAGATTCATCATTCTAGTACCCCAAATAAACCGCCAGGACTACACAACCGTGGCCATAGAAGATATCACCGCAGGCGTCGGATGCGTCATCATCAAGGCCTTCCGAACTCTGAAGTATGAACCTTGCAACAACCGGTTGACTGTTGACCGACAACTCAACAATCGGTAAGTTGAGATATAACGATTACAGAACTGTATAATCTTGGTATGGTGGAGATAACTTAGAATTCAGTATTTGGGTATGTTTTGCCCTTTTTTCTGTTGTTTCTTTCTTTTGTTTGAGAAAGAAAAACCATGCATCCTTTGTCTAGTAAAATGTATTTAGTTTTAGTTCTTTTTTCTTCAAGTGAAGTAACGAAGTTAAGCTTTCTTTTTTTACTGTAAAAGGGAAAAGAGTTACTTTTTTTTAGGACAGCCACTCAGTTAAACATTATTATTTATGACAACTACCCTCAATTATTTTCACAAAATCAAATATTGAAAGAAAACAATTATTAATTTTTTTATGAAGCATGAACTTCTATCTTGTGGTGCAATAGTGCATCTTTTGAATCTTCATTTGAAAAGAGGTTATTGTAAAATAAGAGGAGAGCAAAAGTCATTACAAATGAAATAATATTAATAAAAGTATACATGAAAATTTTTATCGCTTTAGAATCAACAGCAAATGAAAATAAATAAATAGGAAGAAAACATTTATATATATATATAAAATTGGCAATGCCTTAATAAGTAGAAGTGTCCGGGGAAACAATTCCCATACAATCTTGAAGAATAAGGTCCTGAGAAAACCAGGACACATGTCAAAGAAACGGGAATTAGACAAGCTAAACTTAGCAAGCTTTTTTTTTTTTTTTTTGTATCCCACCCAGTTCATTAGAACCTTCGGTTCTGACTAATTTGGATTTCGTTCCGCGTTGGGCTCACGGTCGTGGGGGGAGAGCTCCCAACACCCTTTTTCCATTCCCACACCTCGAACCGAGGACATGATGATAGGAAAACAAGTTCCTTGCCGCTTATTCTTAAGGTATGTTGGTAACTTTTTTTTTTTTGATAGCAAGCTTATGAATGAACTATTTATACAATACAACACAACGATGAGAATATGTGATTGGGCTTGTGTTCTATAAGATCTTATAATTTTCAACTCCCAAAACTTTTTTAAAACAATTTAAAAGAAAAAACAATTACTACCATGTAAACAAAGAACAAAAGGAGATGTACTGATTTAAAAATAACTGAGTTTTTTTGTTTTTTTTCAATGCATAGAAGAGATTGTGACCTAAACCAATTTTTATAATTATATTCATTTCTTAACATTTAAAACCTATTAAAATATGTAGAGAAATATTAAACAAAAAAAATATTATTATTTAGATTTTCCATAAATTTAAATTTTATATTAATTGATATTGATTTCCTCTCAAATGATCGACATCAAAATCTCCGTTAACTAAGTAGGATATGCTGATACGCAAGTAATCATGTCCCAAGATATTAAGTTATACTTCAGTAAAAAGTGCCACTATAATGTACAATTTTGGCCATTCGTGTATATATTGATTGAGACAATTATTTTCAGCGGTACTTTTTAAGTATATATATAAAGAATGGCTTCAATCATCATAGAGTATCTCATTTAGCATTTGACAATTATAATGGGCGGGACCTTTTTGTCTTTAATTCCTGAAGTGGCCAAGTGGGGAACTCTCTTATCCTCATCCATCATGCATAAAATATATGATTTTTTAATAGAAAATAATCATCGAGAATCTAACCTTTTTTAAACTAAGATTTTAAAATTATTTTCAAATAAATTAGAAGAAATATATTAACTAAAATCTAAAGTTGTAATTTTCTACCTGATTTTAATTTTTGAGTAAATACCCTTTTTGGTCCCTGGAAAAAACACGGATGCCCTTTTTTGTCCCTGAAAAAAAATAAGTCACTTTTAGTCCCTAAAATGGAAAAATAAGGTCCCTTTTAGTCCTTTTGATCATTTTTTTTGTACATTTTAATCCCTCAGAAATTCCCAAAAAGGTCCTTTTTAGTCCCTAAAAATGACCAAAATGACATTTCTTTTACTCAGGGACGAAAAAGGGTCAAATGTATTTTTCCAGGGACCAAAAAGGATATTTACTCTTAATTTTTCTGTCTTTTATTTTTTTAAAAAAAATAATTTAAAATTTGTAAAATTGGTATCAAATTTTCCCCTTCTTTTATGAAGTTTCGCAGCACCTTCATTCTATGTCGCTAGGCGTAAATCCAATTTGTAATCTGACCATCCCTTACTATTAATAATACTAGTAGTACATCAATAGGGGTTGGTACAAGTGGTAAGCGGCTTATGTCGTTTAAGCAGAGTTTTAGGTTTGAGCCTTGTGAATGCAAAAAACTCCCGTTGGGAGACTCTCCCACCAAAATCAGGTACGCAATCCAGGTCGGATCCAGATTAGTCGAGGTAAAGTCCCGGTGAACCGGGTGGGCAACCAAAAAATAAAAATACTAGTAGTACTATTCTTATCTACGTAATTTATGGCAAAAAAGGACATCTGGTTCATATTGAAAAAGAGGTCTTAATCATTATAAGAAGGCCAGGTGAGAATGATATCAGAAGTTTGTTGCATCTTTTGTTTCTTTGTTTCATCTTTCATGATACAAATTAAAACTCGATCGTTTACGTGTAAGTTTCCCTTTCATGTGTTACGCGTAATACAACGTAAGATTTGAACAAGTAAACCGTGTTATTGTGGAATTTTGGCAATAATTAACTATTTTAAATCGAACTTTAAGATTTCACTGATTATTAAATCGAAGGTACGTAAGTTTCCCTTTCATATTTTAGTCATCATGTAAACCACCAATACTTGTCATTCTCATTGAAGATTTAAAAACGATCACTGATTCATAAAATCATAACTACTACTTCGATTGCGTGATCTAGCAAAATTTGAGAATATATGTATTTGTTTAATTTGACATCTATACTTGGCTATATAAGATTTACTTAAGCGGGGTGGCAGGTGGTGGGGCCCACCGGGGGAGGGGGTATTTTTTGTTTTTTTTTTTTTAAAAAAAACTTAGGGCAAAAGTGTAATTTTATTTAAAACTAAGGGCAAAAGTAATTTTACCCAGTTAGTGTTCATTTCCATCCAACTTAACGTTTGACTAACGGCCAACTAATGTCAGTGTAGCTCCCAAAACGTAACCACGTGTGTATTTTTGCTCCGTAAAAGTTCGTGGTGAAAGCTCGTGTAAATTTGCTCCTTAACCCTTTGTTTAATTTGACATCTATACTTGGCTATATAAGATTTACTTATATAATATGTGATATTGGATATAATTACATATATAAATGTAGTATTGACAAGCTGTTGGTTGAGGTGGTAAAGAGCATCACCCCTTTAAAGAAAAGAATATAAGTTCGAATTTCGAGAAATTAAACACATTTATTGGGAGAGGTGAAAATCTTAAGCCTTGAAAGCTTTTGACACTAATATCCGCCAAAAATATTGAAAGTATGAGAGTGAGATTTATAGATTTTTTTTTTTTTACTGGTATACTCCTATATTCCAGGTTAACATGAGACTTCTTTTTATTCTTAATTCACATTTTATCTCAATTCATGATTTCTAATCATGTATGACTGTCTAAATTTAGGCTGATAGTATAGATTGATAATTTTTAAGTAAAAATTAATTTTTGAAAAGAAAAATTATAGCTAAAAGAAAATATTTATAGGTTAAAATATAGAGTAAATACCCTTTTAGGTCCCTGGAAAAACACGTTCTACCCATTTTGGTCCCTGAGTAAAAAAAATGTCATTTCGGTCCTTTTTAGGGACTAAAAATGATTTTTTGGGAATTTGTGAGGGATTAAAATGACCAAAAAAAATCACTAAAAGGACTAAAAGGGACCTTTTTTTTACTGTTTAAGGACTAAAAATGACATTTTTATTACTCAGGGACCAAAATGGGTAGCGCGTGTTATTTCAGGGACCAAAAAGGGTATTTACTCTAAAATATACATTTAGTCCTTTAAGTTTTACATGTATACCTTTGGTCCCTTAACTTTATAAAATATATTTTTGGTTTTATATTTCTAACCCTGTTAATGTTACTAACAGAAAATGTTGGCGCAACAAACTCAAATGATGATTGTGCTACTCACAAAGTATATTTAAGTTTTAATTTTTTTAATATAATATCTTGTGATGGGGGCCTTCCCCAATAAATATAAACTAATTTTAATGGCTTCCTCATAGTCATATCAAGTGTCGTGTTTATCCAAAATTCTAAACAACCTAGTGGATGCAATATTTGTACTGATTTCTAAGCACATGCTTCACCTTTCACGATTCTAACAGCAGCTTCATAATCCATAAAGAGGCACATGACCAAAATGTCCTTATAATATAATGACATAAAAACGCGGTTAAAAGTAGAAGATCGTACCACCAAACAATTAGTTCAACTGGTTGAGGTTGTACTAGCTTAACCAGAGGTTTCACGTTCGAACTCTGAGAACGCAGCAGTGTTCCGCCTTTGTGGTCTAACCTGGTTCGATTTGGATTTGTCTGAACTTTGATAAATCCTCGAGTTAAAAGGGGTAGGTCCAGAAAATTGGATACACATACAAAAAAAGAAAAAGAAAAAAAAGTAGAAGATTCGTTGGGTACTCGTCATCTCAAAATTATTAACATGCTTTTGTGTGTGTCTTTCAATATTTTTTATAGCAAACAACGTATTTAAATTTAAAAAAAAAAAAGAACAAAAATATGATTTTGAATGGAAGTTATGTCATATAAGTAGTCATGTAAGGCTGATTATTACTCTTTTTATCTCTTTCTAAATGCACCACATGTGAGTGTAAAAGATTTCATTCTGTTTTTGGCCTAGTGAGCATAGAGGATATAGATCACATATTATATTTATCCTGGGTTATACATATATACCTTAGATAATAGCTAATTAATTGTATAAAAAAACATAATAGCTGTTTTTTTTTTGCCCAAAAATATAATAGCTGATTAATTGAAGGAAAAAATGATACTTTATGAGCTTATAAAGAGATTAATTATGTTACCAACAGAGTTTGTCTAGTAATGTAAGGTCCGATAAGAAATCAAAATTTAAGCGGCTCCCTCTCCTCTCTTTTCTCCAACCTCTCTCCTCTCTGCACTTTCCGTCCCACCGCTTGTGGTCCCTCGCCGGCGGTTTGTACCTTATGCACAAGCCGCCGGCGAGCACCGTTTTTGTGCCACAGACGAGTCCGAGTGGTAGTTTGGTGTCCGGATATTGGATCTGCGGTCCTAATGTTTTGGAGTCCAGATCTTTGAGCTATGGTCCTCTCCCTCAAAGTTTTGTCAGATGTGGTCTTCCCTGGTCCTTGTGGCGAGTCCTCTCCTCTCCTTCTCCAGATCTGATCTGTAGATGTGAGATTTATCTGTTTTGTGTTTTTATTTTTGTATTACTGGGGTTTGTAGAGGTGTTTTTGGCTCAGGAAATAAACAGATCTGTCAGATCTGCGTTCAAATCCTCTTGGTTGGTTGGCTGTTTGAACGTTATGAGATCCGACTATCATTTGGTAACTCAGATCTGTGTTCTTGGGGGAAGATCTAAAGAGGTGTTGTTTAGTGTGTGGTCGAGGTCACCGAATATGTTTGATCAGAGGAGTAGAAGTGTTCTTCAGGATATCAAGGGTCTTCTTTCTTTTGAGGTTGGGTTTTCTGTGTTATTTACCCCAGGATGGGGTACCTATTTAGTCGACTTAATTGCAGCTATTGCTTATAAGATTGTGTGCCATTTGGGGTGGGTTTTCCAACCAACACTTTCTTGCTCGTCACTTCTAACCTTGGATATCGAGGAGGCCGATTTTGTCCATGATTCTGCTTCTATTCTTATATATTTAATGTACAGTGTTCGGTTAATATTGTATCTAGTTTATTTTGTTGTATTTGCTTTAGCAGTGTTTCTGTCTTTGCTTTGATTATTTGTAACATTTGTTATCCTCAGTAATGAAATACTCTAGAATTGTTCAAAAAAAAAATGTAAGGTCCAATAGATTTTTTTAGGCGAGTTTAAATCCCTAAAAAGACAATTGTGTTGGGAGGGGCAATTATATACCCGGAACCGGTAACCGATAATGGTATTTAAAAAACAAGATTAATTATGTTCAAATTTAGAAAATATATAAAATTTAGTTGGAAATAATGGAATTTCATAATGAGCATGTTAAGAGTTGAGCTGAGGACGGTGCTCGGTTATAAAATCGGGAAATCCATACAGGGGCCTAATTATGGCCCAAAATTTCAAAAAAGGCCCCAACAACTTTCACATACTAAAAAAGGCCCTAGGGCCTTTTCTGGTATAAACGTTAACAACTAAAATAACCGCATTAACAACAAAATCAATACTCGTTAACAACTAAATCAGTCGCATTAACAACAATATTTTAACAATTAAATCAGTCACATTAACAACAATATCAGCCCCGGTTAACAACTAAATCAGTCAGATTAACAACTAACGTTTTAATGAAAAATCTCAGAAAAGGTCCTAGGGTCTTTTTTGGTATGTGAATGTTGTTGGGGCCTTTTTTAAAATTTTGGGCCTTAATTGGACCCCTGTATGGATTTTCCCTATAAAATCTCGTATACAGTCCCATTGGTAAATTATAAGAAGTATTGGGGCAAACGCCTGATCATCCTTTCTTTATCTGTGCGTTGATTCTCTCTCATATCCCTTCGGCACTCACCGAAAAGGAAGATTTCGTTAACAAACTTTTTTTCCATAGCCTAGAGATTTTCTCCCACTCTCTCAAATTTTCTCGATCAACAACAGGAAACATCGCTAATTTAAATCCTCTTTTGTTCAATCGAAATCAGATAATTAGGGTTAGGGTCACCTTCTTCAACGCCTTTTCTTCCCCAAACAAAACGCATCAAAAAGGCCAACTCATATATATATGATTTTTCCTTTTCCCCCTTATAATCTCACCCAGATTTTGATTCTTACCCTGTTGATTCTGCTGTTAACCTTGCTTCAATCTTCCGCTATTCACAGTGATCCCGAAACCATGAAGGTTCACCCCGTGCCCAGGAAACGCAACATCACCGTCCAATATAACATGAGTGCGAGGAACCCTCTCTCGGAAGCTCAAGAGCTTCTTGGTCTCTCCACCAAGAAGCTAAGGAGGCTTCCCCATGTTTTCAGCCGGGTCCTGGAGCTTCCCTTTCGGTCCGATGCTGAAGTGTCGATCGAGGAGGGGCCCGATTACTTCCGATTTAAGGCCGAAACCGAAGGTATCTCCGATGTGCAGGCGAACACGGTGGAAATCCACCCTGGGGTGATCAAGATTATGGTGAGGGAAAGTGGGTCGGTGGAGTTATCCTTGGATGAGATAGAACTCGATATGTGGAGGTTTCAGCTGCCGGAATCGACGCGGCCGGAGCTCGCAAGCGCAGTTCTGGTTGATGGGGAGCTCATAGTGACGGTGCCGAAAGGAGAAGAATTGGACAATTCTGAAGATGGAAACGGAAATGGCGGTGGAGAAATGTGGGGTGATGGTAATGGGATGGGTGGGAGACTCGTGCTTGTACAGTAATACTCTTCTTTTTTTCCCCTCTCTTTTTAATTCTGCCCTGTTGCCGTTCACCTTGGCTTCAGTATGCCAATTAGTTATAATTTTTCAAGTTGTTGTTCGAACTAGTTTCTGTTGAATGAATCAAAGCCTGTGCTTATTCCCTTGGCAGGAATGATGTCCATGCCAATATGTTGCTCCTGCTTTGTGTTAAATTTCTGTCTGTTGGTGGTGTGTGTGGAAAGAGTTTCCCTTTGATTATAAGTAAATGCGCCCAATTGGAGTCATGGTTAATTGTTTCCAAGGTTTCACATTTTACATCAAGGAATCATGTGCCTTACGGATTTAAGTTAGAAAGGGATAGTAATTTCGGGTAAAATGGAGCTAGATGCAAGGATCAAACTTGAGAATGAAAGTGCAAACAGAGAAGAGTGCTTATGGTAGTAGTAATAAGTATTGGTCTAGATCTATCAAAGATTGGCATTTTGAATAATCTGTGTGACATTATAGCTGTCGGACTTTTTTAGGAATTTTTTTGTGTGTTCAAAGATCGTGTCTATCCTGAGCATTTTGTTTGCCACTCCACATATAAACTCCAAGCAGTTTGTTATGAGAATGGCATCTCATTCTCATGATGTGTTATTGTTCTTTATAATTAAACTCAATTTGCTGTATAATCCCCAACCCCAAGAAAAAAAATGTTGTTTCTCAAGGCATCATCTCAATGTAATGATGGATGGCCTCTTGATGTTTGCCCTAACTGGATCACGAGTTAAGACAAACTGTATGAAGAAGGAATATAAAAGGTTTGTATTGCTTCATGTTGTTATATAGCATATACCTTGCATATTGTTTGAGTCATAACTGTTAATCAGAGTCTCGAGGCTTTTTCGGTTGGTGCTTCAGTTTAGTTATGTTTAAAAAAGCATTGTATCTGTTCTTTTAACCTTGTGAATTTATTAATGCAAGCAACATGAGATAATAGGGGAGAAGTATAAAGAGAAGGAATAACACAGATGAAGAGGATTCAACTCCTCTCACCGCCTTTGTTTGGTCATAGGTTACATAAGGGAGAGGAAATGTGGAGAAAACAAAGCAGATCATACCAATTATTATTAGTAGTAGTAGTAGCAGCAGCAGTTAACAGTTTAATATAGACCTGGGATTTTCTCATATACATTCACTTTTTGGTGAACTTATGAAATTGAAATTGAAATTGGACCACAAGGGGTTATTAACAAGGAAAGAAGTGACCCACGATGAGAACAACAGAAAAATCTGTCAGCCTCCAAATCCGTCGAAGTTACAAAAATTGTGGCACCATTGCTTTTGAGTCGGCCTTTAACTTGTCTGTTTCGAACCTCCAGAGCCATTGAAGCACTTGCTGTCGAAGTTCCTGGAGTCTCTAATGAAATGTCATCTTTCTTTTTATGATTTCTTTGGAAATCACCGCAACGAACAGTGGATAAAAAGGTCAAATGTGAAGAGATCATAGCATGGTGAGAGTGAAAATGGCAAAATGCACGAGGTGTGTGTGCCATATAAAGAGAGGGACAAAGCAAAGTGCGTGATTTGTTCTTCAATATAATAACCTGATGTTCCTTTCCGCTATTCTTTCTGTTCACTCTGTTACTCTCCGCCTGCTATTCTCTTGGGTGCTTCTCTTTTGAGTGATCTTCTCATTTTGTTGTGATATTGCCATTAAAATGTCATACACTTACCTTGTAACCCAAGCTTGTGAATTTCAATATAATAAATCATTTTACGCTAAAGTGCCATGCACTTTTGTTACATTAATCACAACGCTGGGATATACAAGGATATATGTGTCACTAGGGGTGGAAATAGGTCAGAGGCTTGTGGCCTGGCCGGTTAAAAGTCTGGTCAGGCCTGGCCTGTCAAGCTAAAAGGCCAGGCCAAGTAGGGGTGAGCAAATCAAAACCGAAAACCGAACCGAATAATTCGGTATTCGGTTTTAAAGGTTCGGTTCGATTTTTAAAATGGGTATAGTTCGGTTTTCGGTTTGGTTTTTGCAAATTTATTTTGGTTAAAACCGAAAACCCGATTTTTTTTATTTATTTTTGTGAATTTTTTTTTGATGATATTTTAATGATATTTTTGTTTATTTATTTTTGCGAATTAAAATTTAGGTTGATTAAAAATTAGGCTAAATCTTCCCCAAAAGTTGATTTTTTTTTTTTAAACAAAAAATTTCATTAATTCATTGTTATCTTTTTAATAGAAATTGCCACATCAAATCAATATTTCCTTTCCTTTGGTCTACTTGATTTTTTTTATAAGAGTATGAAAAAAATTGTAGATCATTAATTCTGTAGATCATGAAATATTTCGGTTAAATTGAAAAACCGAACCGAACTATTTCGGTTTTTTCGGTTCGGTTCTTTGGTTTCGGTTCGATTTTTAAAATGGGTGTATTTCGGTTTTAACCGAAAAACCGAATGCTCACCTCTAAGGCCAATGCCTGTTTTAAGGTCTGTTTTGTCTTAACAGGCCAGACCTAGGTCTCCAAATAGGCCTGACAGGCCGGCCTGTTAAGAATAATTATTTTTTTTATAAAAAACATTAATTAATATCCCTCTAACCATTTTACATTAGGTCTGTTTTCGACCTGTTTACATTAGGTCTGTTGCCGACCTGTATACTGTAGGCCTGTTTCTGGCCTGTTTATATTAGGCCTGTTGTCGGCCTGTATACTGTAGGTCTGTTTCCAGCCTGTATACTATAGGCTTGTTTCCGACCTGTTTGCATTTAACCTGTTTTTGGCCTGTAAAAAATACAGGCCTCTTAACAGGCCAGGCCAGGCCTTTAACAGGCCAAGCTCAGGCCAAAATTTTAGCCTGTAACAGGCCACAGGTCAGACTCAGGCCACTTCCTTGCATAACAGGTCTGGTTTGTTAAGGGTGAGGCCTGACCTGACCTGTTTCCACCCCTATGTGTCACAGCAAAAACAAAAGCAGAACAAAAGAAAAAAAACAGAGAACAGAGGGAAAGAAACAACTCGGGGAAAAAAAAAAAATCCACATAATTTTTTCATGCCCCGAGCTTTGTCCCCCTCCCTCTTCATATCTCAAGGGCTCACACACCTCAAGGATTTTCTCTCGTCCCTACTATTTCTTCTATCATCCTCTGCCATACTACTATAGCCGATTCACCACTAATCTCCCTTCACATACCTTGAAGCCTCTATCCACTGCACCGTGTAATCTCCCATGCACAGCAGCACTATCATCACAACGTGTAAAACATAATATTTAAGGAACTTCAAGAAAAATATACTCATGGGGATCCTTGTTACTAATTTCTTGCTCTGCCAATTAGGCGCGAGACGTTACCTATTTCAACACTGTGCATAGTGTTTTTTTTTTTTTTCTTTTCTATAGCAAACTTTTAGGAAAAAGATTGAACTCACCTACGATTCAAGAGTAAGGCGAAATCTCACTTCCTTCTAGGTGATACCAATGTTAAGTAAAGCGAGCCATTTATTACCCTTGGACGTTTACCTAGATACCTAGGAACTAAGATGTCTTCCCCAACGCCTTGACTAACTCCAAGATCGAACTCCTTCCCTTTGGTGAGAGTGTAATATACCCTTTACCAATTGAACCTAAAGACGAGGGTACATAGTGTATATTTTATTTGGAAAAACAAATGTATATTTCCATAGAGTCAATCCTAAAAGATTTATCAATTTTATTCTACAATTTCTATGCCAAAGTGTGCCTTCAAAACATCTTTGCTTATCCTGCCAAAACCGTTGCCAACCTTTTTCATGTCTTCCAATTCAATCTTTTCCTGTCTTATCTGTTCCATCCTCCTGCTAACAGCATCAGACGAGACATTAGAATGAGATGAGTGTTGACATGCCAATTCAGACTTCTCCCTGTCCAGTTGCTGATACAAGTTTCGGAGATAATGCTGTTTCTCTCGGAGTGCTTCTTCTGCCATGCGGTATTCGTTAGTCTGTGACTTTCGCAGCTCTTGGAGAACTTGATGGATTTCATCGTCAGGTTTTGACGAGTCGGGTAGACAACCATTATTTTCTGTTTCTGCTGTGACTTCTGAAGGGCTATCATTAACTGTAAATTTCATTTCACTGCCATCATCTGAGAAATCTGTTTATAAACATAAAATATACAAGAATGAGAGTACGGGCACAAGACAGCTGCATTTTCAACGTTAGTAATGAAGAAAGATATGGACGAAAACTTAAATTTACACTTTTGTACAGAGCCAAGGCCTAGCTTAGCTGGAAGTTATTAATCCTATAGTACACTAATAATTTGGTCCTCAATTACACAGTTGAATTTACTTGAGTTCAAAAAAGATCGTGAGCACATGAGTTAATTTGTATAAATAACAATTTTGTTCCACCTTACTCTCTATAAAGTGGATTAAAGACGTTAAGCAATGGGCCTGTTATTTTCTGGAACTCATGTATTCATAATTTGTAGGAAAGAGCTAATTTAGCTTAGGAATTCACAGATCAAAGTTGTGTAATACAGAGAGAATATTGCACCTGCATGCTGTAAGGAATCCTCATCATCCCCTTTCCAAATATCTTCAAGAAGAGTCCCACGTTGAAGCTGATGGGAACAATTAAATCAGTCATATTGCTATCTTTATGATCCTAAGAGAGGGCATGCAAGAACAAATGCAAGCAAACAAGCTACATAACTTTCACCAAAGAATCAGTGAACTATACCTTTGAAATGGCCAATTCAATACGATTTAGCAGCTCCTTTGCAATCATTCTCTGTGAACCACGCAAGATACTTGCACCAAGATTTAAGATCTTTTCATTGTCATCTCTAGAATCAATAGTTTTGCATTTGTGTAGAAGCTCAGTAGCATGATAAATTAGATCAGTCCTTGCATCACAGTGCCGGCAAAGGTATTCAACATCCAACCCAATACTTCCTCCAACTGTTCCAGCCATGTAACATCGAATAGCACAACATAAATGAGCAATGTGTCCACATATATAGTCACCAACCTTCGCTTGACACTTGATGTAACTGTAGCCTCCATGTGCTAAATCAACAGGTTTGCAACACAGAATGCAGCAACAATCATGGCAAAACCCAGGTTGATTACAGAAAATATCACAAGGCAGGTCGGGTAAATATTTTGGTTTTTCTACTTCCGATGTTAAGCTGTCACAATTCTTGTTTCTAGCTTGACATACAGCAATGTCAGGCTGGCAATCAGATAGTGAATCTTCTGCTGCTTCTATATCTTCTGCAGCTGTAGAATGTTGCTCTGTATTGAATGCCATGCATACAATATTCTTAGTTTAAAATTAAACTTCTAATCACCCTGAAAAGGAAAATCAAAATAAAAGCATATACAGATGATAGGCCTTGAGAGTTGAGACAGACAAATTAAGGATGGATTGATTTTGGAAATAAGATGAAAGAAACTTGGGGAAAAAAATCCTAATCAATCTAACATTCAATGTCAGCCATGAAACAATGATTTCTTCCCCGGACAAGTCTATCGTAATAAAGAAATTATCAACATGGCCTATATGGCCATATCCATTATTTAGCCAGCTATTCCGTAGTCAGCAATTATGACAAATTATAAAAGCATCAGAAATTGGCATCCACCCAGGCAAGCTAGATGCGCAACAAAGATTGAGATTGAGATGGTGTGGTGCTGAAATAGAAAAAATAAAACATGGTTTTCAATTCAAATTATTAGCTTAAGTGATCATAAATGGGAGAACCGGATGATTATATGGCTAGAGAGCTAGAGAATGAAGTGTTCATTTTCTTGCAAAATTACAAAAATGTCACCAATCATTTCCACCAAAGGCTGAAAATCTCACGGAGATTTTTGGTTTCCGCCTATGTTGAAAATGTCTCTTCCTATTTTCATTACAAACACACTAGTAAATTATAGCCTGACTCCCTCCATACTTAATATAATATATATTTACCATTAGATTAAGAAAATTAGTTAAATTAGTTAAAGTAACATGTATTTTTTAAAATACCCAATTCATCTCTCTTATATTAAATATATTTTATATTAAGGACTAGAAGAATTGCATTTAAATGACATCGAAGCTGAATAAAACATGACATTTCTATTGGTGAGGATAAAATATTAAAATGTGATAGTTTACATCCGTATAAATTCGTAATAAGATAAACAAGTCTAATTAATATCAGAATATATAGTTGCCACTGGCAAAAAAGAAAGAAAGAATATATAGTTGTCATACCTTTCAACAAAGTCTCACATCAGGACATCAATTCAAAAAGAAACCACCAAAACAACAGAAAGAGTGGAAAAAGAAAGGAGAAACAGAGAATCCCAAAGTTAGGGAAGGAAATCACAAGTCACTGACCCTTTATAGTGGCAGATTCAATGGCCTGCATCTTCCAGCTGAAAGAAGCGAAGAACTCATTAAGATCAGTATCAGGAAAATATTCTTGAACGTAGCGTTCAAGGGACTGCTTGCTGGCAAAAGTACGTCTGCGCTTGCTGGTCGAGCCTGGGATATCGGTGTGGCATAGACGAGCTGGAAGATACAGGTACCTGTCCCTGAAGTAGCAGGACTGGTGAATTCTTTTACCGGCTTTCCAAGCCCAAATATCGCCGGGATTCGGCCAATTTTCCGGGGCATAAGGCAATCCTTCACCATACTCAGCCAGAGCCACAGGCCTTAGAATTAAGTCCGTCTTAGCTGCAGTGCCATTAGTGTCACCTTCTTCAGTCTCCATCAAATCTCAGGGTTCCCTGGGCAGAAAATTAACCGCGATAGGCGAATTGGGGCGCGATACAATTGGAATTCTTGGATTTGAGAAATTTGGAGAAAATATTAGCACATGGCAGTGCGGAGAGGAGCGTGCGAGTCATTATGTCTAAAACGCGTTTCTATATTTTCTTAAACTTGAAAACACAGTATTTTGTTAATGGCGGGTAGTCATATTGGAGGAAAAATATTTGAGACGGAATTTTGCAATTTTCACGTGGAAATTTAAAAATCTCAAATACTTGATACCCTCCTCCGTCTTATTATTTATAAGAGTCTAATAATCATATTAAGCGGTTAAAATTGGTTTTAAATAATAAGTATATCTTAAAATAACATTTTATTTTAAGAATGCTCTTATTTATAATGGGCAGCTAAGATAGATAAATAAAGTAAACATAAGTACTCCTTCTAGTCTTTATTATAAAGCATCAATTATTTAGTCCTTTTTATTAAACACGGGGTTTCTTACAAAGAGCATTAAATAATTAATATGATATTCGAATTTATGGCAATTAATTGGGGTAATATTAAAAATTACTTAAATTTTAAGATAAAATTAATGACTTTAATTGTTTTTATTGGTTTGTGAGAACTGTTTATCAATATCTATAATAGAGATCAGAGGGAGTATCATCTGTTAACATATGTGAATAGAGAAGCAAATAGAGATACAATATAGAGAAGATGAAGATTCTTGTATTATTAACAAAAGAGGAACATCCCCTTACAATGAGTAGCCCTCTTGGATTAACTCTAAAACCTAGAAGGAGACCATGTTAACTCTCTCTCTTGTGAGACTCCACATCCCACATACATGGTGAAGGCTCCACACCTAACACCATTGGTGAGGGCTCCACACCCCGCACCTTAATCTCATTAATTAAGACCCCTTATATAGACTAGGGCCCTAACTAACTCACTAACCATTCAACTAACCACCTAATACTTCTAACACGCCCCCTCAAGTTGAACATCATTTATATTAAATGTGTTCAACTTGAACAACACAAAATAAGGGGTAAGGTGAATTAAATTGAACAGTTTTACAATTACAAAACAATACAAAGATTTCTTCAATCCCCAAAATTCTTCTCCACGCTAATCCTCATACCAGTGCTGCTTCAATATGCTAGGAACCCAATTTTACTAAAAAATCCGTTCTAGCAACCCATTTCTTGAGTACACAATAAGAAGTGAATTCCAAGCCACCAAATCCTTATTGTCCAGTTGAACAAACACCTTCTTAGCAAAGCCCAACTTGCCACATGTATCTGATTACTTGAACCATCATTTTTATCTCTGTTCTACACTTTCAGATTGATCAAAACACAAAAATACAAGGAAGTGAGGTGAATTAAACTCTGCAACTTTCAATATGCAAAATTACATGATATATTCAAGACACTTTCTTCCACAACTTCTATCAGAACTTGGAGGTGCCCTTTTCAGCATCCATATTTTTATCAGGATACACCAACATCGCCTTTTTCCTATATTCTCGTTTCTCTAGTGATGAGCCAATGCTACTTACTAATCGGATTGACTTTGCTGATTTATCCTTTTCTTGAGGAAGTATATTAGCACATCGCTTGAAATAAATGACAGATTTACAGCAAATAGCAAGCCAGGCCACCCAGCATACATCCAAGCACAATAGACAGAATATGCAGTTGTCCAGAAGCTGCCATAAATCCACAGAAAACAATTCCAAGGATTGCAACTACCAAAATTGCAAGGTAAGCCCAAGGAAGAATCCAATTAAGGTTGCCAGACCCAGGATAACAATAAACTTGAGCATCCCAATCATGCCAATTACCGAGAATATGCTACACCATATAACAGAGAAGAAGGATACAGTCCCCATTCTTACAAAGGAATCAATACCCCTAAGCACACAGTCCAACCAGTCACAGCAAGTCAAATAGAGAATCACGGCAGAAAAGTAAGAATTACCGATCGATTAGGAGACATATTCAAAGCCGGAGAAAGAAAACCCACGATGAACACAGAGCACCACACGAACACAGACAGAGCACCACACGAACACAGACAGAGCACCGTCATTCGAGTAGGGTGGCGACGGTGAACACAACGGATGCGCAATCAGGAGCGAGTCCCGTCGTTCAAGAAGAAAGTGACGGCGCACATGGCAGTCTTAGGCGATGTTCTGAATCGGTGAGACGATTTTTTTTCGCCGGTGCTTGTGAATGACATGGCCGGAAAATTTGATGTCGCTCCATTACTGATCTTGACGGCGACGAAATTAGCGGAAGGAGGTGAAATTCCTGATCTTTAATTTCTGCGATCTTGCCGAAAATCATGGAACTTCCTGAACTTTTCTCCCCCGACATCGTCGATCAGCTTCTCCGGCTAGGTTCACCGCCGAGATCGAGAATTAGCAATCTTGGATGGCGAAACAGGCTTCAGCGACGATCCAAGTGTGTCTGACGAGGATGGCGTGCCACGACTAAACCACATCGGCAATGATTACAGTGTCTATATTTTCTTGATTCTCCATTACCGAGCTTCTGAGTCTTCGTGATGAGAAAGAACCAGATCTACGTATCTCCCCACCAAGATCCGAAAAAATCCCCTGCACCGAGAACCCAAGAACCAAAGGTGATCTTCGATTTCTCATCTCCAAAACTCTCAGGATCCTCCCAACACGAGTCCTCTTCTTCTTCGTCTTCCGTCGTCGATGGAGTAATGGCTCTTGACACAGTGTATCGAGAATGAAGAAGACGAGTTGCGTTCTTGGTCTCGGGTCGGAGGTCCGAATTGATAATCACCTGGTTAGTGGAATCTTGGTACCCTGATCGGATCTTGTATTTCTGATGGGCTTCTAGGCATTTTGGGCCTTTCTGTTAATGAAGAGAAGCAGCAAAACAAGAAAATAGGGCTTCTTTCCAAGAACCCATAAGATGCAGCGCTCAAGAACAAACCGAGATTGATAAAACAAGATTAGGCCATCAAAGAACATTAGATCAAATATATTAGGAACCCAAAACCAGTGGCTCTGATACCATGTTAACTATTATAATTAGGGAAGAAAGATAGGAATGGAATAATGAGGAATGAAATATTATTCCCAATGGAGCAATATGCTCTACAAAGAATACATTGTAATTTTGATTAATAGTGAGGGTGATCCCTTTATATAGACTAGGGATTCTAACTAACCCTCTAACCAACTAACTAATCAACCCTCTAACTAACTAACTAACCATTTAATCCCTTATATTCTAACACGTCCCCTAAAGTTGAACATTATTTATCTTAAATGTGCTCAACTTGAACAACACAAAAATAAGGGGATAAGGTGAATTAAATGAATAGTTTTACAATCAACAAAATACAAAATACAAAAATTTCTTCATTTCACAATATTCTTCTCCATATCCATATTTGCTGATTAAGGCTTCAAACCATAAGCTCTTGCACCTTGTAATTGCTGCACCTTACTACCAGGCAGTGTTGGTTCAAATTCAATCAATTGGCTTTGAGCATTCCAAGAGTAATTGTCCTGATAACAGAATCAGCAAGTTCGATAAACCAATCGACATATAACAACAACAACAATTTCTTCTATGCTGGGACGCTCATCTGACCACAACACAACATTTTCCTTGCTTGTATGCGAAACACATATGACACGTGCTCATTGCACAACTCAGTATAAAGGCAATAGCAGCACCTCTCAGCTCCTTGACTATGCCTAGAGCTCCTTGAATTTTCAAATAACCTTCAATGCACATTTCATTGTACAACTCTTGGACCTTATCATAATGGCCTTGTAATTGAGTTTCCCAATATCCATTCTCCATCATTTCATATACAAGAAACCTTGATTCACATTCCCATCTCTTCTCAGATTCCTTTAAACATTTGGTATTTCATTGAGTCTCTTCAATAGATATTTGCATCTTAAGAAAAGAAGCCATTGTTGGAAAGATGGCAACAAAGACCTCATCAATGTCACTCATATTTTCCAAGACTATGTGAATCAATGGTTTCTTGCAGCGGAAAATTAAGAAACCAATGAAGCAATCTTTATAGAGAATCTTGTAGAATAAGTAGCTGATGAAGAAACCGGCCTTGGGCTAAATGAAGAAAATATTGAGAAGGCGTTTTCTTAACAAAACAATGGCCATGCATGTAGTACATCCATTTTAAAAGGAATAATCCCATTACATCAATGAAATTTCAACTACTTAACAGTACAATTAGCATAAATTGCAGAGGCTCCAAACAAAACTGCATTAAATGGACCTGGTAGTATTGCCAAGAAGAAGAGAGAACTATGTTTAAGTAACCAAAAGATAAGAGAATCACAGGCCAGGAATTGCTGGATGTAAATATCCAAAACGCTTCAAAACAATAGGGACTTTCAAAGTCATCTAGATTACTCATCCTCCTGTTGGAACAAGCCTAGCATCTCGTCCATCAAACCTCCATCTCAACATAAAGATCAACAACTTCAAGCTCAGAATCCATTTGGTCACCACCGCCGGGAACGATCCCTCTCAATACCCTGATCATTCTCTTCATTTCCCATGAGAGTGTGTGATTCTTCCCTGTGCTTGAGTTCTCTGCGCAGGTACTCCTGAAATTATTCTTCCATGTGTGTGAGCTTTCTCTGCGCAGGTACTCCTGAAATTATTTTTCCCTGTGCGTGAGCTTTCTCTACACAGGTACTCTTGAATCATGGGCGGCAACCTTCTTGGATTTCAGATTACCAGATGGGATTCCAGGATAGCCTCGGTCTGGATCTTTGAATAACATCGGGTCTTACCTTTCGGTGTGTGTCCAGGTAACCGGGTCTTGTTCTTCTTGGATATCCAATTCACCATTTGTGCTTGATGCGTCTCTCTGTTTCTGAGTTTCTTGGTTCGTGGAGTCTCGGCTGGAGATCGACGGAAATTAGCATATGGGATACCAGCGAGAAATTCAAATCTGGTCAATGTCACAGCAATTCCACGTTGGCTATATATGTACAATTGAGTATGTACTCTACTCCAAATCAGGGAATTCCACAATTGAGATCAGAGTGCGACACTACTCCAAATCAGAGGAATTTCACAATTGAAATCAGAGTGATCCGACGAAAACGAACGGTGGTTTGTTGGCGGAAGCGACCGGTGGCCGGAGAGCAGCGGAAGTAACGGTGGATGAAGGTGTCAGCGAGAGCAGGGGTCGGAAGACCGTCGATGGCGCTCAGATCGCACAACTAACAACGAATTCAAGAAATCTGGCCAAAGAAACAGGGTTGCAGTGAGAGCAGTGGCGGATCTTGGAGAAAATGTTTGGGTGGGCCAAATGTATATTCATTAACTAATATTTTTTTATGATTATATAATATTTTTAAAATATTTAGTTTTAAAATATTATATTAAATTTTTTAAAAAAAATTCTAAGGTTTGTCATGATTTTTTGGACTTTTGAAATTAGGGATAAAATGATCATAATTATTCATGCAAATGAATTTTTGGACTTTTGATACTACTTGTTCTTAATTTTGCATTGTAGGTGTTTAAGAAAAAAATTTGAGATTTTGGAGGGTCAGAATTAATATTTTGAGGACTGGGAAAAGTTATAGAAAAGTCCCCTGAATTTCTGGAAATTGTAATCAATGAAGAAAATGGACTAGCGAAAATTACATAAAAATACCCATAATGTTCAGAAATTATAGTCCTCTCTACATAGTTTTCAAAAATTTTTACTTTAGTCCCTTATTGAGAACTTCTGAAAATTTCATCTAGGTCCCTGGTCAAATCCTTATTTGACCAAGACCTTCTTCTTCTTCTTCTTCGAGAGCATGTCATTTTCAGAGACCCAAGCGTCATTTTGCAAAGACCCAAGCGCCGTAGATTCAAACCAAAACGTGAAGAAAGCTTGACCATAGTTTTGGCTTTTGAGAGGAGAGGAAAAAGATAGAGGAAAGCTTGACTAGTGTAGAACACCGCAAACCGCAACCTTCTTCTTCCTTCTCTCTCTCTCTCTCTACCACCACTGTCATCACCAATGTCCTCTCTCTCCTCTTCTTCCTTCATTTACGAATTTCTTGGGGGGCCACCCTTGTCCCTTCTAAGATCCGCCAGTGAGTGAGAGCTATATACCATGAACGCCTAGAAATCGCCGTGGAGCGTCGATCACAGCATCGCCGTGAGAGCTAGGTCGAAGAACGTCTGGAAGAAACGAGCTCATGACACTGCGATGAAGCTGCCCGAGTTTGTGGGTCAGCGAAACGAGTTAAACCGCAAAATCCACGGATCTTTTGAAAGAAGCAGGGTCTTGGGCAAATTCTTGTCAATTGGGCTGTGAGTTGTGCTCTCCACGTTGCCAATTCTTGACAATTGGGCCGTGAGTTGTGCTCTCCACGTTTTCTGGCACTGTATGGAAGGGTCTTCTTGATGTGGAGCCCAAGTATCACAATGAAGTAGATGAAACAATTGAGAGGAACCTGGCTTTGATACCAAGTTAACATATGTGAATAGAGAAGCAAATAGAGATACAATATAGAGAAGATGAAGATTCTTATATTATTAACAAAAGAGGAACATCATCTTACAATGAGTAACCCTCTTGGATTAACTCTAAAACCTAGAAGGAGACCATGTTAACTCCCTCTCTTGTGAGACTCCACATCCCACGTACATGGTGAAGGCTCCACACCTAACACCCTTGGTGGGGGCTCCACACCCCGCACCTTAATCTCATTAGTTAAGACCCCTTATATAGACTAGGGCCCTAACTAACTCATTAACCATTCAACTAACCACCTAATACTTCTAACATCATCAACCCTTTATAATATATATATATATATATATATATAACGAGAGATATAAATGAAAAAACTCATTAAATATCTCTTACTCCCTCTAATCCTTATTATAAGGCACCAACTAACTTTTCTCACAAACCAATAAAAGTAGTTAAAGTCAATAAAGTTGTCCTAGAATCTAAGTAATTTACAATATTATCCCTACTAATTGCACTAAACTCTAATATTATATTAATTATTACTCTCACTCATTACCTTTATTAATTAGGGGAAGACATGGAAAAAAATAATCAATGCTCATTGGAAACAAGCAAGTGCCTTATAAAAAGGATCAAATAAACTTGATAGTTGATGCCTTATAATAAGGACAACCAATACAATTTACCTCATCTTTGTGGAAAATACCTCATATTGAATTTTGCAGTTTCTTTTTCTATCAATTTTCCCTTTTATCTTTTAAATATATATATAGGGAAAAACACTTCTCATATTGTAGGAAAAGTGTTTTCTCATGTCACACACATGAAATGATGGGACCCACATATATATATATATATAATTAACATTATATATGTAGGTGGCTCCCACCATTTCATGTTAATGTAGGAATCTTCTTCTTCTCATGCAACATGAAAAGTTTAAACACCATATATATGTCATGCATGCATACATGTGGCCGGGTTTTCCTAATAGAGGCTATTTATCCGAACAACCTTCGCCCCCAACCGTCACCCATCATTGCCTTAGCGCCGCCGGGTTTTCTCTCAACTAAAAGGTGGATGCGGGAAGAAGAGACACGAATTATTGTTTTGTTTGCTGTTTGGCCGGAGACAGACAAATAGTAGTTCGAGTCTCTTCTTCCGGTGCTGGTAGTGACCCACCAGGCTTCATTTTGGTAAGCATCCACCTTTTGGTCGGCGGCTGAAGCAACTGTGGGTGGGTGGCGGCTGGGGACGAAGGTCGTTAGGATAAACAGTCTCTGGCAAAAAAGAGCGCTGGCGAGGCGAGAGATTATGGTGGCTTCGAACAAAGAACATGGAGGGTGGTTATCAAGGTGATGAGGGAGATGATATATGTATTGTTTTGCTTATTAAGGCCAATATATCAGATAAGATATATCAGATTTGATATAATGAGATTTTTTTTTTTCAGATTTATAACGAGGAGTAGTAACTATAGGTGCATGGTGATTTGCAGTGTTTTTTTTTGGATAATATACGAGTTAGATTGAGGGTTGATTTTAATCTTTTTTCTTTTTTTGTCGGCAAAGCTGGGATGGATAATATGGTAAGATCCTAACCAGATGTGCGTGCAGATTTTGAAGGGGAGGCAGTTTCCAGATGGAGATTTGGTGCATGCAACAAAGGGAAGAAGCCAAGCTTCATGGATATGGTCCAGTAGCATTGGCAATGGAATGGATGGGTAAGAAACTATTCTCACCTTGCCCTTTTGAAACTTTGAAATATATGAAGGTGGCAGCGCAGATTTATTGACCGTGGGTGGGATTTATCATATCGTTGATAGAGGTATGGATTTAATTCAGATCTGTTATATTAAAAAACTCGCGCGATTTCTTTTAGAAGGAGGTGTACAGTAGCGTTTCTGATATTTAATTTATGTATTTTATGCAGAGAAAAACCTGAAACGTACAATCACTCTCATACATTTATGGGTTGCCCAGTGGGACATTGTATGACTTATTTGAATCTATGATGTATCTAAAAGGCCACCACTCTGATCTATGGGAAATTTGGAAGGGAAGGAATGCTTTTATCTAGGAGAATATACACTGCTCCTGATCCGGTATTTGCCTTTTCCCAAGTAGATGTCTTGTTACAAGAATTATGGGATGCACAATAGATTCTCCAAAAAAATAAGGAACAAGGAGTTGGGGAAATGGCTACCATTAAAATTAATACGGACTCTGTGCACTTAGTTCAAATGATGAATTAATTAAGTTGCTGCTGGTGGAGGATCAAAAATCACTTAATCAATCAGTATTAATGGCGGAAAGCATCGCATTTTCTCATGAATTACTCATCCCTCTCCTTCATAATATAAGAGAGTGAAATATGTACTTTACATTTATAAAAAAATTAGTTAAAAGTAATTAAACACAGTAAACAAATATGCAAGATATCTACTTTATTTCTCAAATATACCCTTCTTTATTAAGGGAATAAGAAAAAGAGATAACAAATGGAAAAGGGAATAAATAAAATGTAATGGAGGAGAATGATAAGAGAGAGTGGCAAATTTGGAAAGGAAAAAAAAAACATTAAATGTAGGGATAAAAACAAAGTGAGTCTTATAAAAAAAAGCCACACCTCATCAAGTTTGACTTTTATATTTTGAAGTAGAATGAATACATACATTTATGTAACTTCAAAATTCCAAATTCATTTTGTTTCCTATAATAAGTTAGGTATTGATTACAACTTAGCAATTCCCAGGAAATCACTAATATAGGATTTTCATATTTTGAAGGTTTTTTTTCTTATAAAAAATTCCTTTTATTTAACTTTTAGTAAATTGTCATTTTTTTAACAAAACAATTTCAGACTTTGAGAAGGTGGATATGCTTGAAATTAAAGCTGACCCAAAGACTACCAGTGTGTTTTCACGCAAACGTGCACTCAATAGAAATAATATAATTAATGGAAACAATTTTTTTAGTTTTTAATATAAGACTTATTTACTTAATTTGATTAGATTAAAAAAATTAGTTAATATGACATCTATTGTCTAGAATATCTTACTAATCTCTCTTAATTTCCCTATTCCCTCTTCCTTTTTATTATTGTTAAAGGAGCATTAATAATAATAAATTAATAAAATATTGATAATTGTATTTAGGATCATCAATATCTACTCTCTAAACATGTCTTATATCAATGATAGAATAAGTATTGTAATTGTTTCCCCAATCTAATGTTTTAGGCATAACTGAGTCAAACCAGATCTATAAATCCGACTAGAAACTTTAGTTACTTGAACTGCCTGTCACTGTTCAAATTGTAAATTAATACAATTTTTGTCTACTCTCATTCGCATTTTGGGTGTTTGAATTGGAAGATTATTATTATCTATTCCCTTAAATGACTCAGAAAAATATTTCATCTTGAATCCTTCATGTGCTCAACTAAAATCCTCAGATCTATACTATGGTCTGTAAGTTTTTTTAATCACCAAGTACTGTACAGTATATCTACCAAAACGGAAGTTCAGCTGGAATCATAATCATTAGTATTAATCATGGTATCCTTGCTTTAGAATACGTCATTCATGGCGAATGAACGAAGATAATGACGTAAGCTTTTCTCGATCATCATCGTTATCACTGAAAGCTGGCAATCTGAAAGGCGCCAAAAAAAAAAAAAAGATTGGCATCTGCATTTCAACAAAATCATCCTTTACAATATCACACCCCTATGGATCTCACTATCTCCATGAATGTCTCAACTCCATATTTAACTCGGCCTGAGTTTACTCAAAAAAAAAATGAAAAATACCCTGCTATTTGTTTGTTTTTTTTCAAAAGAAAGAGAAAACAGAGCAGATTCAAATGATCTATGGGGGTAATCAAAAACTTTTTTTTGGTTGAAGCGGTGGCTCTTGACCTTTTTCCACAAACTCTTCCTCCTTCGCCATCAGTATTCCGTCGTACCTGCATTCAGCACTGCAGAAGGCTCTCTCGCCACTGAAATATACAATCGGAAATCTGTTCCGAACCATGAACAAACATGTTTTCACTTTCGATTCGTAATCAGATTTCAGATATATATATATGAATCAGATAGAAATTACTACTAATTAAGCTGTTACCTCAACATGAACATGTCTTCGTCATCAGGGTCAGTGCTTTTGTTACAGGAAGAACAGAACCTCAGAAACCTTGTCGAAGGATACAGAGGTTGATCATCTTCCTGCGACGACGATTCCGAGGATTCAGATTCAAACAAGCTGTTGTGAACAATGCAGTTACTATATATATGAATGATTCTCGGGTTCGGGCCATGAAAAGTGACACGAGTGTACTCTTCCGACATCTCCATCTGGCTGGCAGTCAGAGAGCTTATGATGACTCGAGGAGGACTCCAGCCTCCGACTCCGGAATCGGTGGTGGCTTCTGTTTCCGATCCCGGCGACGAAGTTTCAGGCCTTTCGGATTGAACAAGTAATGGCCGTGATTGTTTCTTAATCTGGAATCCGAACAGAATCCTCGGACTGTCAGAGTTCGATTCGGAGTCGATAAAGTTGTCGTCCAAAAGAGACTTGACAATTCCCAGACCGACGCCTTTTGAATCGATTCCGCCCAGAAAACGTCTGCGGCCAGGTTCTGGCGGCTGCGACGATGGACTGTCGTCGGCGCTGTCGTTTCCATTATGGAAAATTCTGGAAGCAAGTTTTCCTAGGATTCTCAGAGATATGAACAACATTGTAAAATGTTTCAAATATTGTTCTCCGGATTGAGAGTGAGATGGGAGATTAGAAGACAGGCCTGAAAGTGAAGAGTGAAGACAGACGCACGAGTCTGAACAGACTCAGGCTATAAAACCTCTTAAATAGCTGAACCTTCATTTCTAAACAAGACAGAGATAACATCAATTAGTAAGCAGCAAAAATTAGGAGAAAAATACATGCAACGAGGCTCACACGGGTCATGATCAGAGACCTGCATGCATCATCAGGCCGGCTTCAAGTTTTTGGTTTCCCTCCTTTAATTCTACGTTTTTATATGTATTTTTTCTGTTTCAGTTTCCTGAACTCCTGTCTTGAAATACTACTTGAGGTGAAACTACCTGCATCCGAATGAAGACAAATACCAGCCTAGACTCACACGAGTAAAGACCAGACCCTCAACTTCCTAGCGTGAAAACAAAGATCTGAGTCTCATATTTGATGAAAAAATTTCTCTCTCTTCATGCATTTAGCCCTGTGCATTATGCTTTTAACTCTATTTTTGTATGCTCTCTTATCTCACGCTATTTCATTCATCATCCCCAATCCGGGACGCACAGACAGAGAAAATGAGAGAGGCATTTCACGCAGAGAGAGAGAGAGAGTGTGTGTGTGTGTGTAACGGTTGGGTGGGTTATATATTAATTTAGAAAGAAAAGAGTGAACAATCGTGTCCATAGAATTAGAAACCAATGGTTTTGATTTGATAAAACCAGGCTTGCTAGCTCTCTCGGCCATGGTGATCTCAATATAGCGTCATTTCCATGTGACGGGGGAAATGGAGAAACATGAGTTTCTCTGTTTCTGTGGGGCTCTCTAAGAAGCTAACATGGCGTTATAGAGAGTAACGGCAGCTTCGATCTCTGAGTCACAGTGCTTGGATGAATAGGATTCCATAACACAGATCAGTCTGATTTGTGAATAGAAACAGACACACACACAAAACCCACGAAAAATCCGTGTATGAGAGATGCCAGCAAATTTTTTTTTTTTGTTCTAAATTAAGATTAACACAACCATTGAAATTCTTTAAAAACGAGGGCGTATAATTTCCAAGAAGACAAGTGTAATTTGGAATTTTACAAACTTGAAGAAAATACCGTCATTTTTTTGCTTCCAGCACATGATATCGTATGTTTGCATTAGTTTTTAGAGAATAGTTTTTACTATTTATAAGATAAGTATATGAGAAGAGTTTCGTCTCTACTGACGGAAAAAGACTTATAAAACCATGATTTTGTTGGTTCCCAAACATACACGAATTAACATGAGTACTTATATATAATGATAATTATATATAGTATAGCGACCTTCTGTTTGTATAATTTGATTTATTTATTCGATAACTTGATACTTGTAGGCTACTTTTCTCATCAGGAGTGTGGATAACACATTCTTAAACCACTCTCATAAGGAAGAAGAATATCATAAATCTCCATTAAATTAGGAGATGGAGTTAAATTAATGCATGGTGTGATACGGATGATTATGTGTTATTTAATATTTTCCAAATAGTTAACTGACTGTAATCCTGCTTAATGATGCTCCAACTAGGTTGCCACGCCGTCACTATCAAGTACAATATTGTCATTTATTCACAAGTCATATATCATATTGGAGTAAAAATCAATTAGAAAGGTAACATAACTCTCCCTAAGGCAATGCATTTACATGGATTCATACTTAATAGCGCATATTTAAGCACTACCAAAACTCTTTCAACTATTTGGTATTACTTACTCATTATATATTCTCATGAATTAATTAAGTTTTACAACTCTTAGTGACATAATCGGTATATATATTGCGTTTGTTATAGTACTATTATTTCAGGATGATAAAATATGAAACCCTATTTTTTTTTTTGGGGGGTCCAATTCAACTAAATACGAGCAGAATTATATACACATACATACACTTACGTAGTCAGAGTTTGCGCAAATTATTCAGCTCCTTTTAACACCCCCTTCTATTTTTTGTTCTGTTGTATTTAGATTTTGTGGATTGTAATTAACTTTGAGATCTGTGTAATTGTTCGCAGTGATGAGTACGTGACTGATTTTTGTTACCTCTAGATTTAATTAGTATGAACTTATTCCCGAGTATTTGTTCTGTTTTTCTTTCTCCACTCATACTACCACATTCATACGTTCTTAATTACAGTAGCTGCTACTTCTGTACTCTTATCTCTAATTTGACCAACTGTGATTACTAATCAATGTTGTTTGAGTGCTCTAGCTAGTGAGACCTTTAAGTATAAAATTTAGAACACACCATTCGCCTTATAATGACAAGTTACGTTGCATGTATATATATAGCAATCTGTCGATTAAGATTCAGTAAAAATACATCGAATGTAACTCATAACAATCATTCGTCTACTTTTCTTTTATGCATCTTAAACGTAAAATTGTAAGTTTCATCCTCTCTGTATATATTAAACTTTGTAAGCTGGGTATATGTTGAGTTTTTTTTTTTCGTTAGTTGAATAATATAAAAACATGTAACAATCATTATAGGTTCACGCATCAACTAGTCAATAATCACTGAGCTAAGCCCTTAATTAACCATATGCTCCTACATTCCATTCCTAGCTAGTACATGAACATTTCTGATGAACCAATAAATATGCATCTATTTTTGGTATATGACATACATGAATCCATAATTTTTTATCATTAATTAACAGGTACGTACACACAGATACGCGCACGCCACTACTATTTATTATTAGCGGAATGCACGCACGTAGGATAACTATTAATAAATACATATATTAATAATAAAGTACATTACATAATTCATGACATTATTGAACTACCCCCTGGCAGTATGAGCGCATTAATAGTTGGCGAAAAAAACATAAGCACATTAATACATTGCATTAAACTGTTCAATAGTGAAAGAAATAGAGTACACAGGATACTGGAGAGGATTTTCTTATAATCCATTTTATCCTTTTCTTCTCCTCAGCCCATCCGGGCCATTAATTGGGAAGAGAACAGAGATGTTAAATTAGTATTGTGATTGATTTGACGGATATAATTTAAAGATGATGTGGGATAATGAGAAAATGATGAGGAGAGAAACCCAACCCCACAGGATACAAGGCCAAAAACAAAAACGATCAGTAGAATAAAGTATGCATATAGAGCTCTAGAACAACAAATAATTAATCCTTTTGCTTCTGGGAAAATGACCGATTATATAAACATGCAAAGGCACGGCGAGACCAGGCAAACTCAATTATTAAGCTTATCAGTAGACAAGAAGCTGTAGATGAGGAAATCCCTAACCTGCCCCTTACAAAAGCCATATTTCCGGAGCAACCCTTCTTCAGCAAACCCTACTTTCTGAAGTACCCTCTGAGCGAGACCCTTTATTGTCAATGTCCACCAAAGCCTCAATCCTATATACAGCTGAGGAAATTGTTTGGAGACCATAGGGATAGCCATCCTCAAAGCCTCCGCCACTATCCCTCTTCCCCAGTGATCCACACCCACCGCATAGCTAATGTGGGCCCTGCACCAGTCATCGCCGGACCCCGGCTTCGCCAATACGTATCCTATGCACCGACCATTCAGACATGGATCGCCGCCATGGATGGGGTATTTCCATCCCTACCAATACGTATCCTATGCACCGACCATTCAGACATGGATCGCCGCCATGGATGGGGTATAGCAACTTTCTCTATGAACGACAGAGCTTCTTCTTTAGTTTTCAAGGTGTTCCATCGCAGGTATTGCGTCACTCTATCGACAACCGCCCATTTCAGCACGTCTTCTGCGTCTGAGGGGTCAAATGGTCGCACGGATATTCCTGAGGCATCCATAGATATATTATATATAGATGAGCTTCGCATGTTGGGTTAGTCCGATGAGTGTTTAATATCACTGTGCGTAGCTTGAAGGCTAAGTAAGTTTTGTCAACTAGTTCATGGGTTGGGCTGGGCAAGGGGAGCCCTTACCCAATGCTCTATCCAAAAGATCATTGGGCAGTAAAATGCAGCCTAGTGAGGGCCCTGCCCGACATAAGCCCTAACATTTTTGGGTTGGGCTTGGCGGGTCTTCTCTGACTAAGTGACGATACCTTATCACACTCTATGTAAACAAACAGCTTGAATCATACCTAATAAACAATATTGTAAACTTCAAATGAAATTCATAATTCTATCTTTTTTAATATTAAAAAATAAGTCTATAACTTTAATCTTGAAATTAAAAAGACAAACATATGTCTTAACAAATAGTCAAAAGTGGAAATAAAAAAAATATATACAATACTATATATACTATCGGGCAACACCAAATGGGCAGGGCGGCATACCCTGCCCAATGCCGCCCAGCCTTACCTGCAAAAATGCCCAGCTTGATTGGACTTAATTTTGTCTGTGATGCTTTTTCTAAGGCTGAGCAGGACAATTTTTTTGCAGGCTTGGGCGGGCGCATAGGGCCATGGGCATCATAAACACCCCTAATTAAGGTTGGCGAGATAGACTGCGATAGGAATAGGTCCGTCAAGGGAAGGGCCCATTTCAGAGTAAGGCCCAAAATGCAGGCCCATATTGTAAAATTAACTAAGAATGCTGGCAGAAAAAAATAATAATAATTAGGAAAGATTTTGATTAGTAGTCTCAGTTTTTTTAAAAAAATTTAAAAACGTATTACCATTACTTATGTTTAAGTTTTAACTACTTCTCCGGTTTTTATAAAACCTGTTCTTAATTAGATAGATTAAGAAAGTTGGTTAGATAGTTAATATGACATGCTTTTTCCTAAAACATTCAAATCACTTTTCCTAATTTCATTTATCTCTATAATTTATTTAATTATGATTGTGTGAGTAATGTTATTGGAAAAAGATTAATAAATATGAAAAATAGTTCTTACATGGATTAAGATAAACTATACAATTGAATAATACATTAAGAACCTGACCCTTAGAGTATTTTGATTTTTTTTTTTTGTAGGTTGTTTGGATTAAGGGCAATTTTGCTCCACAAGTATTAAAAATTGAGCAATTTTGCTATGATAGTTTTTTTTATTAATTTTAACCTTTAGTTGACAAAATATGTCGAGTTGACAGTCTACATGTCATCTATATCATTTTAAATTTGTAAAGTTGAAAATTTGTATTGAAAGTCTATATGTTATCTATTTCATTTTTTTAAGTTATATTTAAAACTTTTGAGCAAATTTGTATTTTAATAAAAATGATGTGATGACATATGAATTGTGAGATTAATATATTTAATCAAATAATGGTCAGAATTAATTGAGACATAGAACAAATTATTGTCTCCTTTTTACACTTCCAAAATAAAAGTGCACTCGAAAAAATTTCTGTGGACAAAATTACCCCTTTACTGAAGCTTGTTTTGGTAACTGGAGTACTTCAATTTTTGATTAAAGGCTACTCCGATTTTTTATTGAAGAGGTCAATGCGTAGTTAAAAGTATAAAGATGCAGGGGCCAAAAAAATACTACTCTATTTTATCTTTATTATAAGACATCAACTAACCATTTTCGCAAACCAATAAAAACAGTTGAAATCAATAAAATTGTCTTAAAATTTAAGTAACTTTCAATATTACCTCCACTAATTACACTAAACTCTACTATTATATTAATTATTATTCTCAGTCACTATCCTATTAATTATGGATATGTATAAAAAAATAATAATTAATACACTTCATAAACAAACAAATTCCTTATAAAAATAATCAAATACAATTGTGAGTTACTCCACTTCCTTATTAATAAGCGAGGGAGGGGGCATTAGCATATTAGGGTATTTCATGCATTAGGGCCTAATTAGTGAGAACAGTCCCGCACTCTTTCTTTTAGCGAGCAGCGACGCCGGGGAACTCCCAGATTATTTGAGCTCTCCGATGGATCCCCTCACTGCTCTCAGGGACTTCACCATTCGAGGTGAGCTGGAGAAGATAGATCGGTTCGGCGGCGAGTTCCGATTCGGTAATGAATACTCTTTTCCTTGCTCCGTCGAGACTGCTTACCGCTCAACCAAGGGCAATCGTTACACTCTCGAAACCCTAGTTCATTACATCAAGAATCATCACCTTAAGCACGCCGATTACATCCAAAACACCGTATCCCTTGGAATCCCCGCCGTTACCTTACCACACCGAAAAACCCTCCTCGAATACCTCGAGGGTAAGATATCCTCTTCTGATTCCATCGAGTACCGTCCTGAAGAGCCTGCATTTGCCGCGAATCGCGTCAGTACCGACTTGACCGCTGTCCCTGATGATAAGAAATTGGATTTCATGTCCATGATTAAGGCAGCCGAAAGGCCGTTGAAGGACCGCGAGGCCTTGCTGGAATGCAAAAGTAGGGATTTCTACAGCGTACTGGTTGCGGCGACGAAGCGCGAAGAGGAGAGGCAGAGAATCGAGTCGCAGCAGAGAAAAGATGGGCTTGTTGCTAAGAGTCGGTTGATGGGAGCGGATGAGCGCGGTTTAGGGTTTGCAGATGAGGTGGGCTACGATCCTACTCCAAAATCCAAAATGCACGTGAAGGGTAGTAAGATAGGTGAAGGAGTGCCGATAATTTTGGTGCCCAGTGCGTTTCAGACGCTGATTACCATCTACAATGTGAAAGAGTTTTTGGAGGATGGTGTGTATATACCAACTGACGTCAAGGTGAAGCAGATGAAGGGTGCACGGCCAGACTGCGTGACGGTGCAGAAGAAGCTCAGTAGGGATAGGGTGGTTACTGCTTATGAAGTGAGGGATAAGCCATCTACTCTCAAAGCAGAAGACTGGGACCGAGTAGTGGCGGTTTTTGTATTGGGCAAAGAATGGCAGTTTAAGGACTGGCCTTATAAAGACCACGTTGAAATATTCAACAAAAGTGAGTTGGAATTTGTTTTGTTATTTTCCTTATTCAACAAATCGTTGCTACCATTTACGAGTATGATTGTGTTTATTTATCTGTACTCTTCGGTTGAATTGAAGCTAGGTGTGGTAATCAGTTAATGTTCTTGCAGTTACTGGATTTTATATGCGTTTTGAAGATGACAGTTTGGAGTCGGCAAAGAATGTAAAGCAGTGGAATGTGAAGATAATCTCGGTAGGCTTCTCGTACCCCTACTACTGCTGTTTAATGATTTTTATTTCATCATATTGTTTATCATCTTCCTCTCTTTTTATCTCTAACATTCACTCTAAGCATACATTTCATATTTGTCGGCAGATAAGTAAGAACAAACGACACCAAGACAGGGCTGCAGCATTGGAGGTGTGGGATAGACTAGAAGATTTTGTACGGTCAAGAACACATTCGTGATGTGTAACTTCTCAAGGGATCACATTATGTAACTTATGTTATCAAGCTTCTTGTTCTGAATATTTTCAAAGGCACGACAACAACGCGCTAATGGCCTAATAGCTAGTAACATTGCCTACTATGCGTGTTATTAGAGCGAGAATAATGTCTAGGTTAATTCCTCTCTTCATTTCCTCTTCATTGATTATTGGATTAAGTTTCAATGGTTAGAATTTAGTGCTATATAAAAATATTAATGTAATATCAAATCTCAATTATTGAAACTTGATATAATGGTTGAGACATTTAATGGAGAGAAAATTGAGAAATAAAGTAATGGACACATTTTTTTCCAACTAGATATTCGTGTTTATGTAAAAAAAATTCATGGTTTTGTCAGTTTTGTGGTGAATTAATTCAGAAAAATAAAAGAAATTGCGTTTGTTATAGTACTATTATTTCAGGATGATAAAATATGAAACCATATTATTTTTCTTGGAGTCCAATTCAACTAAATTCTAGCAGACTTATATACACAAACACTTATGTAGTCAGAGTTTGCGCAAATTATTCAGCTCCTTTTAACACCCCCTTCTATTTTTTGTTCTATTGTATTTAGATTTTGTGGATTGTAATTAACTTTGAGATCTGTGTTATTGTTCGCAGTGATGAGTACGTGACTGATTTTTGTTACCTCTAGATCTAGTGTGAACTTATTCCCGAGTACTTGTTCTGTTTTTCTTTCTCCTCTCATACTACCACATTCATACGTGCTTACAAATAGCTGCTATTTCTGTACTCTCATCTCTAATTTGACCAACTACATATATATGGTCAATCAATGTTGTTTGAGTGCTCTAGCTAGCTAGTGATGAGACCGTTAAGTATAAAATTTAGAACACACCATTCGCCTTATAATTAATGACAAGTTACGTTGCATGTATATATATCAATCTGTCGATTAAGATATAGTTAAAAATACATCGAATGCAACTCATAACAATCATTAGTCTACTTTGCTTCATGCCTCTTGAACGTAAAATCAATTGAGTTTCACCCTCTCTGTATATAATTAAACTTTGTAAGCTGGGTATATATCTGAGTTTTTTGTTTTTTGTTTTTTGTTTTTTTGCGTTAGTTGAATAATAAAAAAGCATGTAACAATCATTATAGGTTCACGCATCAACTAGTCAATAATCACTGAGCTAAGCCCTTAATTAACCATATGCTCCTACATTCCATTTCTAGTACATGAACATTTCTGATGAACCAATAAATATGCATCTATTCACTACTACAAAAAAGGGTTATTACTACCCTAAAAAACGTCCCAATTTAAAAAAGGGATGTAACAAGTGAACACAGTGGCATATTTGTAATTATATTGGCTCTGAAACGTTTTTGAAGTCCCAAAATATAATTTGGGACTCCAAAAATAAATTTTTGAAGTCCCAAAATACAATTTGGGACTTCAAAACTAAATTTTTGGGCAGAATTGCTTTTTTGGCGAGCTGGTGAAACTTTTTGAAGTCCCAAAATATAATTTGGGACTTCCAAACTCATGGAAAATTTTTGGCAGGAATTTTATTTGGAGGGGAAAATTTTTGCCGGGTACTATTTTTGGAGGGGAAATCTTTTGAAGTCCCAAATTATAATTTGGGACTTCAAAAAAATATTTTTGAAGTCCCAAATTATATTTTGGGACTTCAAAAAATATCCCCAACCCGCCAAAAATTAGTGGTGACAAAAAATTTATTTTTGAAGTCCCAAATTATATTTTGGGACTTCAAAAAATATCCCCAACCCGCCAAAAATTAGTATAAAAAATTTATTTTTAAAGTCCCAAATTATAATTTGGGATTCGAAAATTATTTTATGAAGTCCCAAGACTTCAAAAATATAGTTGTGAAGTCCCAAATCGTAATTTGGGACTTCAATTGTCTAATATATCATAATGGAGATTCAGAGACGCTAAGCAGTGGAGATCGAATGGAGATTACGCACGCAGACGGCAGAAGCACTCAAAGTGGTTAGGTCTTCATCGTCGTTGCCCCGAAGCTCAGCGGCCGGCGCCTCACCCTCTCGCCATCTCTCGATCTCGGCCTCATTTCTCCGTCTCTCATCTCTGGATCTGGATCTCGCCCTCTCGCAGTCTCGCCCTCGAACTTGCCCTCAGCCTCGTTTCAAACGCCTTACAGGTTCGTTTCAAACGATTCTTCTCTCTATCTTTGTGTCTGTTTCTATTTTTGCATCTATTCCGTAATTTCTTAGAAACGGTTCTTGTTTAGTTGTTCCATATAGAATTTGGAATTCCGAGTCTAGCGAATCTATCTCAATCGTATTCCCCCTCCTCCTTCGCAAGTTTTCATTTAATATTTAATTTGGTGGGATTGGGCGGTCATCATCGTCGCATCCAACAGTTGCTCTTTTTCTTTTGCCCTCATATATAATTTATGGTGCTATTAAATGAAGCCCGCTAATTAATTAGGAGTTGGGAATACCCCCTCTGGTTGCTCTTTCTCAGAACGGCAGTGCTAAAGCTAAGCACAAGGTGAGTTTCTAATAACTTCAAGAAATGAAAATCATAGCCTGATTAATTTTAGTGTGCATTCATTATTTGTTTCATTGAAACCCAATATGGCCCCCCGGATATATAGTGCGATCGTGATATTCTGAGTCCTTGGGAGTTTGTTCAGCTTTCTATGATGATAACTTGATAAGGATTACATGGGTCGGTTGTAAGAAACTAGGATTAATGTCTACTTTCAGGTGCTATAAGATGACTTTAGACAATTAGCTTGCTAGATAGTTTTCATGCCATTGGCGAAATCTTCGACCATTTGAGCAAATTTTGAGGAGGAAGAAGTTATCTTCTCATGATGATTTGCTTTGGATAAGAGTTAATTTTACAGGATTTGGAGACAACTTACCATTACAATATTATTGTATTTTGAGATACTTTGCTTCTCACAATACAGGCTTATACTGGCTGGTCTGTGCAATTTTCTGTTTTTTTTTTTTGGGTCAAAGAGCAATTTTCTGTTTCACCAATATGCTTTCTCTATGTTTGCTGACTTATATCCTGGAGATCAGACGTATGCTTTTTCCATCTTTGTTGAAGTTTCTGTTTGGTTTTGCAGGCAGAAACGCTCCTTGGGTATTTGAGAGAATCAAGACAAGAAGCATCCACTTCAAGTACTTAGAGAATTAGTTACTGCCTAGGAAGGTAATTATACTATGTAATTTGTTTTTGTATATATAGCGGTTTTTATTATTTGTACAGTGTGGCAGAATTAGATGTGTTGAAGCTAGAGGAAGCTAGCGGGCAGTAGACTGACCCTTAGATGTATGGATTTAGCTAGGTTTTGGTAAACCTGGTGGGGGAGAATTGAACAAAAATCCTTGTAAATCTCTTGAATATATAAAATTCCTCTCACGCAAACAGATTGGGCCACGTGTATTTTGTAATTTATTAGTAGCAGGAGCCATATTTGAGGTTTATTAGTTTGCCTTGTAATCCTGACATCTTTATAATCATGTTGAACAGTTGAAGTGCACAAGAGTTCTGTAGTGTTGGAGATGATTCGTGTCTCATATTGTGGGATGCACATGTTGGCTCTAGTCCTGTGGTGAAGGTTGTGTGCTCTTTCCTAAAAATGAAGATATGAATAGGGAGTATGCTAAGGAGACAAATAGAGATGTTGTTATGATTGCTGCTGCAAAGTTGATTGCCAATGATGTTGTTCCAAAGGTAAATTTCCCCTTTTAAATTTATGACAGTGAATTCTTGTTAGCAGAAACATGTTGAGGATGTGAGAAGTACTGGAAAGCATATAGTTTCATTGCAAGTTTGGCTATTTCTATTGCAGGAGTATCTTGCTTCAGAGATTGTTTCTCATTTTGAATGCATAGGACAAGTGTGGCTGATGTAAAAACATGTGATTACTGTTCTGAAGAAAAAAGATGATGACCTGGCAGGCATTTTCTAGAAGCACTTAAAATGGTCAGACTTGTGACAAATAAAGTGCAAAGAATGATGATTGTTGGGTAAAGTGTGGCTGTGTGAAGGACACTTAAAGAGAAAGTTTATCAAAGAATGTTGGGTAAAGTGTGGCTATGTGAAACAGTGTGGAAATAGGGCAACGAGGAATCACATTCAATTTGTAGGTGGGGGCTTAAGAAATCTTATACAAGTGCTGATTTAATTGTTGAATATTTCTTAGTAGATGTATGTGTAGTTGGATATATCATTATATTTTGACACTTTTTGTGGTAGCTGTATATGTAATGTAGCTGGATACATAATTGTATTTTGACACTTTGTGGTAGTTGTATATGTAGTATGTAGTAGTTACCATTGTTGAACATATATATGATGGGTAATTGTTGAAATGTAATTCATTGTTGTAGTTTATTTGGAATCGCACAAGGCCTGCAGGTTTTAATGGTTTACGAATGATCTGAACATTTTATAAGGTATAATTGGTGGGTTGTGCAAAATATGTGCTAGGTAATTTAAAAAAAAAAAGATACTTTTGAAGTCCCAAAATACAATCTGGGACTTCAAAAATGACACTTTTGAAGTCCCAAAATACAAGCTGGGACTTCAAAAATGACACTTTTGAAGTCCCAAATTGTATTTTGGGACTTCAAAATAATATTTTTGAAGTCCCAAATTGTATTTTGGGACTTCAAAAGTGTCATTTTTGAAGTCCCAAATTGTATTTTGGGACTTCAAAAGTGCCAGTTTTGAAGTCCCAAATTGTATTTTGGGACTTCAAAAGTGCTTGTTAGCTGTACATTTATGCGTGACATTGGAAGTCCCAAAATATAATTTGGGACTTCAAAAGTTTCATTTTGAAGTCCCAAAATTAATTTGGGACTTCAAAAGTATAATTTTACTACTACCCTACAATAGACATCCCATGAATTAGGGACTTTAAAAGGGCTTATTTTGGGACTTCATAGGGTCTTTTTGTAGTAGTGATTTTTGGTATATATGACATACATGAATCCATAATTTTTTATCATTAATTAACAGGTACGTACACACAGGTACAGGTATACGCACGCACGATTCGATTTTAGAGCCACTACTATTTATTATTAGAGGAATGCACGCACGTAGTATAACTATTAATAAATACATATATTAATAATAAAGTACATTATATTACATAATTAATGACATTATATATTGAACTCCCCCTGGCAGTATGAGCACATTAATAGTTGGCGAAAAAAGCATAAGCACATTAATACATTGCATTAAACTGTTCAATAGTAAAAGTAATAAAGTACACAGCATACAATTAAGGCAAAAAACAAAAAACAAAAACTCCCCCAGTAGAATACAAAAAATAATTAATCCTTTTGCTTCTGGGAAAGTGACCGATGATATATAAACATGCAAAGGCACGGCGTGACTAGGCAAACTCAATTATTAAGCTTATCAGTAGACAAGAAGCTGTAGATGAGGAAATCCCTAACCTGCCCCTTACAAAAGCCATATTTCCGGAGCAACCCTTCTTCAGCAAACCCTACTTTCTGAAGCACCCTCTGAGACCCTTTATTGTCAATGTCCACCAAAGCCTCAATCCTATACAGCTGAGGAAATTGTTTGAAGACCATAGGGATAGCCATCCTCAAAGCCTCCGCCACTATCCCTCTTCCCCAGTGATCCACACCCACCGCATAGCTAATGTGGGCCCTGCACCGGTCATCGCCGGACCCCGGCTTCGCTGATACGTATCCGATGGACCGACCATTCAGACATATGGACCGCCGCCATGGATGAGGTATAGCAACTTTCTCTATGAACGACAGAGCTTCTTCTTTAGTTTTCAAGGAGTTCCATCGCAGGTATTGCGTCACTCTATCGTCAACCGCCCATTTCAGCACGTCTTCTGTGTCTGAGGGGTCAAATGGTCGCACGGATATTCCTGAGGCATCCATAGATATATAGATGAGCTTCGCATGTTGGGTTAGTCCGATGAGGGTTTAATATCACTGTACGTAGCTTGAAAGCTAAGTAAGTTTGGTCAACTAGTCAATCAAGGCGGGCGGAAGCTTATCGACTGCGACGGGAATATGCCCCTTAAGGGAAGGGCCCATTTCAGAGTAAGGCCCAAAAATGCAAGCCCGTATGTTCAACTGGTATGGTAAATTTAATTAAGAATGTTGACGGAATTTTTTTTAATTAAAAATGATTTTTTTTCGGTTGCTAATCCGGTATCCAGAGCTTCGCCCTGACTAATCTAGATCTGACCCGGGTCGCGCACCTCCCAGCGGGCCTTTTCTACATTCACAAGACTCGATTCGAGACCTTACTTAAACGACACAAGCCACTTACCACTTGTGCTAACCCCCATTGGTTAATTAATAATGATTTTGAATAGTAATCACAATTTTTTTAAAATAAAAATAAAAAACGTATTCCCATTAGTTATTTTTAAGTTTTAACTATTTCTTTTGTTATTATTGTAAGACCTATTTTGTTAATTAAATAGATTAAGGAAGTTGGTTAAGATAGTTAATATGATATGTTTTTTTTCTTAAAACATTCTAATTATTTTTCTTAATTTCGTTTATATCTCTTTTAGTGTGTGAGTACTGTTAAATTGGAAAAATATTCATAAATATAAAAAATAGTTCTTACATTAGGATTAGGATAAACTATACAATTAGATCATACATTAAAAATCAACGCTAAGAGAATTTTGATTTTTTTGGTAGTTTGTTTGTATTAAGGGGTAATTTTTCCTTGGAAGTGTAAAAATAGAGCAATTTTGCTATGACAATTATCTCAGTTAATTTTGAGATGCTAAGCTAGTAGTTTACATGTCATTTTTGTTAAAATGAAAATTTGTCTTGTAAGTCCATGTACCATCTACTTCATTCTTATAAAGTTAGATTTAAAACTTATGGAACAAATTTTCACCTTAAAAAAATGATGTGGATAATATATGAAGTGCCAGATTTATATTCGGCCAAATAATTGTAAGAATTAATTGACATAACGGCATGGGTAAACTTGTCCCCTTCTTCACCTGTCCAAAACAAAATTGCATCTGAAAAATTTACGAAAGACAAAATTACCCATTAACTGTAGCTTGTTTTATTATCATATTAGTGTATTATAGATCCGGGAAATTAGGCTCGCTCGTTTAAGCTCTAGCCCTTCAAGGGCGGGGCTTGTAAATTGGAACTTCTAAATGAAGTTGACCCTGCAAGGACGGCCCTGTAAAGCCGAGAGCTTAAAAGAGCCGACCTTGCAGGCTAAGGTTCGACTCGTTAGACCCTTTAAATTTTTTGTTTTGTTTCATTAACTTGACTCCACCATTTAATTTACTAATTTATAGATTTTATTAAATTCGTTGTATGTTTTGTTTCATTAACTTGACTTGACCATTTATTTATCAATTTAATTACAAAATACATAACAACTATACTTTGATTTTATTATTTAGTTTATTATTTGTTACAAATAAAGATTATGGATATATTCATAATGTAAGAGAATATATTCTTACCCATGAAGTAGAGCCTACTACTCGAAGTAAAGCACAATTAAATATCTTTGAAATTGATGATAGTGGTGAAGAAGATGAAAATGATAGTCATCATATTTATGTTGCTTAGTGGTAAGCTTATTATATTTTGTGTGAATTACTTATGGACAATAGTTTACTATTGATTATGAATTAGTAACTGCGTTTGTTTATTTCATTAAACGTGTTTGGTAGACATTAATGTTGACAATATTTATTTGATAAATTAGAACTTTAATTGTTGTATTTTACTATTATATTTTTTTAAAAAAACATATAAAAAATAATTTTAATTCATAAAAATGTCTTCCCGCCTGTAGGGCTAGCAATAGCCCACATGCTCTCAAGTGGGGTCTTAAAAAATAGATATTATTTTTACCTTGGGCTTAAAGAGGTTGACCTTTTAGGTCGTGGCTTTTCACCGGCCTTGTACCCAGCCGGCTCTGATTAGACTTTATTACATGGATTAGGGCCTAATAGTGATATCAATCACACCATCCTTGGGTTCAACTGACAAAGGGGTCGGACACTCTCATCAAAGGATTTGGCTTCTCTCCTTTTATTTTCTGGTCCGCTCCCATTCTTTACTTCCTTTATGACCATTTGATCAAGATCTAATGGCCCACATTTAATATTATTAATATTTTTTTCCTCTTATAAAAGGAAGAGAGAGAAGGATGGGAAGGAAATGGAGAGAATGATGGGAATGAAATTAAATGTGGACCATTAGATATTTGATCCAATGGTCATAAATGGGGTAAAGGATGAGAGCGGACCAGAAAAGAAAATGAGAGAAGCCAAATCCTATTTTGATGATCCACTTGATGAAGGCTCCTCATCAAATATCAATACATTATCTTCATCACAAACGAATCGTCTTCGTGATAGAATCAAAGACAAACTTGTCAGGGATAGCAATAGGAGAAATTAACGTATTAGTTGTATGCATTTATTTTATAAACAATTTTATCCATTAAATATATTTAATTAAGGACTTTATTGTTTTTAAATTTTTTAATAATCATTTAACTTTTTTTAAATTAAATTTTTATTATCTCAATATATACAACCAATACACACACACATATATTTATATATATAGTATTCAATATGATTCATGTAATTCTTAATCATTTTTCATATCAACTGACTTTTCAAACAATAATCTAAGCACTTATAAGTTTAGAAAAAAGACACTTCTACAAAAGTTAAACGGGCAATTCAAACACAAATCACATTTACAACTTGACTTTTTTTTTTTCCTACCAGGCTTTTGTAAAAGTCAGATAGTTTTTAAGTCACCGCTAACCCAAACAAACCCATTACTAACGCGAACCAAAATTACATGTCACTTAGGTACTCTTTCATCAACTGCCACCTCATCTAGGATGAAAAATAAAATAGACAATTTCATTTAATCTTTTTATTTTTTTAATTTACTGATTTATGATGATTTCTTTTGAGAAAAAAAAGGAAAATGACAGGCTGGTCCCATGGAACAAAAAAATATCAGAAAAGTCTCAACCCAAAATCACATATAAAAAGTCTCTAGGGACCTTTTTAACATTATTTGTATTGACAACATGAAGTGCTATATTCACAACGAAATTTAAAAACTTGGTCATTCACAACAGAAAAAAGCTATATTCACAACGAGAAGTGCTATATTCACAACAAAATTTAAACACCTGGATTTTGTTTCAAACTTAAGTCTCTAAGCGTACAGAGGCCATTCACAACAGAATAAGCTAGATTCACAATAAGAAATGCTATATTCACAACAAAATTTAAATACCTGGATTTTGTTTCAATACAAATAATATCAAAAAATTCCTAGAGACTTTTTTGATATGTGATTTTGGGTTGAAACTTTTTTGTTCCTTGGCACCTAGTTGTCATTTTCCCTAAAAAAATTTATGATGATCACTTCAGTGCGCCCCCACACGCCACATACATGAAGCTGGCTTTCCTCCTTTGCCTTTTAGCTCTGCTACTCTGGAACGCCGCTGTTTTGGCGCAAAAAACAGATGGTGCCTCTTTTTAAAAAAAAAAAAAAAAAAAGGTTATTGACAGGTACTAAAAAAATACTTCATGATATTGACTGGTACTCAAAAAATACTTCATGATCTTAGATAATTATTTTGGGATCTTAAAAAAATATCCTGCAGTATATTTTTAGTACCAGTAAGTACCCTCAAATATATTTTCAAGATCCTAAAATATTTTTTCAACATCATGAAGTAATTTTTCAGTACTAGTGAGTATCCTTTTAATATCATTCAGTACCTTAAAATATTTTTTTCAAAATCCTAAAATGATTTTTCAAGATCATGAGGTATTTTTTCAGTACCAGTCAGTATCATCAGTTAGTACCATGAAGTATATTTTTAGTACCTAGTCAGTACCCGAAATATTTTTTTAAGATCCCAAAATAATTTTTCAAGATCATGACTAAATGAAACAAATCGGGTAGAGCCCATCGGCCAGCCTGTTTAGGCCCCCAGCCTGCAAGGGCCGCTTGAAAAATAGACGAGATATTTGAAATTGTCCTGTAGGGCCAACTGAGGCCTCGGGCTTAAACGGCCGGCCACGGAGGCCATGCGGTCACCCTGCAGCCCTTTTCACTTGTAGCTTTTTCTTTTTTTCTTTTTTAATTTATTAATTTATATATTTTTGTCTTTGTTATAGAGTTATTTATCCATTTAACTACAAATACATAATAAATATACTCTAATTTTATGATTTGGTTTATTATTTGTTGTATATAAAATTACTCTTATGTTTATGATTAAATTATTTGTTACAATAATAGTCATCGTACTAATGTCGCTTAGTGGTATGTTTCTTATGTTTTATGTGAGTTATTTGTGAACATAGTTTGCTTTTGATTATGAATTAGTGATTGTGCTTATTTGTTGGATGATTTGTGATGTAATTTACTAATTATATTTCTTTAAAAAACATAGGAAAATTAATTAAAATTTGGAATAGTAATTTCCAGCCTGGAGGGCCTACCCAGCCTTGGTGCTCTCGGGCCGGGCTTTGGAAAACATGTATTTTTCTTACCTTGGGCCCTGGAAGGCCGGCCCTGTTAGGCCCTGGCCCTTCACGGGCCGGCCCTGATTGACAGCTCTAATCATGACGTATTTTTTCAATACTATTTAGTATCATAAAATATTTTTTAGTACCAGTCAGTACCATAAAACATTTTTAAAAAAAAAAAGAAAAGAAAAGAAAGAGGCACCGGAATGATAGTGAAAACGTAGATTTTAAAAATTGTAAAAAACCTAAAATCGCAGTGATAAATCGAGCTTTTAACTACCACAGGCACCCGCTGTTTTTTGCGCCAAAATGGCAGCGTCACCGAGCAGCGGAGATAAAAGGCAAAGGAGGAAAGCCAGCTCCCTCACCAAAGGGATGGGGTTTGATTCTAGAGTTAGTCAAGACATTGGGGGAGACATCCTAGCTCCTTGATATTTAGGTAAATGACTGAAGATAATAAAGAGTTCGCTCTACCCAACATTAATATCACCTCAAAAGAATGGAGACTTCCCAGCTTGGATTATGGTGTGCCCATCCTTTTCTAAAATTTTTGTATCAAAACAAAAATCACGCAGTCCGATTAGCGACCCCGGGGAACTCCCAGATTTGACCGCTCCGATGGATCCGCTCACTGCTCTCAGGGACTTCACCATTCGAGGCGAGCTGGAGAAGATAGTTCGGTTCGGCGGCGAGTTCCGATTCGGTAATGAATACTCTTTTCCTTGCTCCGTCGAGACTGCTTACCGCTCAACCAAGGGCAATCGTTACACTCTCGAAACCCTAGTTCATTACATCAAGAATCATCACCTTAAGCACACCGATTACATCCAAAACACCGTATCCCTTGGAATCCCCGCCGTTACCTTCCCAGACCGAAAACCCCTCCTCGAATACCTCGAGGGTAAGATATCCTCTACTGATTCCATCGAGTACCGTCCTGAAGAGCCTGCATTTGCCGCGAATCGTGTCAGTACCGACTTGACCGTTGTCCCTGACGATAAGAAATTGGATTTCATGTCCATGATTAAGGCAGCCGAAAGGCCGTTGAAGGACCGCGAGGGCTTGCTGGAATGCAAAAGTAGGGATTTCTACAGTGTACTGGTTGCGGCGACGAAGCGCGAAGAGGAGAGGCAGAGAATCGAGTCGCAGCAGAGAAAAGATGGGCTTGTTGCTAAGAGTCGGTTGATGGGAGCGGATGAGCGCGGTTTAGGGTTTGCAGATGAGATGGGCTACGATGCTACTCCAAAACCCAAAATGCACTTGAAGGGTAGTAAGATAGGAGAAGGAGTGCCGATAATTTTGGTGCCCAGTGCGTTTCAGACGCTGATTACCATCTACAATGTGAAAGAGTTTTTGGAGGATGGTGTTTATATACCAACTGACGTCAAGGTGAAGCAGATGAAGGGTGCACGGCCAGACTGTGTGACGGTGCAGAAGAAGCTCAGTAGGGATAGGGTGGTTACTGCTTATGAAGTGAGGGATAAGCCATCTACTCTCAAAGCAGAAGACTGGGACCGAGTAGTGGCGGTTTTTGTATTGGGCAAAGAATGGCAGTTTAAGGACTGGCCTTATAAAGACCACGTTGAAATATTCAACAAAAGTGAGTTGGAATTTGTTTTGTTATTTTCCTTATTCAACAAATGGTTGCTACCATTTACGAGTATGATTGTGTTTATTTATCTGTACTCTTTGGTTGAATTGAAGCTAGGTGTGGTAATCAGTTAATGTTCTTGCAGTTATTGGATTTTATATGCGTTTTGAAGATGACAGTTTGGAGTCGGCAAAGAATGTAAAGCAGTGGAATGTAAAGATAATCTCGGTAGGCTTCTCGTACCCCTTAGTACTGCTTTTTAATGATTTTTATTTCATCATATTGTTTATCATCTTCCTCTCTTTTTATCTCTAACATTCACTCTAAGCATACATTTCATATTTGTCGGCAGATAAGTAAGAACAAACGACACCAAGACAGGGCTGCTGCATTGGAGGTGTGGGATAGACTAGAAGAATTTGTACGGTCACGAACACATTCATGACGTGTAACTTGTTAAGGGATCACATTATGTTATGTAAGGCGTAGATTTTGTTAGGTTAGGTGATTTGGGGATTAGGTTAGATGATTTGGGGATTTATTGGCACATTTTATCCTATGAGGCCAGTGACGTGGCACTATACTAATACTACGAGGCCATTATAAAAGGGTAGAATAGTAATAGGATATGATAGGATATGCTATCTGTTCTTACCGTTGCTACTGTGCATTTGATACGGTGAACTAAACTGAACAGGTGTAAGGCCAGTACCTATATAAGGGAAGCCTATGCCTATTGTAATATGTTGATTGTGTATGAATGAATATCAGTACAGCAGTACTGTTATGTCCGATTCCTCTGTTCCTCCCATATTCTCTTCCTAATTCCTCTATTCCTCTAAAGTTCCACACTAATCCTATCACATTATGTTACTTATGTTATCAAGCTGCTTGTGCTGAATATTACAAATTTTTGGTGATGCCCTATGGTTTTCTTATGAGTGAATAGTTCAAATGATTTTTTAGTTGCTTCACTTTTGATGGGTTTTTCTTCAATTGAAATCAGAGTTTTATATTTCTGTTTACGTATGATTCTTTATTTTATTTATATATTTTTGGTTATGAACATTTGATTTCTTGACACCTCTGTCACATATATGCTAGAATTGATTCTAGTGCACAGTGATATCTGAAGCCTTTAGTTGCAGTTAATGTCATACGGAAGGTTGAATGCACTTTCGCTCTCATATATTTGTTCTTGTTTTCACCCTTCACTTTCATTCTCATTTAGCTGGTTTTACTTAGAATCGATGACAAGGTACAATCGAGAAAGAGCTTTATCCAAAAAAGAAAGAAGGAAGGAAAATGAAAAACAAGAAGAGAAAGAGGTATGTAAATCTGCTGTCTAATTAACATGGCAAAATTGAGTTTCATATTTAAATGGATTCTGGACAGTTGAGTTACTTATTTACCCAGATTTTGTACAATTTCAATTTATTTTAAGGCTTGTTGATGGGATGGCCAGAATAAAAGGGAAAGCGATGAATGCTTATATGCTGTTTATTGGAACACTTCTTGGAAGAATGGGGGCTTTACTTTCTAGTTATATGCTAACTGACAAAGTCCAAAGGAGAGTGAAAAGAAATACACAGGTAATGAGAGAGAGTAGAAGATGGGGGGAAGTTTTATCATTGCTAGTATGTTACCCACTGGGTTTATACTGAACCTCTCTTGTTCAACTGTTGTTCCGAAGTGCTTGCAGTTCCTTCATCTATGATGTAAATGGAGTGAGATATAGCTCTTCAAGGGACTCTCGAATGTTATTTTCTGCAAATTTTTGCATATACCAGAAATACCTGGCTGTAGGAAAACCTTTTGCTTGATAGGACTAAACTGGAACTTGCCATGATAAGATTATGTTCTTTCAAAAAGGAGAAAAAAGCGAGTGCCAGGATTCTGCAGACATCTGTTTGTAAAATTCTCTACTGAGTTTCATCATAAAGTTCGGATGTTGTTTAGTTTGAATAGTAGTTGATATGTATAATAGCAGAGCTTCTATATTCAATTAGTTTAGCATTTAATCTCTTGTCATCTTCATTTATTTTGACCAAATGGAAGTTCAGCAGAATGCATTATTTCGAACTTGGTGTCTGCCCATACATTCTTGGACCTCTTGTTATGAAGTTTCATTGATAGTTTATCTGAACTGGTTGACATTTTCTTGCTTTTGAGCAATTCCTTTAAACAAGGAGCACTATATAAGTGCCGCAGAGTGCCAGGGCGAATGGATGCAGAGAGGGACAATATGCGTGATGTTAAATTGATAGCAAGATCACTGTTGCAAACGCAAGATACAAGCCATCTTTATTATTGATAAAGGGAAGAGAGACATGAATCTCTTTAACAATACATAATTATGTAAAATTACAATAACGAATGAGAATGATAGAACTCTTCAGCCTTGAGGAAATCAAATACTATATGCACACAAGAACACTCATATCAAATAGCAAGTGAATAATAATAGCATGTCAAAAAATGGAATACATGACGCTGAAAGAATCAGTATGCTCCGTAAGTGGAAGCATATGCTGCGGCAAAACCAATAAACACGAGAGGAATAGAGAACTTGATGGAATTGCCATCCGATGAGCCATTATCTGGTGAGGGCACATCTTTAGATCCTGTCCCTGAAATCACACCAATAACCCAGAAAATTAGACCTCAATATGCTCATTCTACTATCTTCAAATGGTATCAATATTACTTTTAGTCCTTAATATAAGAGCTAGATAACTAATTTGCAGATGTAATAAAATTAGTTAAGGTAGTTGCCCTTAAGGTAAAACTACTTCCTATGTACAATAAATCGGAATATTTTGAGGAGAAAATTATAAATTTGAGGGAAAAATTATATTGTAGTCTTATACTCATCACCAAAACAAATTTTTCAATTGACTCTAATATTTAGGAGTGGAGACATGTACCCACCTGATGGACCTGCGTTCGGAGAGTCTGCAGCTGGTGAGCCGGCCGGTGAAGCAGATGCTGTCCAATCCATTGTTCATATTAGCTTAAAGATACGAATTAAAATAGGACTAACATAATTGAAAGCAAAACTTGATCTTAATGTTAAGAAAAGATGTTACCTTTACACTGAGTAAGTGATGGGGTCGAAACCTTGCAGGCAGAAGGCAAAGCCAGAGCCTGAGTTTGGTTGATGTTGATTCCCAGAGAGGAGCCACCACCGTTGAGGACTTGACACAAACACTGTGGCTGTGAACCGACCACACTGCCAAGCTGTTGGCAGCATGATGATGATGGTGTTGAGGAATTGCCTTGTATGTAATTGAGGCATGGCGATAGACTCACCAACACGTTTGTGCAGCTCGATTGTGCCGAAGCTCCTCCGCACAACATGGCCACCACCACGGCCACCGTCACCACCGCCACAGCTACACACATACGAGCCATATCTGATGAATCCAATAATAATGAATAATGCTGTGGAAGAAGAGGAATGCGTGAATGTTGCTTGTGTTTGATTGGTTTAGTTTGGGAGGGAGAGAGAGGTTTATGTAGGGAAGGGAAACAGACAGGGACAAAGAGAAAGAGGTTGGAATTTAGTTGTGTTGGTGAACTGCTTCTCCTACTTTTTTCTAACAGCTACTGTTTGGTCTTTGGTGTTGCAGAACCTTCAGCCTGTTTGTGTGTTCAAACTTCAAACGCGGAGATTTTGACACATGTTTCATACGACGTCGCTTTATTGCACCGTCTTGCTTTTGCAGCTCATCAACCTTGTTGATTTGTCTCATTACGTTCCCTTTCAGCTCTTCGAAGTTCTAAGCCTGTGTTTTTCTTGGAACCTTCAATCAGGAAGATGTCATGAAGCTCGGTTAACGTACGGCTAATTATGATTTAACAACTCAACAAGAAATGAAAAATAAAATTCTTGTTCAGACTTTGAACTCAGCTATAAGCATGGAAGTTGATTTTTCCGAATCTAGAACCAATGAACACGAAAGTTAAAATTTCTTTGGTGAAAGGGACAACATGAAGTTAGTTAAATACGTGTTGTCGTCCCCTGCGTAATTGAACAAGCATGAAAATGAGGTATCAAAATCTCAAAACTATACATATAGAAAACTGTTCATGATAAAAACAAGCCGCCTAACTTGCAAAATAATAATTAGCAGTTTTCTGGAAGAAGGCATGGAATTGGTCAGTAGAATTGAAAATAACATCATTGATTTGATGTTTTCAGTGGATTATGGGCAATTTAAATGAAGCTCAAAACTAAACCATATTTTTCATGACTTGTGAAGTTGTGATATTTTATAAAAATTGAACCACTGAATATATATATCGAACCATTGAACCGGCTTGAGCTAATGTTGGGCTTAATTCTTGTATATGACTATGTTGGGCTAAATCCAACCCATGTGTATCCTGCTAAATGCTAATAATCATCGGCTCTGCTCAAGGGATCTGTAACAAAAGATTTCGGATCTGACATTCTTTTGGGCCCAAAGTGAGCAAGAAAATTATAGTATTCGTAAACAATATACCTCGAACAAGTTAATTTGGGCCCAATGCCCAAAGCATCCATGATATGTTATACTCCCTCCGGTCCTAATTATAGGAACAGTGTTGTAGTGCAATTTTGTACTATAAAAATGTTCTTATAATTAGGATTGTAGTTATCAACGAGGGTTGACATAAGTGATAAACGGCTTGTGTCGCTTAAGCAAGGTCTCGAGTTTGAGCCTTGTGAATGCAGAAAAGCCCCGCTGTGAGACTCTCCCACTATAGCCAGATGCGTGATGCGAATCGGATCCGGATTAGTTTGGATGAAGCTCTGGATACTGGATGGGCAACCAAAAATAAAAAATAAAAAAAATAATTAGGACCGGAGTTAGTAACACTTTAGGTAGGTATTTCATATAAAACGACCCTATGATATATTTAAGATCATAATTACCCTATCAAAATTCATATAAAATTTACCTAAGCTATATGGGGATTATGATTACATATAATATATATTTCATATAAAACAACCTTATGATACATTTAAGATCATAATTACACTATCAAAATTCATATAGAATTAACCTAAGCTATATGGGGATTAGGATTACATATAATATATATTTCATATAAAACAACCTTGTAGGTTAACTTTTTTTTTTTTTTTTTTACCCACTCTAGTAGTGCAGTGGTATTAACTTTTTTATTTTTTGATAAAAAGTAAGTTAACTTTTGACAAGACAACACTTGCACCCATCTCATGAACTGACTTATTGACCAATTATTCTGCTTTAATAACCAAATAGTGACGCGAACATTCTCCATCAAGATGCAATTTCAAGATATCCGGTTGATATTAAATATTTAAGGAGGACTAGGTAAATGGCCGAGGTGGCAGATGATCAAACAAAGGTATCAATCAAAACATTGTGACACTCGAAATGAGGTTAATTAGTTTCAGATGCCACTTGGTGAACATAACATGTTTAGCTAAACTTGGTTCTTTGAAGGTCACACAATTAATGCTTCCTAATTCTTTCACATCTCACAGAGATTTAGTCATATCATCAGTTAAAAAGTTCTTCAAAAACCAACTCTTAAAAGTTTTTCTTTCCTTTATCTCTTCTATAAATCCACCTTACCTTCACTAACCCAATCATCAAACGTCCAAAACCCCATTTCAATTTAAGGTTCTTAATCAAACCCCGCAAAGCCAAGACTGAGAAGTGAATATCTAAACATGAAGGGTTTAGTGATTCTGATATTAGCTATCAATATAGCTCTGGCTTCACCAGGACCAACCACTTCTTCTCAGATTAAGGTTCCATGTGGTGCTGCTTCAATGGTTACCAGTTTCATTCCTTGTATGAGTTTTCTGACAAATAGCAATCCAAATGAATCCTTGATAACTGGCAAGTGTTGCCAAGCCCTCAGGTACCTCACAAGTGGTGACATGGACTGCTTTTGTTTTTTTCTGTCTGTCGTTGTTCCCTTCAGCTCTCCAATCAGAAGTATTTTGGACACCTATCTCCCTCAAGTTTGTGGCATTTCTGATGCCCTCCTTATTCAATGCAAAAGTAGTAAGCAAGCTTCTAAATCTTTAGTTTTGTTTTGGTTTCTCTTTTTGTCTTTGGAAATTTGGTTATTTATGTTCATTAATAATGCTAACATGTCCTCTTATCTTCCCTTTATTATTTGCAGCCTATGGTTCATTGCCTCCTGCTTCAGGTGCTGTCACTAAGCACTTCTTTTCCTGCAATCTTTGGTCAAACTCCATACACTTACTTGTCTAGTTAAAAACAGGATATTCATGTTAAGACTAGAAGTCTCAAAGAAATTGTTACCATAAAAGTCTTTGAGCAATTGACATCATTAGAATTTGAATATGTGTCTGATCATATGATTACTTTTATTGGACAAATCAATTAATTAATGTCTTTTTGTATGGTTATAAATGATATTGACAGGATCACTATCTCCTGGGCAATCTCCATCAACTCCCTCTGAAATCGCTTCATTACCCCATCTTAAAGGTACTTCTACATATTAAAGAACACCAAATGATTTTTGTTAATTAGGCATAAATATATCAGTTTTTTAGTACTTACAAAATAAGATTTCTGAAATTTGACACTGACATCAGATTCTATTTTCTAGCAGCAACTTCTCCTGCTATGTCTTCAACAACTGAATCTTCTTCTGAGGCACCTTTTTCAGATGCAATGCCACTTATGAATCCAACTTCTTCTCCATCGGTGGTTTCCAACCCTGATCCATCTTCTATAATGGCTTCAGGAGGCCATTCTCTACTCATTTCATCATCTTACACTCTCTCTCCTTTTCTTCTGATTGCTTTTGGACTTCTTGTTCTAAAGTACTACTAGTTTTGTTCATGTGTGTTCTCATATATATAAGTGTGTGTGTATTTGTGTGTAAAATCGCCTCTATATCGCTTTGAAATTTCATTATATTTCTTCATATCCACGTTGGGGAGTATTCCTCAAGTATTGTGATGTATACCAGTGAATTGGAATGACATGAGGCTCTTTTTTTTTTTTTAGTTTCTAAATATTCAAATAACAGAAGGAGGAGATTTTTGTATTATTGTTGAAGCTTGATCGTTTTGAACTAAATCTAGAACTCAATTGAATTCAATCAATAGGTTCAATTAGCTTCCGTTGATTTGGATTTGGGTTGGATGTCTCGTTTGAAATCAATTAATTTAATCACATTTTGATGTTTTAAAATTTAACCATATTGAGTTGATAATAATTTTCATTTTTCAGATGTTACGTGGAAGAAGCAATAAAGGATAAGGAAGGAAAGGAAATTGAAAATCGAACAATCAATTCAAATGAATTCTCAAAGTTACTCCAATGTTTCACCACCAGTAATAAAAGAAAAGAAAATTACAGTAATAATAGTTGGTAATGTTGAAAAATTCATTAAATTTTCATCTGAATAATGAATTAATATTCGCCGATGAAGCAAGACAACCACTCAAGCTCAATCCCAAACAGCCAACTTGAAAGTGGACATTCACAAACATTAGGATGGTGTGCATGTTAGGTTAAGCTACTGTGGGAGTGGGAGTGGGGTTCAATCCCCATATTGGTATAGTTCAGATTTATTTATCTTAATTTTATTTTTTGAAAAAAGATTTCAATATATACATAATCTAAAATAAAGATAATCTTTTAATTGTTCGGTCCTACCAGTATTATGCTAGCAGCTATGAGGCTTCTTCCATGTTAGTTCAAGCTGGCTAGCTCCCTTTGATATGATTATTTTTGTAATATTCATCATTACTTTTTCGGTTCTTAATATAAGACATACTTGTAGAGTTGATCTAGGTCCTGATTATAAAATAGCTTTCATAATTTACCCTTATTGATATTCATTCAACAATAATTAAGGAGAAGAGGGAATGAAAGAATTCAGGAAGATGACTATGATATTTTAGAAAATATATGTCATATTAATTAATTTAACCAATTTCCTTAATCTAATAAAAATAGGTAAATATGCCATATTTAGGATTGGAGGAGTATTAGTTTTCGTATTGACAATCAGTCTTTGTTGTTTTAGGCCAGACGAATAGTCTGTTTAACAAGCATGCCAAAATACAAAATTAGAAAGAATTGCAAGATAAAGACGTGTTCCTTCAAGACACCCTAATACAACAAAAATATTGGGCCTAAATTTAGAAATGTACCAAATCGTTTGGAAGCTTCACAAAAAGCTGAAAAGCATACAAGTTAGTAAGCCTGAACAAAATATTTGGCCTGTCGTGTTTTTTTAACGAATATACCGATTCTCACTCCTAAGTGCTAGATAGATAGATAGATAGATTAGACTACTTCCAACCATCAGACCATTCAGCTTCATCAGTACCAGCTGGTTTAGGCAACTCAGAATTAGATTGTGGTGAATCTTCTTGACCCCATGCCACGTCTTCAGAAGGCAATGAGTTTTCTTGAAAATTTTTGAAGCCAGAGTCCTCCTGAATCTCCAGTCTTTCAGGAAGAGAACAACCAAGATAAGATGAATTGTCCACACAATGCCACAAGAGTTTGTGCCAATAGTAGTCCTGTCACATGACAAGTAAAATATAACTCATCAGAATCACAAAATGTCGGTCATGTCACTACCAGAGAAATGATTTTAAGCAACAGAAATGTCTCTCACTAACAAGCCTTCCTTTCTGGTGGAGTCATGAGAATTTGATTCAATGATATGCACCCGAGCATTCCCAACGCAAGAAACAATTAATATTTTCCTTTTAATCTTAGATCGTTTGTGAGGCAGGGAGTCTAGCGATGAATGGTGTATCAAGCAGATATGAGAACATACCAATCTAATATGATACTAGATTTGGATGTAAAGCAACAATGCAACACCCAGTTATATCCGATCACGTTTCCACATTCATGCCACAAAGTTGATCATAAAATAGTTAACCCATTCTCAATTAAAAAAAAAAGTTAACTCATTTAATTAATCATGACTTCTTAGTGAAAAAGCAATACTAGAGATTATCGGCAGATTCCTTCTTATAATCAGCTTAGCATGAAATTGATCATAAAATAATTAAATCATTTTGCTAATCACAAATAGTTAGTACAAAGCAAATACCCGAGAGATTATGTGAGGGTTCCCAATAATAATCAGCAGTGATATGGCACGGGTTATAGCAACATTGAATCTTCGATGATTGCTCAGGAAACCCAAACAGTGTAATCTGTCAAAGTCATTATGTTTGATTGTTGAGCGAACAGTTGATATTATAATAACTCGTCTCTCCTGTCCCTGAAACTGCTCAACGCTTCCAACTTTAATCTCTGGCAAATCTATTCTTTCAAGTGTCTGCTTTATTTTAAGTACTTGTTGCCTATATGGTGTTATAATCCCAATGTCTTCCTCCTTCATATTTCCACCGGTTGTAAGCTTCTTGACTAGCTCTATGACCTTACTGACTTCAATTCGGTTGAACCATGATGGATTACTCCCTTCTCTTTCATCACATCCTTGGATGCCGAAGAAGAGAACAGGGAACTCCTTATTTGGGAGGAAGTCTTCATTCAGCAACAAAGAACTAGTATCATCCTTACACGCAATCAATTCTCCGTCATAAAACAGCTTGGAAGGGAGATGTAATATTTGTGGGTGACACCTATAGTTTCTAACCAATCTGGTTATATAATTATTATCTCCATAGGAATACAAGTCACATTCAAACAATCTTTCCAAGTATGACTTCCCCGATCCATTGCTTTCTGCTTCCTTGGAATATATTACCGGACCCAACTGCATTGGGTCTCCAGCAAGAATGACAACAGTCTCCCTTTTGCAGAGGTGAGATATAGGGATCATGGTTTCTGGTTCTGAAGCCTGGCCAGCCTCATCCAAGAAAATGTGTGAAAAGTGACCTCGAAAGACATCTTCAGCATAAAGAAGACAAACACTCATGTAAGTTGATACTATGATCTTGAATTGCATAAGAGCATTGGCTGGAGGACACTTGAAGACAGACTCATCAAAGTAGCAGAAGCGCATGAGCTCAGGTTTGATTTCCTCATAGGACCTCGTAGATGCATTAAGCCTAAATATTTCCTCATCTCGAAATTTGACAGCCTTTTGACCAAGGAGTTTCTCAAGTAGGTAGTCTGCAGCACTATTTGAGGGTGCACAGATGAGAATGTGAGCTTTCCTATGATTTTTGTAGAGTTGGAGGACTGCTTCGACTATTGTACTAGTCTTTCCTGTACCTGGAGGACCATGAATCAGATAAGGAGGTGCACCTTTGCATCCAAGAATCTTCTTGATCGCAAGCATCTGCTCCTCGTTAATATTACCAGAAATAGGCACCAGATGAGAGATTTCAATGCGCCTCCTTCTAGACGTCTCATGCGGAAAAAGGAATTCATTTCCTAGGTTTTCTGCAGCCTCAATTGCCTGATATAACCGTCTCATATTGAGCCTATTATATGCGAAGTGAACGTTGTAGAGATCACCCTCTCTGTAGGCAAGATGAAATTGAAGATCAAACTTCAAATGTACTTCATCAGCCTCAACACGGTGGACAAAACCCTGCACAAGTCCACTACAAGTAAACAACATAGGCTGAAAATCCTGGACATAACAAATAATACAGGCATGTTTGCAAGTAATTAATGATGCAGTGAAAGGAATTCAATCACATATGCTGATTCTTCTAATAATTTTATCATCATTTTTGTTGGAATTATTTTTAGAGATCTTGATGCGAAACAGTAGAGGGAAAGGGGAGGGTAAAGGAGGAGGGAGAATTTGAGAAGAAAGAGGGAGAACATAGTGACAAATTGAGGGAGAAATGGAAGAACTTGAGGGATAAAGTGAACACAAAATTCTCAACTTCATTCAATTCATGAAAATGGTCTACAAGTGAGTAATCCGTGGTCTATCTATAGAGCCCTAGTTCTAATACCAATTAAATTCTCTAATCCTAAAAGATAAGACAGTGACAGGATAAAAGATAAATCCAACTAAATCTTAATCCTTGTTCAAATTTAATTCAAAATAAAACTAAAAATACTCTAGATATCCTTACTTAAATATTAATAATTTTAAAACCAAAAAATCTAATTATGATTCCCATCAGACCTTACGTCTTTATTTTAGGTGATTTTAAGATGACTAAGGTAGAAGTAAAAGCACAAAAGAACTACATGGTTTGGGAAAGTCCAAGAAGATTGACTACTTGGAAATCTAAATGAATTTGCCTATAAAGTACTAAAAACTTAGTTTTATGTATGTTGAGCCTGGAAGGTTATCAATTAAAAACAAAAAATTCAATGTTAAATTATGCTGTGAAGTGTGAAACCTCTGCCAGCACTTTTGACATGAGAACTAAAAAGCAACTTATTAGTAAAAGTTGGAGAAGGAAAATGAAAGTAGAGTGTCTTAGAAATGTTAAAGGGATGGAATTGGCAAATGATTGAATGAATGTCATGGAGTAGATGAAGATCCCACAAAAAGTACTCCCTCCGATCCTAAATATAAGACAGAGTTGACTTTTTTTGAAGAGATTAAAGAAGCTAAATAAATCACTTAATCATATCATATGTTGTGTATCCTTAGATTATATAACATTTTATAAGTTAGGTAAAATAATTTAGAGAAAAAATGACAAATATAAATATTTTAAAGTAATTTAATTAGCTTTCTTAATATCTCCAAAAAAGTCAACTCTGTCTTATATTTAGGACCGAAGGGAGAATAAAAATGTTGCATAGATTTAATTGGCAAGTAGATTATTGCATGAAAGATATAATTTATTATTAACAGATTAGTGTCTTAAAATGATATATAATATATATTCATCACATGTATTCATCTCAACTTTTATTACTAACAGATTATTGCAAAATTGTAAAGCACTTAAGAGAAGCCAAATCAGTCTCTAGTTAGTAGTTACCCCCCAATTGAATCTGTCGATCCAAATATTATCTGACATTGTCAGCATAAATACCTAAAGTGATGTGAGCCGGTTTTCTGTGTTCAAGGGTCATTATACTGATGCATCAAAGACGTGAAGGGCCTCCAAAAATAAAAGACATGAGGGCCTCCATCATTTTTTCATATATATAGAATACCATTGATATCATTTACAACAGAAAATTAGAAAATAAGTGACTAACAAGGAGCTTGTAATGTTAGCATATGATGACTAGTTCATAAAACTACATTCCGGTAACCAGCAAGAAACAGCACTTCCAACTCCCAAGCTTTAAATTTTATTCCAGTGAACAACACAGGACATGTCATATCTGTCAATAAGAACAAACCTGGTAAGCAGGCATGTTATCATTATCATGCTCAGAGGCTAACTTGGCAAATATGAAGTCCCCATGAACCAGTGATGGCCTTCTCTCAGCTAGCCCTGGAACCTCCAATGCTAAGAATTGATTCGTCTTTTTCCTCAAAGTTACGCATTCCATATCATAGGTCCTCATGTCTTCCTAAAAGCGTAAGACGCTAGTCAAGAAAATGATAGGAAAAAAGATCTTTTTTTTTCTTGGGGGGGGGGGGGGTTTAGAAGCCATATTTGTCCTCAAACTATTCTCACAGGACGGCACGAGCACTGGGTATCCTATGAGAATAGTTTAAGAGCAAAAATACCCTTTAACCCTTTTTTTGTCACACATTGCTATTAGATCTTTTGTTAGCAAAAAAGATTACCTCCAATTGTAGCTCTTCCATCATAACTAATGTTTTGAAATAAGAAGCATAATTCTTCCTTGTAAGACCTCTTTCAATAGCATCAGGGATCTGATTGCTCTCCAGCATGTCTCTTATTTCCTTGGGAATGTCATATGTTGGAAGCCTGTTCTTGTATGCACGATTGCCCTTCTTCTGAGGACGTGAGCCAGCAACAAAAGTATTTACAACAAATTTTTCTTTCTTCCTTCCTTTCGAATAAGGCTTTTTGGAGGCCAAAGACTGGGAGATTTTGTCTTCAGCTAAGAGAAAAACTGTCCTTTCTATTCGTTCATCCCCTGCATCAACATACACAATTGTGGAGTGCAATCCCAAATCCTTTGTTTTGCAAGATAACCATACTTTCAAAATCTCATTAGGTTGAAGCATCCTGTCCTCCAAAGAAAAAGACTCTAGAAAACCTTGAATGCTATCTACATTTGAATTTTCTGAAGGAGGTTCCATCAGAGAAAGTGTGAAACAGTCCTCAGGACTTGAAGCAAATATATGAACACTCCATAGTTCCACTGGTTCATTGGTGGTGTTCTTGATCGTTATTACATCCACAGAAGTCTGGCCAACACATACTGATTGTGGTTTCTCATCCACTAACGGAAATGGGATGGAAATGACAATAGGGTCCTCTTCATTTAGAGCATAACTATAGACAGATTTCTCTTCCTCAAAATCTAGAAACCCTAAATCTGCCTTGCTTCCTATAACAGAGCGTTCTTCATCAGAAGTACTCATTTCAATCTGCTGTATACTTTCACCCAAAAAAATCTGTTGTGCGCAACTTCAGTTTAGTCCTGCATAAAATATATAAGAAACGGTAGGGTAAAATTTACAACAAAGGAAAAAACACGGGAGATAGGTGAGAAGGGAGAGTAGCTACAAGTAGACAAGGCTACACTACTGAAAATAAGGCATCAATCAATGAATAAACCTTTGACTGAAGAAAACAAATGCAAAGCACTATTTAAAATTGTAATACTAAAGAGAAATCAGAATGACACGAACAACTCAACCACATGCCGATCTTTCCCAAAACTTGATTAACCAGACAAATATCAATGTAAGAAACCCCAAAAGGTTGGCCAAAAAAAAAACAGAGAGAAACCCCAGAATCCCAGAGGCTCTGAGAAGGGTTAGAGGGATGAAACAGATGAGAGTGGAAAGAAATTTATGCGCGAAAGTGGTTTTTCCTATCTCAGGAAGCCGAGAAGAGAAAATTTGAAGTATGAACCTTTTTTTTTTTCAAATTCCGGGATTACTTAGTTATCCTCAATAAAAATAGGTAGGTAAAACCAAAAGAATGCGCACCAAGTAGGACTTCTACAGAACTATAACATTGAACCTACATTGCATAAAAATATAAATTTAGTATATAAAGATTGCCAGGAAAAAAAGAGAGACAAATGAAATGAAGAAATAGGTCAAGGTTCAACCGTCAGTGGAACGATGATGAGTAGCTCCTAACAACAGAGGTAAACGGAACCCATCTTCAATCGAAACCCAAGTTCATGATCCAACGCAAAATAATCCCCTGAAAATGGCAAGTGACTGGAAAACAGCGGAGTTAGATGATCAAAGAATTGACATTATCTAAATTTTTGTGATTAAACTACTTTCATCGTTCGATTCCTTTTTCTTTTTTTGGACGGAGTTCGATTACTTTTTCTTCTTTGAGCAAATGCATCAAACACTTTAGTTTGCCAGAGAATTAAATAATCCATCACAAAAACAAATTTTATGTGAAAAAAATAAACGAAAGCCAGAGATACAACCTTATCGCTCAAGTATTCGCAGCAGTAATTCGTCGTTTTGTTCAACATAGCACGCTCGCAAATCGCAATTCTCACTCTCATACTCGGACTGAAGAGGCATGACTATTGGAGTGGCGTAGCTGTTAAGAGCCAGAGAGGAGTGGTATGCCTATTTTGGATCACCAGTAAATAAATGAACGTGTGGGCTAAGATAGTTATTTACAAAATCTCCAAGGGTATAATGGTCTGAACGATTGAAGGTGGTTGGTTCCATGGCAATTAAAAATTCAATTTATCACTGCCATATTTTTACGATTTGTTTGTATTAAAACGATTTTACTAATTTTCTAAACGCTTTTATATTTTTACGATTTTTTTTACGTAATAATTTTACGTTTTATGATTTTTTATTCATCTTCCGATTTTAAGTTTTATGATTTTTTAACTACCTTGGTGGTTCCGTAATCCGACTGAGGCAAAGACCTTTTTTTTTCTTTTTTTCTTTTTTGTCAACAGGGCAAAGACCTAATAGAGTCCACTGAGGCACTCTCACCAATCGAATGGCTATTGAGAAAAAGGTGATACGTTAAAGGCAAACTTGAATGACTCGGCAACAATTTATAAGGAGGCCAGAGAGCTAAATTTAGGCAACATTACACTGCTAAAAGATGGTTCTTTGGAAGAGTTACATCAGTAAGCAGGTAATCATAGCAGCCACTGAAAATTCAGATTTGCTTCACTGAGGACTGCCAACAAATTTCTATATCCATGCTGCGAGAATCTTCTTCTTTTAAAATTATAATGGCAAGAATTACTCTCTTTAAGAGTTGTGAGAATCTTTTTCATCTGCCACCATAGTATCTTGTGCCTTCTGTGATGTTTACCAGGCAACAAGTACGTAAAAGAAATATTGTCTCCATTTGATAGAGGTTTCTCAAACAAGAGGACTACACTCCAAAATTTAAGACAAGCTAATCCAAATACTCCAAGAGTACTCGTCTACAGGGTATATAGGCCATGCTGGTTCTCCATCTTTCATATAAGCTACTCTCCCTAGACATCAAAGCAACGGAAATTCGACACTTTCAACATTTCTGTGAAACCGAGTTGTGCATGCTTCTTTCTCAGGGGTAAGCTGCAGGTCACTACGTACTTCGCATCACTATGGGATATATTCTCATTATCACGGAGCATAATTTAAAAGATGATGGTTTTCGACCGGTGGCTGTAGAACCTTGCATGTGGTTCTGAAGGATCTATGGGATCCTTCAACTATACATATAGCTTCAGCGAGTCACGATGGGAGACTCTTAACTCTAAAGGAAATAATGTGTTTATTCCAACAAAACATTTCAATATTGATTAGTGGGCAACTTATGGTAGCTAGAGCATATTCTATCTTCAAGATCTCAGTCAGCCACTGCTTATTCATAATTAATCGAGAAATTGAATCCTACATGAGAATCTGTGCTATGACTAGCAATGAAGTTGGGTACTTGTCTAGGAAGGAACCATGGTAGAGAGAATGCAACTATAACCCATCAACTAAGCATTTCCTTTGCTGGTGCAAATGGCCTTCTTTGGAGAAACAGAGCTAAGAGTATGCGTCAAGAGTTGGGAAAGGAGTTCTTGATGGTTTGGAACCCTTGCCTATTTCTCAATACCCATTTTTTATTTCTTTTTTAATCTATATACATAACTTTAAATTATTATTATTTTAAAAGCGTCAAGAAATTAATATCGTGCACCTCTTAATTAATAAACTTAAACAGTTAAACAAAATTTTGTAGTTCAGAGATATGAATTTATTAGCTTATATCTTATTGCATGTTTGGATTCCACTTTTCTAAGCAAAAGGACTTATAAAAAACTCCCTCACACACACACATATTTATTTTAGCAAGGATATTTGAGTCTTTTCATAATGTGAAATTGTAAATACACATTTTTATTAGGACACCAAACATACTTTAAAAGGCCTACTTATACTCTCACTATCTTCAAAAACTCATCCAATATCAAACGGGGCATTAATTCATGTAAATTTCTCAATGCAATGTACTGCATACACTCACTATCAAGATCCACCTTTTAGGCGCTGAGGCCAAGATTTGTCAAGATACCACAAACAAATTACAACTTAAGTGGGAAGAAGAAAGTGTAAGGGGCCAAAAAAAAAAAATCAGTGAAGGGAAGCTGGAGGGGCTTGTGTATCCTTTACTGGTTGACGCCATCCATACTCTCTTGTTCCATCCTTGTCAACGATCTTTATGACAAAGTTAGGAGGAGCCACAACCAGTTTGGATCTTATTTCCACAATGCATTTATCAACTAAATCAATTGCTTCTTCCACTGACATCCCGCTATGGCAGTGTCTATCCATCATTGATAGCGAAAAATACGAGCCATACCCAAAAGGGAGAGGATTTTCTCATAATCCATTTTCTCATTTTCTTTTCTTTAGTCCATCTAGGCCATTAATTGGAAAGAGGAGAGAGATGTTAAAGTAGTATTGTGATTAATTGGATGGATATGATTTAAAGATAATGAGAAATAATGAGAAAATGATTAGGAGAGAAACTCAACCCGTCATAACCAGCCAGAAGGATGTTCACAAAGTATGGGTTCTGAAGAAAATCAAAATCACATGGAAATCAATTTATCATCCATTCCAATATAGATGTTAATCAATTATACATACAACATGCACGTGAGCATATGAACACCAATTAGATACATGCATTAAAGGTGATCTGTAAGGCTTAATTTAAATGTTACAGGCTGGTTGGATTGTTTCATTTCATATTTACAGCTTTATATTCCCTCAGACATAATGTAGGTTGTATATGGAATTTCATTTACCTAAGCCAGAAATGCTTGATTAAGATAAAATCGCTTTGAGAAAAAACGATAAACATTCTAAAAGAATTTAATTTGTTTTCTTAATATCTCCAAAAAAGTCAATTTTATCTTTTATTTAGAATCGGATGGAGTATTTGAATATTTTATTCCTTTTTTAATATTGACTGGCTAGTAATTTGTTTAATTGTTTCCTCAAGAAAATGGATCCATATCTCAGCATATCAGCAAAAAAACCAAAGGAGGTGCTAAATTCCTCATATGTATTTATTTTGCACGCGATCCTTTCAATATAACTGTTATTCCATTAAAAGACTGGAATAACAGCAAGTTTAACAAACTGAAAGCTAAAACAAACACAGACACCGACAATGAGACAAGATTTAAGCCCACGCAAAGAAAACTAACAAGGTTTGAAAGTAAACTTGGATACAGCCCAACACAACATGGTGAAGTCCTACGCCAGTAAGCTGGTAGCTCCTTTTAAATGCATGACAATGAAGCACCATCAGCCTACAGAGATCATTCGTAGTTCGTGCCACTATGGCAGATCCTGGGAAGGTGGCTACAAGCACTTGTTTCGTACAAGTGCAATAACAATGGCAAGTTCATTGCATGGGATAGCGGAGGAGCATCCATAATAGCACCAGTTTCATCAAACCTTATAGTACGAAACACAGACAAGAGACCTGCAAAAAAAGAAACAAAGAACACAGGCAGCAACACAGAATGGGCATCCGTCTTGCATATACCTTGGAGATGCCACCAAACCTTGAAGGTCCCTCCAGGCATAAAGAACCCATTGAGCCATCTGACGAGTGGAAATTCAAATTTCTGGGGTGCTAAACGGTCGTATAACTGAAGGAGGGTTAAGGTTAGCTATAAAACTTACCACTCTAATATAACAAAGCGGGAGTTTGGACGGAGTAAAGCTGGGGAGCAATTTATAACAAGCTGATAATCAGTAACCCAAAATCTAAAAGATAATATCCAGTTACATTGCTTCAATTTCAACCGAGGAAACCAAAATCAGCCATTTGAATTCCATGTAAGTTGCTGTTTCTTCCCTCTCACCTCCAGCTGACTCTGTCTACTCTACTTCTGCAAACTGACTCCAAAAGAAACTAGTCCCTGCAAAGTGCAAACCATAATATAACACATTAACCTTAGTAGTAAATACACCCATATTCACAGCCTGGAGAGTTCATAAAATATACGCATTCATCTATCTAATGCTGTCCGATCATAATCATAAAGAATGACGTTAATAGAAATTTAAACATTAAAGGATAACATTATGTGTATTTACAAGCAACCTAACCAAATAAATTCAATAGAGCTAAAATTCAAATAAGCGTAATGTAATTGAATTACTGGTGAATAAACCCAAAATGTAAATTTGTGAAGGACCCCTAAATATTGGTTACGAAGTGTACATTTCAGTTACAGTGACAACAAGGTTAATATAAAATCTTCTCATACTTGCATTAGAGATGGCAGGCTTCAGAGGGGCAAAGGCCACTAGAATGAAGTCATCATATATCTATATCTATATATCTATAAAACCTAGAGAGTCCACACTTCACAGGTCATTCCTTGAGCATCACAAAAGCCTGCTTTTGTCTCATGGTGACCAGCAAATAGCAGATATATGATGAGACAGAGAAATAATACAGCATCCGATGGAAAAAAAATAATTGCATCAATGAAAAACTCATCAAGTTGATCAGAGCAATTGGCACATCCTCAAATCAGTTCAGCAAACAAGGAACTACCATAGCATAGCATAGATGGAAATGCACCAGATAAGACTCCTTAATCAAACATGAATCAGCATGAAATTTTACATACCAGTACTTTATCAATCCATCCCAGCCACATGTTGCTACCTTACTTTGTTCCAATGGGTGCCACTCACATCCAATGCAAACACCTTCATGACACTTGAGAGTTCTGAATACTTTGCAACTCTTCCAATCCCAGAACCAACACTTACCCTCCCCGTCTCCAGAGATGACAAAGCGCCCATCTGGGGAAAAATTCACCTGACATGCATATCCGGCAACAATATGTCCAGCAAACCTCTTCTTCTTGTTAAGTTGGAACTTCTCCCTAGTGCTATAGATAAGTATTTGATTATCCAAGCTTTGCGCAGCTAGCCAATTGGAGTTGGGATGAAGTGAAATGGATGGCATAGAGTGCATGTGTGGTTCGCTAATGTACTTAATAACCACAGGAATACCAAATTCCCATACTCGGAGAGACTTGTCATCACTGGAAGTAACAAATCTCCTGTTGTTATCAACAAATGTGATGGTATTCACAGCCCCCAAATGTTGATCATACTCTTGTGTTATTTGCCCAGTATTCATATCCCACTGAACAATCTTCTTATCACTCATTCCAGCCAACAAAACATTTTGTTTATCCTCATCAGGATTAAGCTTGACCACATAAGGGATTTTCCCAGTCGAAAAGGTTGATATCACTTGACCTGTCTCCGTATCCCAATATTTGATATTTTTATCATAACCAGCACTCAAAAATTTAGTCCCATCGTTACTAAAACAAATGTCCCTAACTGCTTTGGAATGGCCCATATAAGTTCTCATACATTTACCGGAGTTGAACACGTCCCAAATCTTCACCTTTGTATCCATACTTGCCGACAGAATCAAATGCCCATACTTAGGAAAGAACCGTATAGCAGATACGCCCTTGGTGTGCCCACTCCAGGTATGTACAAGCCTCTTAGGAATATAACAATGATCATTACTGGCCTTTGCATCCTTAGGAGGTGCAATCCAAGACCTACCCTGGTAATCTCTTTCCTCCTTCCCGTGAAAAGTACTCTTATCTTTAACAACCTCTCCTTTCTCACCTCCAAACCCACTCTTTTCTTCTCCTTTCTTCTTGGCATACTCTTCTGCATATTTCTTCTGCTCCTCGGTTAATTCGGTTTGCAAGCCTTCCTTTTTACCCGCCCATGGGCTCTTCTTATTCTTCATTAACCACGTATCAGTGGCTGGATTATCAACCTCAATCACATCAACTTCGTCTTCCTCTGCATCCTCCTTGTCCGCTGATTCTTTATTCTTATCAAGCCTCCTCTTCTTCTGTTCATGTTGCGGTATGTTGTAGACTGAAACCCCATCATTCTTCTGCAGTGCCTCTAAGTCCCCAACATAATTATACCCAGCAGAGGCTGACGGGTCAGCAGCATACCCAAACTTGTAAAAAGTATTGTACTGCTCATCAAAGACAAAGGGCTCAATAGCTGCGTCTTCTACGAAACCCAGCTTGTGATTACGCATACCTTGGGCAATGCCGTCCTTGGCGTACGGATGCGCCGGGCCTTGAAGAGGCGTCCATAGCTGGTCGTAGGTGGGGTTGAAAGGGACAACGTGCTGAGTGGGGTCGATTGGTTTTGAACGGGTTTGATTGGCTTGAGCGACGGAGAGTGCAAGCATGGTGTCGTCCACCCTGGGGGCGGCAGATTTGGCTGGAAGAAGCCGAGGCGGGGAGGATTCAGGTGAGGAATTAGGGTTTTGTTGATCGTGGTTACCAGATTCGTCTGAACCATCGTCTTTTTTATCTGCATAGTTCTGAAGAAGATCCATTGAGGTGTTGATGATGGAGAATTGGAAGGAACAAATTCTCAAACGGAAGAGTCAAAAACTCCGGAGTCTCAAAAATGATAAATCAGCTGACTTGCTGCGGAAAATGCCGCAAATCCCAGAGCGGGAAACATCCCGAATGCGAATACTATGCTACTTTTGTTTGCTGCTTGGGGCCAAAAATTAAAATGTGAAAGATGAGGGTTATATCCAACGAAATTAAAATTATGGAAATTAAAATTATGGAAATTTAAATTATGTGTATTTTGAACTTTGTTTATAGTATTTTTTTTCAGAGGATATTTTCCATGAGCCCGAGATTGTGAGAAAATAAAGAGTTGTGGCGTGATAATAAATTTAAGGGTTAAGAAGCAATAATACACATAGGCCTTGCCCCAAGGAGCGCCCAGCACCACGGACTTTTTTTGGGAGCGAAAGTGAACATGTGGTTACCTTATAGGAGTAAAAGTCACACCAGAACGGACGTTGACCGTTAAGTACCCTTAGTTGACTGTTAATGATGACGTGGACTAACAAGAAGCCAAATGGGAAGGAAAAATGCTTACTAGGATTCAGTGGAAATTAAATAAATAAAAAAAGAAAAATTAAACACCCAAACTCCTCCTATCGGCTTCATTCATACGCTGGGAAACTCATTCATCGGGCTTCATTCATTCATTCGATCACCGTCATTGATCATCGCCGACCACCATCCGGCCACCGTTCTTCCCAGACTCCATTTTCATGAAAATACCAAAATGCCCCCACCCTCCAAACCTCTGATTCTTCGATCCAGAACAGAGAGTCATGAACAATCTGAAACCTTCATCCTTCCATCATCGTCCCTTCTTGGTCGCCGGCGACGGTGAAGGATGGTCGCCGGCGACCTTCGCCTATTCTATTATTTGGCTCCACATTGTTGCAATCAAAACACCCACCATGCCTCAAAACCGAAGAAGTAGCAAAAACAGAAGCTACACAGTTAACAATTAAATGTTGCATCGGACATATTTCAGGCGCGATTCGACTCCATTCTTTAGTACAGGCTTCATGGATCAAAACCATCAAAGACTAAGAACGCCATTAAAATATGAGAAAAATAGAAAAGATTAAGGGGTAAGAATGAGAAACAACCTTGATCCGACCATTGGCGGCAGCAAAATGTAGAAGGGAAATCTTAGCATGGCCGGAAGTCTCTATACCTTTCCCGTCGTCGTCAGTAATCACCAACACAGCCTCTGACCCACAATCGTTCAAGCATGGCCGGAAATCTTAGCGTTGCTACAACCTCGATCATGGTGTTGCCTGCAACTCAGCCTCTGACCCATAATTGATTACCTTTCCCGCCGTCGTCAGTAATCGCCAACACAGGAAGCAAGAGTTGCCGAGCCAAAAGCACACACGCCACCTTGAACGGCAGAGGTGGTGGTGTTCATAGTAGTGGCGACGAACAATCTTACAGTCCTGGAAGCCAACGCGCGAATGAAGGGGCAAAATCGCGACTAAAGGGAGAGGGGGATTAGATCGAACTGGGGGGGGGGTCACCGGAGGAAACAGAGTGGGGTTCAGATCGAGATTGGGGGGCGCCGGCGGGTCGGGCCGAGATGAGGGGGGTCCAGATCGCGATTTGGAGGGGGGAGGGGGCCAGGTCTAACCACCACCTTCGATGAGAAGATGAAAAGAGACAGGAAAATGGAAAGAGAGAGGAAAGCTTCGGGTGAAGAAAAGAGGGTGATAATTCCAATTATTCTCTCTCCAATTCATCATCCAGTCAACACATACCGGTCAATAAAGCATAGTTAACGGTCAACATCCAATTTGTGACAGAAGTGTGTGACTTTTGCTCCTATAAGGTACCACATGTCTACTTTCGCTCCCAAAAAAAGCTCGTGGTGCTGGGCGCTCCCTGGGACAAAGCCCATGTGTATTATTGCTCCTTAACTCTAAATTTAAAAATGATGATAATTTTACAATGGAGGGACTTCAAAGAATAACATTTTTAATTGACTAATTCATAAACTTTATGAAAAAAAAATTGGTCAACTATGAAAAAAAAAATCGCTGCCATACAAAGAAGGTAAGTAGATTTTATTTAGTGCACATAAAAAAGAATTATACTGGAAATTTTGTGCATAGCCATTTTGATATTTTATATTGCTATAATTTTATTTTTTATGAATGTTATATTTTTGCCAATTTTTATTCATGTTAATTAGTATTTAATTTTAACAAAATATGCCTGTAATATAATTTATGAAATATTTAGTATTTTTTTTAAATATTAATATATGTCGTAACTCATAACTCATAAGTTTTTTCGACCAAAAAAATAACTCATGAGTTCAGGATTGGTCGCCATAATTTGGGCCATTGAGTACGTCACCCATCAACTTTTGTATCACAGTTCTAGACAGTGTGTTTTACAATTCTTCCAAGCCCAGTAGAGACCCAAGAAGCCCAGTTCCATTTTCTTTTAGTATAAGTGTCATATTTCTTACCTGGATAAGATATTGTCACTACCAATTTTATGTTATTACCACTTTTCCATCGTTAGATCAGAATCTCAATAAGAGGGAGAAATGATAAAGATAAATTAGATTCTGATCTAACGGTAGACAAGTGGTAGTGACTTGGTAGTGATATAAAATTGGTAGTTATATCCTATCCCTTCTTACATAACCTACGTTTCACAATCTCTGGGGGACCTTCATTATATAACGGCCTGGTCATATTACATTATTAACTCTGGTAAAATGAACCCCGTCAGACTAAATTTAACTACGTCTTCTTAAAATATTTTTTTCATTTTTATCAATACAAATATTTTACACATGGCAAAAAATCCCATGTTCAGTGTATTTTTAAGAAAATCAACATAACATCGTAAATTTAGACAAGTTTGGTATATTTATAATCGAATATGTTTTTATTATTATAAAATATAGAAGATAATTTTTCATTTCATTCAATTTTACAATATAAATTATAAAACCTCAGATAAAGGTATCTCACATGATGCATTGTCTTATACTCCCTCTGGTTCTAATTATAGGAACA